>CM051239.1:39876290-40305335 GCA_027917425.1 Gastrophryne carolinensis | reverse complement strand
TGCTGAGTGCATAAAGTGCCTAGTGTCTACTCATGAGGTGCTCTACTAATATGTGAACAATTACACTGCTAAGAACTCGCAGTGTTAACAAACAAATTTGTGCAATCATGCATTATATACATAGAAAGTGCCACGTGCAAAAAAAGTCAGTGCATCTACTCTAAACCTAAGCCTAAATGGTGCTACTACTATATTTGATAAGCGCCACTCACATATGGTGTAAGCAATAGTTTGTGAATAACACTACACTCGCAGTCAAAATTAATGCTGCGAAGTCCCAATCAGAGCCCCTGTCCTCCCCACTTACCTCACCGGCGCGCTGCGTGGTCCTCCACCACTTCGCTCGGGTGTCTGGGTTGGGAATGTCGGCATGTTAAATACCCCCCTAGATCACTCAGGCGGAAATGACGTCCAAAGTCCGGGCGCGTGTCACTTCCGGCCGATGGAACGCACACACCAGGAAGCACACATCGTGTGCTCCCAGTGAGCGCGCCCCACCGGGCGGAAGCGCCACGCCCCCTATATATGCTCGTAAAGATCCGTGGACATCATGAAGAGGGACGCCAGCTATTGGCATATCCCTCCAATCTCATCAGTGGATACAACATCCTCCTCCAGGACAGCAACACTTCCGGCCGGTGGGGCGCACACACCCGGAAGCCCACCGAGCGTGCCACCACAGTGAATGCGCCCCACCGGGCGGGCCCGTCGCGTCCTATACATCAGCCCATCACATTGACATGTCCCTCCAATCACATCAGTGGATGAGACATCCTCCTCCAGGACAGTAACACTTCCGGCCGGTGGGGCGCACACACCCGGAAGCCCACAGAGCGCACCAACACAATGAGTGCGCTCCACCGGGCGGGCCCGCCGCGTCCCATACATCAATCCATAACATTATGCCCTCCTACAAGGCAGGACGCCTTATAATAGTCCCGGGCTACAGTCCCAGCTCACGGGCCTCCTAGGGCCTGACCCAACATGCCAACAGTGTCCAACACTCCAGTTGCATGATGCATGACCTCAATCCCGACATACAACATAAGCGGTATCTGATATTCACACATGCACAGTGAGTGACATCAATCAACACTACACATAACCTATTTAAATCCAAGACTAGTACTATATATGAATAAACTCTAATCTTGCTCTCTAATAATCGCTCTATCCATATATGTATACATGCCCATTATCAAACATGGACCACCGTGATCATTATGATATGACATATAAACCTACCATAATAATATATCTGTCTGTCTATGATATGGGGAGGAGGGGAAAAAGGGGGAAGGAGGGGAAAAAGGGGGGGGGGGGAGGAGAGGGGGCCTCGCGCAAGCTCCTCCAGGGCTATAAAAACAGTCCATGTGGCTAGCGTCCTATGGTACACCACTTCTCCTCCTCACATGTTCCTGAACACCTTGAAGTTCCTTCTTTCATACAACTTTCATCTTCATATTCCTCTCGCCCACGATCATTGTGTAGAGCCCTTCTCCTCTGCTACACATCCTTGTTCTTATCAACCATCACTTTCTGAAAAAATGGATGGAGAATACATATAAGCCAAAATGCCCCATCTATAAAGTCAAGCCCACTCATATCTCCCCCTTTTTTCCCCCCCCCTCCCTCTCCCAATTCCACCCATCAATCCACCCCAAACACTCCTCAATGGGTGAAGATGGCCACCCACATGAGGTTAACTGGTGTGCCAACCACACTATCTGTGGCCTGTATGGTCAAATGGCAGCACATCCAGGGGCCTCTAGAATAATTGTTACAAACCTTATATGAGAAGACAGCCGTCCTCCTGAGTGTTCATCCCTTGATATTCCTCCTTATATACATCCCTTGATACTCACCATTCTTCTACATTAATCTACGAATATCACCCTATAGGGAAAGGAGATAAAAAACAACAAACAAACAAAGAGAGAGGGGGGGGAGGGGGGGGGGGGGGGGAAAGGGAGGAGGGGGGGGAAGAGGCACACTGTGCATGTGTGAATATCAGATACCGCTTATGTTGTATGTCGGGATTGAGGTCATGCATCATGCAACTGGGAGTGTTGGACACTGTTGGCATGTTGGGTCAGGCCCTAGGAGGCCCGTGAGCTGGGACTGTAGCCCGGGACTATTATAAGGCTTGTAGGAGGGCATAATGTTATGGATTGATGTATGGGACGCGGCGGGCCCGCCCGGTGGAGCGCACTCATTGTGTTGGTGCGCTCTGTGGGCTTCCGGGTGTGTGCGCCCCACCGGCCGGAAGTGTTACTGTCCTGGAGGAGGATGTCTCATCCACTGATGTGATTGGAGGGACATGTCAATGTGATGGGCTGATGTATAGGACGCGACGGGCCCGCCCGGTGGGGCGCATTCACTGTGGTGGCACGCTCGGTGGGCTTCCGGGTGTGTGCGCCCCACCGGCCGGAAGTGTTGCTGTCCTGGAGGAGGATGTTGTATCCACTGATGAGATTGGAGGGATATGCCAATAGCTGGCGTCCCTCTTCATGATGTCCACGGATCTTTACGAGCATATATAGGGGGCGTGGCGCTTCCGCCCGGTGGGGCGCGCTCACTGGGAGCACACGATGTGTGCTTCCTGGTGTGTGCGTTCCATCGGCCGGAAGTGACACGCGCCCGGACTTTGGACGTCATTTCCGCCTGAGTGATCTAGGGGGGTATTTAACATGCCGACATTCCCAACCCAGACACCCGAGCGAAGTGGTGGAGGACCACGCAGCGCGCCGGTGAGGTAAGTGGGGAGGACAGGGGGCTCTGATTGGGACTTCGCAGCATTAATTTTGACTGCGAGTGTAGTGTTATTCACAAACTATTGCTTACACCATATGTGAGTGGCGCTTATCAAATATAGTAGTAGCACCATTTAGGCTTAGGTTTAGAGTAGATGCACTGACTTTTTTTGCACGTGGCACTTTCTATGTATATAATGCATGATTGCACAAATTTGTTTGTTAACACTGCGAGTTCTTAGCAGTGTAATTGTTCACATATTAGTAGAGCACCTCATGAGTAGACACTAGGCACTTTATGCACTCAGCACTTTTCATAAGCGCCATTGCATTATGAGATGTTCGCTATTATTATTGTTGATTGATTAATTCATTAAGTATTGTATCAGTTATATAGCCCTGGAGTTCCTCCCCACTTGATTTGGGTTTTATTTAATGTTTTTTAACTGTGTGTATATATGTTGTCCTTTGTATTTGGTATTATGTATGAATTTCTTATGCTTAAATAAATTTGATATCAGATTTAGCAGTGTGCAATTAGCATTTGTGGACCAAGTGGTGGGCCAGCCCTGGGGTCGCACCAGATAAAGAGAGTTGTGATTAGTAGGTCCCTCTTATTGGCACCTGCCATTTATGGGATTGTATAGGTGGTGCACACCTGACAAGTGGAGCTGAGTTGGAGGCACGCGTGGATGCATCATCTGGTACTCCATCAATGCTTTCTGCTGCTCACACACCCTGGCCAACATGCAATAGGTGGAATTCCAGTGAGTGGGCAGGTCGCACAACAGCCGATGTTGAGGCAAATGGAGGCGTTGCTGGATTTTTTTTAAGCTAGCAGCAGCTACAGTTGACTTCCGAAAGTGAGCGCACAAGCGCCGCACTTTGACCAGTAGCTCTGCCAGGTTGGGGTAAGTCTTTAGAAACTTTTGTACTACCAAATTAAAAACGTGGGCCAGGCATGGTACGTGATTGAGTCCTGCAAGCTCCAGAGCCGCCACCAGGTTACGGCCGTTATCGCACACGACCATGCCTGGTCCTAGCTGCAGCGGCGACAGCCACATCTCTGTCTGCTGCAATATGGCGTGCCTCACCTCTGCGGCGCTGTGCTTCCTGTCGCCCAAGCTGATGAGCTTAAGCACCGCCTGCTGACGTCTCCCCGCGCCAGTGCTGCAACGCTTCCAGCTAGGGGCTGAGGGCGATGTTAAGGCAGAGGAGGAGGAGGAGGAGGAAGAGGAGGGGGGTCTATCAGAACCCGTGCTGGCAATCTTGGGCGGGGGTGGTATGTAGGCCGTCCCTGTTTGCGACCCCGTCCCCGCTTCCACAACATTCACCCAGTGTGCCGTCAAAGAGATGTAGCGTCCTTGGCCGCAAGCGCTTGTCCACGAGTCGGTGGTCAAGTGGACCTTTGCGCTGACTGCGTACCTCAGGGCCCGCCTGATGTTACGCGACACGTGCTGGTGCAGGGCGGGGACGCCACACCGGGAAAAATAGTGGCGGCTAGGGACGGAATAGCGAGGTGCGGCAGCCGCCATCAGGTCGCGGAAGGCCTGCGTCTCCACAAGCCTAAACGGCAACATCTCCAGGGCCAGCAGTTTGGAGATGAGGCAGGTTAAGGCTTGGGCTTGGGGGTGACTGGAGGCGTACTTCCGCCTGCGGTTGAACGCCTGCGAGATGGACAGTTGATGGGACGAGGAGATGGAAGGTGCAGACGAAGATGCGGGGGAAGGGGGGGCTGAAGGAGAAGGCCCCAAAGTAGCCGAGGCAGAGGCAGATGTGGAGGTGTCCTGGCTGGAGGTCTGGACCGCAGTGGCAGCACACAACAAAGGGGAAGAGGCAGTGGCAGCAAGACGGGGCGCAGGTTGTATTGCGTTTGCTCTCTCCCACTCAGCCCAGTGCTTGAATTCCAAGTGACGGCGCATGCCTGAGGTGGTCAGATTGCTCTTCTCAGAGCCCCTACTCAGTTTTGAGTGGCAGATTGCGCAAACCGCGCTCAGTTTGTCATCCGCGCAAACATTAAAAAATCTCCACACCACAGAAGTACGAGGCCTCGATGGGGGAGCTTCGCGCGACTGCCTGCTGCCGGGAAGAGCTTCGGCCCTGCTGGCTGTGGCCTGCCTTCTCTGTCTGGACTGTCCTCTGCCTCTGGACTGTCCTCTGCCTCTTGCTGCCTTATTCGGTGATGCGCAGACCGCATCTCCACCGCTTTCCCCGCTGGACATCACCCCTGTCCAAGTGGGGTCGGTCATTTCGTCGTCCACCACCTCCTCTTCCACTTCCTCTCTCTGCTCCTCCTCCTGCCCACTGGACATTCCAACAGCCTCCCTTGATGGCAACTGCGTCTCATCATCATCGCTCATGATAGCAGATGCTGGTTCCGGGTCCACATCACTAGCAGATGGCGGATACTCAAGTGTTTGGGCATCACTACAAACAAATTCCTCTGCTAGCTCCTGGGATTCTTGCAGCACATCTGGAAAAGGACCCGAAAAGAGGTCCTGGGAGGGGTCAAGGTTGGGCTGACTCTGTTGGCCAGGTTGGGAGGAAGGAGGGTCAGAGTGAGACTGTGTGGATGACTGGGTGGTGGACAAGTGACTGGAAGCGTTATCGGCCATCCATTGCACCACCTGTTCACGCTGCTCAGGCCTTAACAGAGGTGTACCCCGCCCCCCGCATAACTGTCCCATAAAGGCAGGGAAGCTGGATGAGCGTAATGCTGGCTGCCCCTCACCAGCACGCATTGTATCCCCACTGGCTTCAACGCGGTTTGTGCCCCCACCAGCATTTCCGCGCCCCCGTCCTCGTCCACGTCCCTTTGCGCTAGCCCTCCGCATTTCAGACGTTTTACTTTTTTGGCCACGCGTTATGCCAAATATAAAAATATTTTTAAGAAGAACACCTGGCTATACAGCCGTATACTGCCAGAAGGTGAAATGGTGCCTATACGCACCGTGTATAAAACAGTGTTTTGTTGGCACAGAGGACACAAAACAGTAGTGCCAAATATAAATATATTTTTAAGAACACCTGGCTATACAGCCGTATACTGCCAGAAGGTGAAATGGTGCCTATATACGCACCGGGTATATAACAAGGTTTTGTTGGTAAAGAGGACACAAAACAGTAGTGCCAAATATAAAAATATTTTTAAGAAAAACACCTGGCTATACAGCCGTATACTGCCAGAAGGTGAAATGGTGCCTATATACGCACCGGGTATATAACAAGGTTTTGTTGGTAAAGAGGACACAAAACAGTAGTGCCAAATATAAAAATATTTTTAAGAAAAACACCTGGCTATACAGCCGTATACTGCCAGAAGGTGAAATGGTGCCTATATACGCACCGGGTATATAACAAGGTTTTGTTGGTAAAGAGGACACAAAACAGTAGTGCCAAATATAAATATATTTTTAAGAAAAACACCTGGCTATACAGCCGTATACTGCCAGAAGGTGAAATGGTGCCTATATACGCACCGGGTATATAACAAGGTTTGGTTGGTAAAGAGGACACAAAACAGTAGTGCCAAATATAAAAATATTTTTAAGAAAAACACCTGGCTATACAGCCGTATACTGCCAGAAGGTGAAATGGTGCCTATACGCACCGGGTATATAACAAGGTTTTGTTGGCACAGAGGACACAAAACAGTAGTGCAAAATATAGTTTTGTATATAGGTGCTAATACACCACTGAAGTCTTTCTGTCCCTATTCCAGCATCAGCAGCTACCCCTCACTAAAGCAGCCGTTTTGAGCAGAGTGTATATAGTTTTGTATATAGGTGCTAATACACCACTGAAGTCTTTCTGTCCCTATTCCAGCATCAGCAGCTACCCCTCACTAAAGCAGCCGTTTTGAGCAGAGTGTATATAGTTTTGTATATAGGTGGTAATACACCACTGAAGTCTTTATGTCCCTATTCCAGCAGCAGCAGCTACCCCTCACTAAAGCAGCCGTTGTGTGCAGTGTGTATATAGCTAGAATGAGCTATATACTGTTCAGCATAGTAGCCCTAATAAGGGCTCTTAAGGACTCTCTTGTCTTCTGGTAGCTGGTATATATGGTGGTAAAAGCTATATTCTGAGCTTCTGGGGCCCTGCCTGACTACATAGGATATGAGCTATATACTGTTCAACGTAGCAGCCCTAATAAGGGCTCTTAAGGACTCTCTTGTCTTCTGGTAGCTGGTATATATGGTGGTAAAAGCTAAATTCTGAGCTTCTGGGGCCCTGCCTGACTACATAGGATATGAGCTATATACTGTTCAACGTAGCAGCACTAATAAGGGCTCTTAAGGACTCTCTTGTCTTCTGGTAGCTGGTATATATGGTGGTAAAAGCTATATTCTGAGCTTCTGGGGCCCTGCCTGACTACATAGGATATGAGCTATATACTGTTCAACGTAGCAGCACTAATAAGGGCTCTTAAGGACTCTCTTGTCTTCTGGTAGCTGGTATATATGGTGGTAAAAGCTATATTCTGAGCTTCTGGGGCCCTGCCTGACTACATAGAATATGAGCTATATACTGTTCAGCGTAGTAGCCCTAATAAGGGCTCTTAAGGACTCTCTTGTCTTCTGGTAGCTGGTATATATGGTGGTAAAAGCTATATTCTGAGCTTCTGGGGCCCTGCCTGACTACATAGGATATGAGCTATATACTGTTCAACGTAGCAGCCCTAATAAGGGCTCTTAAGGACTCTCTTGTCTTCTGGTAGCTGGTATATATGGTGGTAAAAGCTATATTCTGAGCTTCTGGGGCCCTGCCTGACTACATAGGATATGAGCTATATACTGTTCAACGTAGCAGCACTAATAAGGGCTCTTAAGGACTCTCTTGTCTTCTGGTAGCTGGTATATATGGTGGTAAAAGCTATATTCTGAGCTTCTGGGGCCCTGCCTGACTACATAGGATATGAGCTATATACTGTTCAACGTAGCAGCACTAATAAGGGCTCTTAAGGACTCTCTTGTCTTCTGGTAGCTGGTATATATGGTGGTAAAAGCTATATTCTGAGCTTCTGGGGCCCTGCCTGACTACATAGAATATGAGCTATATACTGTTCAGCGTAGTAGCCCTAATAAGGGCTCTTAAGGACTCTCTTGTCTTCTGGTAGCTGGTATATATGGTGGTAAAAGCTATATTCTGAGCTTCTGGGGCCCTGCCTGACTACATAGGATATGAGCTATATACTGTTCAACGTAGCAGCACTAATAAGGGCTCTTAAGGACTCTCTTGTCTTCTGGTAGCTGGTATATATGGTGGTAAAAGCTATATTCTGAGCTTCTGGGGCCCTGCCTGACTACATAGGATATGAGCTATATACTGTTCAACGTAGCAGCACTAATAAGGGCTCTTAAGGACTCTCTTGTCTTCTGGTAGCTGGTATATATGGTGGTAAAAGCTATATTCTGAGCTTCTGGGGCCCTGCCTGACTACATAGGATATGAGCTATATACTGTTCAACGTAGCAGCACTAATAAGGGCTCTTAAGGACTCTCTTGTCTTCTGGTAGCTGGTATATATGGTGGTAAAAGCTATATTCTGAGCTTCTGGGGCCCTGCCTGACTACATAGAATATGAGCTATATACTGTTCAGCGTAGTAGCCCTAATAAGGGCTCTTAAGGACTCTCTTGTCTTCTGGTAGCTGGTATATATGGTGGTAAAAGCTATATTCTGAGCTTCTGGGGCCCTGCCTGACTACATAGGATATGAGCTATATACTGCTCAACGTAGCAGCCCTAATAAGGGCTCTTAAGGACTCTCTTGTCTTCTGGTAGCTGGTATATATGGTGGTAAAAGCTATATTCTGAGCTTCTGGGGCCCTGCCTGACTACATAGGATATGAGCTATATACTGTTCAACGTAGCAGCACTAATAAGGGCTCTTAAGGACTCTCTTGTCTTCTGGTAGCTGGTATATATGGTGGTAAAAGCTATATTCTGAGCTTCTGGGGCCCTGCCTGACTACATAGGATATGAGCTATATACTGTTCAACGTAGCAGCACTAATAAGGGCTCTTAAGGACTCTCTTGTCTTCTGGTAGCTGGTATATATGGTGGTAAAAGCTATATTCTGAGCTTCTGGGGCCCTGCCTGACTACATAGAATATGAGCTATATACTGTTCAGCGTAGTAGCCCTAATAAGGGCTCTTAAGGACTCTCTTGTCTTCTGGTAGCTGGTATATATGGTGGTAAAAGCTATATTCTGAGCTTCTGGGGCCCTGCCTGACTACATAGGATATGAGCTATATACTGTTCAACGTAGCAGCACTAATAAGGGCTCTTAAGGACTCTCTTGTCTTCTGGTAGCTGGTATATATGGTGGTAAAAGCTATATTCTGAGCTTCTGGGGCCCTGCCTGACTACATAGAATATGAGCTATATACTGTTCAGCGTAGTAGCCCTAATAAGGGCTCTTAAGGACTCTCTTGTCTTCTGGTAGCTGGTATATATGGTGGTAAAAGCTATATTCTGAGCTTCTGGGGCCCTGCCTGACTACATAGGATATGAGCTATATACTGTTCAACGTAGCAGCCCTAATAAGGGCTCTTAAGGACTCTCTTGTCTTCTGGTAGCTGGTATATATGGTGGTAAAAGCTATATTCTGAGCTTCTGGGGCCCTGCCTGACTACATAGGATATGAGCTATATACTGTTCAACGTAGCAGCACTAATAAGGGCTCTTAAGGACTCTCTTGTCTTCTGGTAGCTGGTATATATGGTGGTAAAAGCTATATTCTGAGCTTCTGGGGCCCTGCCTGACTACATAGGATATGAGCTATATACTGTTCAACGTAGCAGCACTAATAAGGGCTCTTAAGGACTCTCTTGTCTTCTGGTAGCTGGTATATATGGTGGTAAAAGCTATATTCTGAGCTTCTGGGGCCCTGCCTGACTACATAGAATATGAGCTATATACTGTTCAGCGTAGTAGCCCTAATAAGGGCTCTTAAGGACTCTCTTGTCTTCTGGTAGCTGGTATATATGGTGGTAAAAGCTATATTCTGAGCTTCTGGGGCCCTGCCTGACTACATAGGATATGAGCTATATACTGTTCAACGTAGCAGCACTAATAAGGGCTCTTAAGGACTCTCTTGTCTTCTGGTAGCTGGTATATATGGTGGTAAAAGCTATATTCTGAGCTTCTGGGGCCCTGCCTGACTACATAGGATATGAGCTATATACTGTTCAACGTAGCAGCACTAATAAGGGCTCTTAAGGACTCTCTTGTCTTCTGGTAGCTGGTATATATGGTGGTAAAAGCTATATTCTGAGCTTCTGGGGCCCTGCCTGACTACATAGAATATGAGCTATATACTGTTCAGCGTAGTAGCCCTAATAAGGGCTCTTAAGGACTCTCTTGTCTTCTGGTAGCTGGTATATATGGTGGTAAAAGCTATATTCTGAGCTTCTGGGGCCCTGCCTGACTACATAGGATATGAGCTATATACTGTTCAACGTAGCAGCCCTAATAAGGGCTCTTAAGGACTCTCTTGTCTTCTGGTAGCTGGTATATATGGTGGTAAAAGCTATATTCTGAGCTTCTGCGGCCCTGCCTGACTACATAGGATATGAGCTATATACTGTTCAACGTAGCAGCACTAATAAGGGCTCTTAAGGACTCTCTTGTCTTCTGGTAGCTGGTATATATGGTGGTAAAAGCTATATTCTGAGCTTCTGGGGCCCTGCCTGACTACATAGGATATGAGCTATATACTGTTCAACGTAGCAGCACTAATAAGGGCTCTTAAGGACTCTCTTGTCTTCTGGTAGCTGGTATATATGGTGGTAAAAGCTGTATTCTGAGCTTCTGGGGCCCTGCCTGACTACATAGAATATGAGCTATATACTGTTCAGCGTAGTAGCCCTAATAAGGGCTCTTAAGGACTCTCTTGTCTTCTGGTAGCTGGTATATATGGTGGTAAAAGCTATATTCTGAGCTTCTGGGGCCCTGCCTGACTACATAGGATATGAGCTATATACTGTTCAACGTAGCAGCCCTAATAAGGGCTCTTAAGGACTCTCTTGTCTTCTGGTAGCTGGTATATATGGTGGTAAAAGCTATATTCTGAGCTTCTGGGGCCCTGCCTGACTACATAGGATATGAGCTATATACTGTTCAACGTAGCAGCACTAATAAGGGCTCTTAAGGACTCTCTTGTCTTCTGGTAGCTGGTATATATGGTGGTAAAAGCTATATTCTGAGCTTCTGGGGCCCTGCCTGACTACATAGGATATGAGCTATATACTGTTCAACGTAGCAGCACTAATAAGGGCTCTTAAGGACTCTCTTGTCTTCTGGTAGCTGGTATATATGGTGGTAAAAGCTATATTCTGAGCTTCTGGGGCCCTGCCTGACTACATAGAATATGAGCTATATACTGGTTAGCGTAGTAGCCCTAATAAGGGCTCTTAAGGACTCTCTTGTCTTCTGGTAGCTGGTATATATGGTGGTAAAAGCTATATTCTGAGCTTCTGGGGCCCTGCCTGACTACATAGGATATGAGCTATATACTGTTCAACGTAGCAGCCCTAATAAGGGCTCTTAAGGACTCTCTTGTCTTCTGGTAGCTGGTATATATGGTGGTAAAAGCTATATTCTGAGCTTCTGGGGCCCTGCCTGACTACATAGGATATGAGCTATATACTGTTCAACGTAGCAGCACTAATAAGGGCTCTTAAGGACTCTCTTGTCTTCTGGTAGCTGGTATATATGGTGGTAAAAGCTATATTCTGAGCTTCTGGGGCCCTGCCTGACTACATAGGATATGAGCTATATACTGTTCAACGTAGCAGCACTAATAAGGGCTCTTAAGGACTCTCTTGTCTTCTGGTAGCTGGTATATATGGTGGTAAAAGCTATATTCTGAGCTTCTGGGGCCCTGCCTGACTACATAGAATATGAGCTATATACTGTTCAGCGTAGTAGCCCTAATAAGGGCTCTTAAGGACTCTCTTGTCTTCTGGTAGCTGGTATATATGGTGGTAAAAGCTATATTCTGAGCTTCTGGGGCCCTGCCTGACTACATAGGATATGAGCTATATACTGTTCAACGTAGCAGCCCTAATAAGGGCTCTTAAGGACTCTCTTGTCTTCTGGTAGCTGGTATATATGGTGGTAAAAGCTATATTCTGAGCTTCTGGGGCCCTGCCTGACTACATAGAATATGAGCTATATACTGTTCAGCGTAGTAGCCCTAATAAGGGCTCTTAAGGACTCTCTTGTCTTCTGGTAGCTGGTATATATGGTGGTAAAAGCTATATTCTGAGCTTCTGGGGCCCTGCCTGACTACATAGGATATGAGCTATATACTGTTCAACGTAGCAGCCCTAATAAGGGCTCTTAAGGACTCTCTTGTCTTCTGGTAGCTGGTATATATGGTGGTAAAAGCTATATTCTGAGCTTCTGGGGCCCTGCCTGACTACATAGGATATGAGCTATATACTGTTCAACGTAGCAGCACTAATAAGGGCTCTTAAGGACTCTCTTGTCTTCTGGTAGCTGGTATATATGGTGGTAAAAGCTATATTCTGAGCTTCTGGGGCCCTGCCTGACTACATAGGATATGAGCTATATACTGTTCAACGTAGCAGCACTAATAAGGGCTCTTAAGGACTCTCTTGTCTTCTGGTAGCTGGTATATATGGTGGTAAAAGCTATATTCTGAGCTTCTGGGGCCCTGCCTGACTACATAGGATATGAGCTATATACTGTTCAACGTAGCAGCCCTAATAAGGGCTCTTAAGGACTCTCTTGTCTTCTGGTAGCTGGTATATATGGTGGTAAAAGCTATATTCTGAGCTTCTGGGGCCCTGCCTGACTACATAGAATATGAGCTATATACTGTTCAGCGTAGTAGCCCTAATAAGGGCTCTTAAGGACTCTCTTGTCTTCTGGTAGCTGGTATATATGGTGGTAAAAGCTATATTCTGAGCTTCTGGGGCCCTGCCTGACTACATAGGATATGAGCTATATACTGTTCAACGTAGCAGCCCTAATAAGGGCTCTTAAGGACTCTCTTGTCTTCTGGTAGCTGGTATATATGGTGGTAAAAGCTATATTCTGAGCTTCTGGGGCCCTGCCTGACTACATAGGATATGAGCTATATACTGTTCAACGTAGCAGCACTAATAAGGGCTCTTAAGGACTCTCTTGTCTTCTGGTAGCTGGTATATATGGTGGTAAAAGCTATATTCTGAGCTTCTGGGGCCCTGCCTGACTACATAGGATATGAGCTATATACTGTTCAACGTAGCAGCACTAATAAGGGCTCTTAAGGACTCTCTTGTCTTCTGGTAGCTGGTATATATGGTGGTAAAAGCTATATTCTGAGCTTCTGGGGCCCTGCCTGACTACATAGGATATGAGCTATATACTGTTCAACGTAGCAGCCCTAATAAGGGCTCTTAAGGACTCTCTTGTCTTCTGGTAGCTGGTATATATGGTGGTAAAAGCTATATTCTGAGCTTCTGGGGCCCTGCCTGACTACATAGGATATGAGCTATATACTGTTCAACGTAGCAGCCCTAATAAGGGCTCTTAAGGACTCTCTTGTCTTCTGGTAGCTGGTATATATGGTGGTAAAAGCTATATTCTGAGCTTCTGGGGCCCTGCCTGAATACATAGAAAATGAGCTATATACTGTTCAACATAGCAGCACTAATAAGGGATTAAGGACTCTCTTGTCTTCTGGTAGCTGGTATATATGGTGGTAAAAGGTATATTCTGAGCTTCTGGGGCCCTGCCTGACTACATAGAAAATGAGCTATATACTGTTCAGCATAGTAGCCCTAATAAGGGCTCTTAAGGACTCTCTTGTCTTCTGGTAGCTGGTATATATGGTGGTAAAAGGTATATTCTGAGCTTCTGGGGCCCTGCCTGACTACATAGGATATGAGCTATATACTGTTCAACATAGCAGCACTAATAAGGGATTAAGGACTCTCTTGTCTTCTGGTAGCTGGTATATATGGTGGTAAAAGCTATATTCTGAGCTTCTGGGGCCCTGCCTGACTACATAGAAAATGAGCTATATACTGTTCAGCATAGTAGCCCTAATAAGGGCTCTTAAGGACTCTCTTGTCTTCTGGTAGCTGGTATATATGGTGGTAAAAGGTATATTCTGAGCTTCTGGGGCCCTGCCTGACTACATAGAAAATGAGCTATATACTGTTCAGCATAGTAGCCCTAATAAGGGCTCTTAAGGACTCTCTTGTCTTCTGGTAGCTGGTATATATGGTGGTAAAAGGTATATTCTGAGCTTCTGGGGCCCTGCCTGACTACATAGAAAATGAGCTATATACTGTTCAACATAGCAGCACTAATAAGGGATTAAGGACTCTCTTGTCTTCTGGTAGCTGGTATATATGGTGGTAAAAGGTATATTCTGAGCTTCTGGGGCCCTGCCTGACTACATAGAAAATGAGCTATATACTGTTCAGCATAGTAGCCCTAATAAGGGCTCTTAAGGACTCTCTTGTCTTCTGGTAGCTGGTATATATGGTGGTAAAAGGTATATTCTGAGCTTCTGGGGCCCTGCCTGACTACATAGAAAATGAGCTATATACTGTTCAGCATAGTAGCCCTAATAAGGGCTCTTAAGGACTCTCTTGTCTTCTGGTAGCTGGTATATATGGTGGTAAAAGGTATATTCTTAGCTTCTGGGGCCCTGCCTGACTACATAGAAAATGAGCTATATACTGTTCAACATAGCAGCACTAATAAGGGATTAAGGACTCTCTTGTCTTCTGGTAGCTGGTATATATGGTGGTAAAAGGTATATTCTGAGCTTCTGGGGCCCTGCCTGACTACATAGAAAATGAGCTATATACTGTTCAGCATAGTAGCCCTAATAAGGGCTCTTAAGGACTCTCTTGTCTTCTGGTAGCTGGTATATATGGTGGTAAAAGGTATATTCTGAGCTTCTGGGGCCCTGCCTGACTACATAGAAAATGAGCTATATACTGTTCAGCGTAGTAGCCCTAATAAGGGCTCTTAAGGACTCTCTTGTCTTCTGGTAGCTGGTATATATGGTGGTAAAAGGTATATTCTGAGCTTCTGGGGCCCTGCCTGACTACATAGAAAATGAGCTATATACTGTTCAGCGTAGTAGCCCTAATAAGGGCTCTTAAGGACTCTCTTGTCTTCTGGTAGCTGGTATATATGGTGGTAAAAGCTATATTCTGAGCTTCTGGGGCCCTGCCTGCCTACATATGAGCCATATACCGTTCAGCGTAGTAGCGTAGTAGCCCTAATAAGGGCTCTTAATGACTCTCTTGTCTTCTGGTAGCTGGTATAGATGGTGGTAAAAGCGATATCCCGAGCTTCTGGGGCCCTGCCAGCGACAGCCTGTCTTTCCCTGCTGTGAGCGTCTGTCCCTCACTAAGTTCAAGCTGCTAATGCTGACGAAGAGGAAGTGCTGAGTTTTGTATATTCGAGGTCACATGGTTTTTCCAGCCAATGCGTGTAGACGCCGTTTTCGCGATGCCAGCGTCCTCCCAGGACCTGTCCCACCCCCCCTGCATGGTGATTGGTGTAAAAAACGTGCCAGGGAAGGTGGGAGGGGAAACGAATTGTGAGTGCGCCATCGCCGCTGTACTCGATCGAAATCGAGTATGACGAACAGCGTAGTATTCGATCGAATACCGGCTCGGTCGAATACTACTCGCTCATCACTACTTATTATTACTTTTACAGTGGAACAAAAACCAGGGCAGACAGCCGTATCAGCTAACCTTTCCCTGGTCCAATGGCGCATGTGTGGGCTCTAGTCTAATTAGAGCCGTTAGCCGCGCCTATGTAATCCAGCAAACAGCTCTGATTTTTTACAATGGGGAGTGAGAGCAGGGGGATTTTATGCATCTTCTGTCTGTGCACACGCTACCAACCCAGCCATTCAGATAGGCCCTTGCTTCTGGGGATGTGGCCGCTTTCACGCCCCCTCAGAGCCATTTGCCAAATGATATTGTCACTGCAAACGGCTCTGATTGGACAAGAGCCCGCGCATGCGCTGCAGGACCAGGAAGAGGTGAGTTTTACAGAGCATTCTGGGGGTTTCAAACAGCAGGGCATCCCGAATTGGGTCACGGAACAAAACCTGGAATAGTCAAAATCCCTAGTTTTGTTTAAGACCGAACCTAATTGCTAGAGAATCTCCACTTTTTGATGTTTGAGTAATTTGAACAGTTAGGAAGCCAAGGATCAATAAAAATAATTGTAATTGTATAATAACGAAGATATTTGCTGCAGTAAACCTTTCCTAACTAACATGTACAATGTATTTGTATTTCTTAGATAATGGGTTACATTTCAAATACAAAATGGATAAAACATAATGCTATGCCAATCGCTTCTGGAGAGGAGAGGAGTAGCGGCTTGCATAATGGAGCTGGCAGACTTCAGTTCCCAGACTTTACACAAAGAAAAACCACATCTTTAGTTAGTAAATTGCTGACTTTGTGACAATCCCAAAGGGTGAGGGCGTTCTCCGGAGAGACGGGGTGTTCCGCCTGAACCCGTAGAGTCCATTGTAGCCAATTACAGGTTTGACAGAGGACAGGAACAGGCCATGACCTCTGGTGTGTTCCGCAGAGTGACCTGGGACAAGAGAGGAATGACGATTAGACACTCGCTGAAATAAAGGATCATGGGGATCTAATATGATCAGACTGAACTACTATCTATCTATCTGTCAGTGGTGTATATAGCCCACATGGGGCCCATAGCAGGGTCTCCATTAGCAGCACACCCCACCATCGACAACACTCACAGGCATCTGGGTGCAGGAGGCAGGCAGCAAGCAGAGGTGCGCACAGCGACGAGAGAGGCCTGCGGAGAGCGGCACGGTCATAGCAGCGAATGGGAAAGGATGGCCTGAATGGCTAAATAAACTACTCGAAGTGTAGAGTTAGTATAGATATTTCTAAACCATTTGGGAAAAACATCTAGGCCACACTGCAGCACAGGGGTAGCTGCTGACCTTAAATGTGCTGGCTGATGTGAGATTCCCACTGGCCGTACCGCTCCCCCCCCCCCCGTCACAGCCTGCACTGGGGCCTAGATCATTTTGTTAGTGTTTTCTGTATGTCTTCTCTGTGTTTCCCCTTCCGAAGTCTGCGACCATCAAGGGACTCCAAAATATAATGATGCCGGTCTGCACTACCATAAAACATCCATTTATTGTCAAAAATCATTAAAGAAGAAAGTTAACCCTCTGCACACTCATACTATTGAAAAACCAGTGTTAGCTAGGTTTTTCAATAGTATGAGTGTGCAGAGGGTTAACTTTCTTTTTTGCTTAGTGTGTGGTCACACCCCTCTAGCACCTATTGACTGCTATATATTGACTGGATGAGCACATCCTATTTTTCTTTTTGCTGTTGCATTTGCAGGTCAGTGACCAGATCTGCTGGATTGTAGCTCTCCCAATGTAACAGGGAGTCCAATTGGCCTCTACCTGAAATACCCCCTTTTAGAACTGTAACACTGTGCAGGCAAGTAAAGCATTTTTCATTGTGTGTGTCCAAGCAAGTTAAGTTATTGCAATGTCTTTAGACAGGCTGATTCATGTATTGCATTGCTTGTGCTCACACAAGTAAAGAAGTAGCAATGTCTGCACAAACGTTTAAGCTTAGTAATGTTAGGGACGGGGTACAAATTGGACGGCCTTGACGCGGCTACCTCGCTTTTACAATCTATGTTAACTAACAGTCCATGTTCTTAACAAGTGTTAGCTAAGTTTTCTAATAGTATGAGTGTGCAGAGGGTTAACTTTCTTTTTTGCTTAGTGTGTGGTCACACCCCTCTAGCACCTCTTGACTGCTATATATTGACTGGATGAGCACATCCTATCTTTCTTTTTGTTGTCAAAAATCATTAAAATCAGCCCATCAGAGCAACTGCAGGAATAAAGTCAAACGCGTTTCGGGTGCGACCGCGCCCCTTTTTCAAATGTGACCATCAAGGGACTACCCGGGGCCTGCGCATCCCCACCTTTAGAGGCCCTGCTGAAGAACTTGGTGGATTGCAGGCTCTCCAAGTACAGGACGGGCAGGCTGATTCATCATTAGCGGCAGGTAGCGACAGATGAGCGTCTGTAGTGGCATTTTCAGAGCGCCCGCTAGTAGTCGCAGTGCTCGGCCGTGAGTCGCTGTTCAGTAATGTTGAATACATTGTGAGGAGTCGCTATTTGACCAGTACAGCGCTGTATGGGAGCGCATGTTAGCGACTGCTCATAGCGACCGACTCGCACCATATTCAGCAGAAAAACAGCCTCACAAATCTCTGGCACTGAAAAATGCTTGTTTGAAGCCCAGAGCGCTGGAGGCGGTGTGTTTCAAGTCTGTTTTTCAGCATCTATCCACTAGTAACAAAGTGAAAACATATGGAATTACATTGTAACATGAACACTTTAATGGCAGACCTGTAATTTAATTTCTGAAGAAATATATAAAAAATGAAAAAATTAAAAAAAAACTGCTTTCTCAATGCCAGAATAGGTCACAGAATTATTTGTGATTTTTTTGAAAAAAAAAAAAAATACCCCGTTTAAAGGGATGAAAAGGTTCGTCCATTGAAACGTATGGGGGAGCGACAGGAAGCGAGAGGTCATACCTGGCGCTGTGCAAGGCTGAACGCCGGCGCTGTTCGCTGAGGCTGTGAAAATGATGAATCAGACGCTACATGGCGCTATCCCAGTCGCTAAACAGATTCTGCTTGATAAATGTGTAATTGCGTGCCGTGTCCGGCGTACACCAGTCGCTACCTCTCATTAACCAGCCACTACCTGACGCTATCCCTTCTTAAATGGCCTAAGTATGCCCTGGGTGGTCGGCAGCTTGCCTCTTTGGTGGCGCATGCAGGTTGTATGTCCTTCAGTACCCAGCCAACTACCTCCGTGTCTTTGTGGGCCTTCCTTAGTTCATGTTTTGTTTGTGCTGGGCCTTTCATAGATTGTGTCTCTGTCTGTACGGAGCCTTACTGCCCTTTCTAGTTTCTGCCTTTGTCTGTGCTGGGCCTTGTGGTTCACCACAGTTGTGTCCTTGGCTGTATTGGGGCCTGCGTCCCTTCCAGTATCTAGCTGTGTGTGCCTTGCTGACCTTAAATTTGCTGGCTGATGAGGGATGACCGCTGGCCATATCCCCGGCTTCCCTCTAGTCTAAGCCGTGCTCCCCCCCCCCAAGCCTAGCGACAGCGTGAAAACCTGTGAAAGGTTAGTGTTGCGGGCGATCAGCGGGGTTTCACAAAGCGGGGCATCCCAAATCACTATTTTTATCCGCTTTAAGATAGGAAATTAAATTATAGTGCTAAAGTTGGGTCAAAGACTGCAAAAATGGTTCAAACACCTACAGGACTTGAAAGGGGCAGTGGTTTTCCTATTTGTGAGCCATCCCAGAGGCACGTACCTGCGGCAGGTATTTTCAATGTGGAGTAGTGGCCAGCGATCCATTCATCTTATGCATGCCACTCTGAGGCATAACAAAGATGAATGTAAGCGCAAGCCGCTGATTGGCTGGCAGCCCGTGGATGTGTAATGGGATTGCTGGATAGGTGAGTTTGGATGGTGATCTGGGGAAATTTACACAGTGGGGCATCCCAAATCAGTATGTCCTGCTGAAGAGAAACAAAATAAGGGAAAGTGTAAATGTTGGGTTTTGTTCCTTTTTGAACCAAACACGTTTTGGCCAGCCCTGGGTCCAGGGTCGGCCAATTCCCTACTCCAAATCAGGATGCCCTGCTGTGTGAAACCCAGCTTAGAGAGAAGCCGGGGGCACGGCCAGTGGGCATCTCACATCAGCCAGGAAATTACGGTCAGCAGCTACCCCTGTGCTGCAGTGTGGCCTAGATTTTTTCCCAAATGGTTTAGAAATATCTTTACTAACTCTACACTTCAGATAGTTTATTAAGCCAGTATGCTCACCTCGCCAACAATCCCACAGAGCATTCCCAGGCTGCACCCTCGGCTTCTCTTGCCTAAAACGTGCTTCAGAGATTGGGGAGCAGCCACATCCACAGTTTCCCTGTGGCTGGTGCACGCTCCCACACCCAGCCTATGTGATGTCTGCTCCCCACTGCCAGGCTCTGTGGACAAACAATGTTCTAGGCCAGGGGTACTCAACTACTTCTTGTGAAGGTCCATTTAAAAGGCACCCGGTGAGAGATGAAGGTCCAGGTAATGGGCTTGGGGGGTGGTCATTGGGGGTGAATAGTTAGAGATTTTTGGAAAATACTTCATATTGCAATGCTAGCGGCAAGGAAGCCATAGCACTGGTAGGGAGACTAAGCAGTACATCACAGATCAAGGAGGCAGCTCTGAGCACGGCAATGCAGAAGCAACTGTAGGGCTGCCAGGGTTGGGGCCGGAAATCTGGCGTCGAGGTCCGCATTTGGACCTTGGTCCGCCAGTTGAGTATAGCTGTTCTAGGCCATACATTAATATATACATAGCATAGAATGTGAATTGGCCGAGATAGAACACGTGCTGTAGGATCGCCAGTGGAGTGTACCAGCGGTCTCAAGGGGTTTCACACAGTGGCGCATCCCAAATCATCATAGCCCCTGGATCGAAATTCCCGGTTTTGGTCTACTTTAAACTTAAGGCATAAATACTTAATACAGTAATACGGTAATGCACCTGCTCCATTGCTGTTTCTGGTCATTAGGTAAAGAGCCGCAGCACCTTTATGCTGGAACCGGTCTGCCAAACCCCCGTATGTTGATGTGCCTCCATTGGACTGTAAAACAAAAGCCATCTGCTGTTAATCAGGGTACGTGCAAACTATTTCAAAAATTAACTTTAGGTTAAAGGACCTTTCTCTATAAAAAAAAATACTCACCTGCCTGCTGTAGCAGAATGCTGGTCCCATATTTACCTGGCCTTACGCTGACACTGCCTCGGCATTCTCTCTCTATTACTAGCAGCGTATCTGGGATCTTTAAGCAATGAAGAGTATCTTTTTTTTGTCCCACGATAGGTTTAAAGTGGACCAAAAGTAAAAAAAAAAAGTAAATTGCTCTCCAAAATTAAAGTCTATGGGGCGTTGTGGCCGGCCACATGCTTCCTGCCTGCTTGGTGCCCACTCCCGCAATTTGGCAGCACATAAAGCTTTTAAAATGAAGAAATCTTACCTTTCACATCGATCCCCCAGAGAACTCGAGCCCTGTGATTGGCTGCTGCGGTCAAGTGCCAACAACCATGTGACAGTGGAGGCCAGTCACGAAGCTCCAGTTCTCTGGGGGATTGGGGTAAGATTTCTTTATTTTAAATTTATTATGTGCTGCCAAATGTAGTCAGATGGGGGGCGGCACCAAGCGGGTGGGCAGCGTAGGGCCAGCCCTGGAGTCTAAATTACATGCTGGGAAACGATGCACCATAGACGTCTTTAGGGTGTTGTTCCAGTTTAACTCCATGCAGATGTTCTGGAATAACAGGCCGATTCTTTGCTGCAGAACTGCATGGGAGCAGCCATCTTGTCACACATAAGCACGAGGGCAGAGCTGTGACAGCAGCAGCCCACACCAAACTGAGATAAATGCCTCAGAAACACAGGCAGTTTGTGTATTATGTTATATAAACACACACACTGAATAACCAGCTGCTAGAGATTGTGTGTGTGTGGGGGGGAAGATGCAACAACTGTTCACTGCGGAATCTGGATTTACCGCACACCATTCAGTCAGTATAAACATTATGTATCTTTTAAAATGTTACAATTCATTCAGTTGTGCAGCAGAGCAATGAGTCATCACAGCTGATGGCTTTCTACTAGAAATAAAGGAGGATTGCACGGATATGCGAGGTAATTTTGATTGTGGGACTGGGTTTTTCATAAGCTGGACTCATGTATGTGGAAGATGGCCGCACCCATGCAGTTATGCAGCATAGAATTTGCCTGCTATTCCATAACATCTGAATAGAGGATCAAAACACTTGCACTTGCCCTGGAATTGAAAAGATTCCAGGCCTGGCACCTAGCCTGTCCCCGGGGGCATGCTACACCGGATGCCCCACTGTGTGAACCCCCCCCAGATGTCCCGTGATCTTACCTGTGATGGGACCCCTCTTGGTTGAAATGGGTTGTGCTTCATGGAACGTGCCACCCCTCCTCAGCCTACCTTTTCTCAGCACACCTTTAATACTCTTTTGCACCCTAACCACCCTAACCCTTTTGCTTTCATGTCAGTAACTGACTCTTGGTACAGAAAGTGATACTTTCCCTATCTGGTTAAAAAAGGAGCAAAGCCAAAACCTAAAGCTCAAAAGACTATACCTTTGCATGACACCCTTCCTAATTTTGGATACCCTGCAGTATAAAACCTGCTGACCAGTGCTGTGTAAATGACCTTGCTCCAGGATGCTCCACCAGGGGATCTGTGATCAGTGGCGTAAGTCAATGTTACGGGGCCCTGGTGCAAACATTCAATGGGGAAATTAAATGGAAGCATCTAGACAACTGAGACAAATGGTGCCTCCTTTCTCGAAATAATAAAGTGGGCACAAACATGTAAACAGACATGTGTGGTGCCCCCCTATAGTTATGCCCCTTTCTGTGGTATTACACTACATTCTGGAAAGCTCCTAGAGAAGGGTTCCTAGGTCCTGGACCCTAGGTCCGGGTTTTGATCCTCTTTAACTGTTACTCCAAATCCTCTTTAATGTTTGATACAAACCTGTGTGAAACCCCCCGAATCCCCAGGTAAACTTACCTGACCACTGAACGTTGCATGTGCTGATGCACAGCCAATCAAGGTGCTTGGCTCCATCTGGCACTTTTTTGCTAAAAAAACGGCAACGGGTCAAATGAAGCCGAATGCCGCTGAGCGTGCAGACAGCCGCATCCCAGCTAGCCTATAGCAGGGCTGTGCCTGCACTGGCCAATCAAAGATGCCTGGCACAGACTTGCGTCTGGCTAAAGGTATAGAATTGTGTGGCCGCAGCCAGCACTTGCTGGCCAATAGATCTAGTAGGTTTTCAGGAGAAACACAGCAGGGCATCCCAAATCAGGATACCCTAGGTAGAGGGAATCAGGCGAGATGGGTTTTGGTCCACTTTAATACAAAAAAGAGCAATACAATTCTGTAGCATAGCCCACAGGGTGCTGTTGTTCCCATACATACAAAAAGATCCTTACCTCACTGAAAAAAAAGATATACCTTACCTGTAAGAATGCTTCATCGCGTCATGTACAAGAGATAGGAAATTAAAACAACATTCTTTATTGTACTTTTTTCTGTTAAAGTGGACCAAAACCCAAGTTTTTTGTCCAAAACTGGGATGCCCTGCTGTGTGAAACCCTCCCAGGTCGCCCCATACACTTACCATGTTTCCCGGTCCAACGGCGCATGCGCGAGCCCCGTCCGCATCCCCGCTATCCCTCTAACAGGGTGTGTGCCCGCGCCAGGTACTTGCGAATGGCCGGCGCGGGCACGCTTCCTGCTAGAGGGTAGCGCAGGATGCGGCCGTCGGCGCGCTTGGAGCCGCTGGCCTTAGACTAAGTCTTAGACGACATGACATCAGAGGCTCAGAGCTCGCTGATTGCACAAGCAGTTGTGCATGCGCCGTAGGACGTTGGCGTTCTAGGGGGTTTCACGCAGCAGGGCACCCCTGATCAGGGTGCCCTGGGGAAAAGGACCACAACCCAGGATAGTCTGTCTGCTATTCCATAACATTTGAATGGAGGATTAAAACCCTTGCCACTAGGCTGTCCCTGGGGCATCCTACACTGAATGCCCCACTGTGTGAACACCCCAAGTGCGCTGGTGATCTTACCTGATGTGGTGCCAGCACCGAATCCCTGGCTTCACTTCGGCCGTGCTTTCTAAATGGCTGGGCGCGGGAGCGTGTGTGCACAAACAGCATGCCAGAGATGCTGCCAGTCGTCTGCACCTCGTCACAGCGGCCCTTTTGAGAGAGCCCGTTGGCTCTCAATGCGGAGCATGCATCTGCTGCATCCCCCATATCCCCGGCAGGAATCAGCTGCACATTGCAGTAATGCATGCAATTCACACCCAAATGTGCACCCAGAGTTACGCTTGCTTCACCAAATAATAAACATGGCCCCCACTAAGAAGGATGCTTATCACCTGACTACATGGAGGCCACTCCTTACCTGTCCTGTCTTCCTCAGCAGAGGCGGCACTGGTCTGGTCAGGAAATAGCCCCGTACATGCCAGTCCTTTTGGGCATTGTACGGGGGAATAACGGAGCCTAGTTTGGGTAAGGAGACGCTGTAGTCCTTGGAAATGCTCTCCACTGCCACACTGTCCAGGACAAACCTCTTCTCTCTCATCTGAAGCTCGGCCAGAGAAGGAGAAGGGGCAAAACGGCTCAGGTGGCAGGACCCGACCTTTCTTGGTGACAGGGTGGCCATTGGTGCAGCTTGGACGAATCTACCCGTTTCCTCCAGGAATTCCCAGTGACCACTGCTGGACAGCACAACCAAGCTGAGTAGAGAGTTGCTATAGACACACAGAAACACAGGGGAGGCCGCCTGCCGCTAACAATCAGGCTCCACACAGCTTGCTGAGCAACACACATATACACAAAGCCCAACACCTCAGTATCACATTCCTATCAACACTTGTACATGTCTGGGATTAGTCATTACAGACATTAAAGCAAACTATGGGGGTTATTTAAGAAAGGATAGCGTCAGGTAGCGATTCGTAGCGGCAGGCAGCGTCTGGTGAACGCCGGGCGCTGTACGCAAAACCACATTTAAGAAAGCGAATCTGGTGAGCGCCTCTAACAGCGCCATGTAGCGTCTGATGTATTATTACAGGCAGCTCAGCGTATAGCGCCGGGGCTCTAGGCTCAGGCCATATAGTACCTGTCACTCTGTAGCGCTCTCCCATACATTTCAATGGGCTTTTATTAGTTGTGTATAAATAGCGTGTTTGGCAATTTACTTTTTTTTTTTTTGCCCCAATCATTGTGTGACGTCTCCTGGCTGCAAACAAACACTTTTATACATTTTTTTAGACTTTTTATATTTTTATACAGAATTGTCATTACGGGTCTGGCACTAAAGTGTCATTGTCCCAGTGTTATAACAATGTCATTCATGTGTTTTCGCTTTGTTACTGGTGGATATGTATTCAAAAACAGACTTCGACCACACAGCGTCTTGCGCTCTATGCTACAGCGCCCAGCTTTGGAGCGCCGATTCTGTGTGTGGAGCTCCTAGTGCCAGACGCAATGAGCTGGTGCTACCTCTCGCTCGCTGCAGCGCTGTACTGTTGTTAGAGCGCCCAACACACATCACATTCATCAATGCCGGGCAGGTTACTACAGTAACCGAGGTGCTCTGTTACAGCACCTGATACCCGCTTACAGCATCTACTAGAGGTTGCTCTAAGCACCACTATACAGACGCTCACCTGGCAATACGTTGCGCTAGTAGTGAATCAGCCTCCACATCCCTTTGCAGCTGGCCCTGGAGTCTAAAAGCCTCCAGGACCAGCTAATTGCATCTCCCTGGGGCATCCCGATTTCGAATGCCCTGCTGTGTGAAATCATACCTGTCCGGTGGGCCACATTCCCAGCATCTTGCAGATGAGCTGCTCTCTCGCGGCCAGGTATTCAGATTCAGTTGGCTCGGGGTGGGAGAGCCCCTCAGACTGCAGCGAAACGGAGGATGCAGCCAGTGGGTGTTCTTAAATCATCTGGCAAATTTGAGATCAACCAATTAGCAATTACAAATTTGCCAGGTGGGAATGGCTAGCCAGGGCAAATCTAGTTTCGGGAGAGGAATACCGATTGCCTCCAGGTACTCTGCTTGGGGGGCCAAATGGAGGGGACAGGAGGAGGAAAAAAGGGTTTTGGTCTGCTTTAAGAGAGGGTTATCCAAATGATTGAGAAATTTTCAACAAACAATAATGTTAAAACCAGGGCTGTGGAGTCGGTAGATAAATGTTCCGACTCCGACTCCTCAGTTTTTTGTACTTCCGACTCCTCTGTATTAATATGTGAATGTATTTTATACATTCTTTGAAGGAAAGAAAGGCAACATACATGTCATTACTTCTAGCAGAGAGAGGTAGTTGGGCAGAAGCTGCCTTCTCCTTTCTGTGTGCTGATCTTCTGCTGAAGATAGGGCAGTGGGAGGATCCAGAAAGGGGCCTTTATTATAAAACATGATTTCCCTAGTAGAAACCCATTGTCATGTTTAAAGTTTAAGCTAACAATCAAAGTTTACAAGTTTTTATAGCCTTTTGCTGAATGACAGCAGTTTTGCCAATGGTACAGCTTCAGTCTTGAACTATTGATCCTCCATTCCCTTCACTTATACAAGTGTCTCTAGTCCTGCAAAAAACATATTTACTTAATCCCTTATGAGTGAGAGGCGAGGTTACCCATGGGTTCCCTGTAACAGCAGAACACAACACTATGCAAAGTATAAGTATTGCCGCTTCTAACTGTGCGTTGCGTGCCATATAGTGAAGCACATGGAAAGCATGCTTCTTCACGGTCACTTAACGTGTTCGTTTTGCGGTTACGTGAGGCACTGCATGCATTGGTCTTTATTCTTACAATAGAGAAGTCATTAATTATAACTTTTTGTGAATTGGGACATTTAAACTTGCTAAATCAGGGGTTATCGCCCCTCCCGTTGGTCTCTCTGCCCTGGACGGGGCCTCAACCCAGGCGCATTCTTAAATCCCTACCCTTTCTGGCGCGGCACTTGTTTACAGTCTGGGACCAACTGACCTCAAAATTTCCATTGGCTCGGCGTCCGGGACCTTTGACTCCCATTTTTGGGAACCCGGACTTTGCGCCTGGAGTGGGGGTCTCGTCCTTTCTGGGATGGCAGGCGGCGGCAGACCCGCGTTTACGGCATATCATGGGGGAGTCGGGCTTCCCAAAACTGGAGGTAATCAGAGCACAACTCCCTGGGGTGCATGTGTCCTGGTTCCTTCACAGACAATTGGCTAACTATATATCTTCCCATCGCCTGGGTGAGATGATGAGCCATCCGCTGACGGATCTTGAGAAGCTTCTCTCCTCTGAGACACATGTACCCCATGCTCTCTCCGTACTGTATCAGACACTGGTGTCCAATATACATTCAAACCCAGTGGGGTACATAGCCAGATGGGAGAACGAGATGGGTCAGCCCTTCTTGGAGGAAGATCTATCTAAGATGTTTAGCCTGACTCATAAATCCACCTTGGAGGGGGCGGCGCAGGAGAGGAATTTTAAGATAATCTCAAGGTGGTACAGATGTCGGGCGGACATCCATAAATATGCACCCCAGACTTCAAGTAGTTGCTGACGTTGCCTGGCAGAAGAGGGAAATATGACGCACATATGGTGGGGGTGCCCAGTTACTAGATCTTTCTGGGAAAGGGTCTTGGATATACACACTGAGACAACGGGCACGAAAGTGAACAACACACCTCAGTTAACCCTCCTCTCCCTTATAGAGGGCTCCATATCTCAACACAAAAAGGGTTTACTTCGGCACTTTCTATCGGCAGCGCGAGCTGTTATACCTAGACACTGGAAGACACGGGGGTCCCCTTCCCTGGCTGAGTGGGTAGTGGAGCTTGAACATATTAGACGAATGGAGGAACTCATCCTGGGCGATAAAGGCTTGATAGGAAAATACATCACAACTTGGGCCTGTTGGATTGACTTCCGGGACTCAGATCGTTTCAGAGCGCTAATACAATAATACGATGATACAGTGTGGACGCCAATGGGCAACGTACTGTACTCTAGTCTAGCACTGAGCAAAGGCTGCTGCGATCAAAGGGTCGGTACTTCTGGTCTGGCTCAGGGCACTTCCCCTCCCCCCCCTTTTTCCTTTTTTACCATCCCTCCTCCCTCCACATCTCTCTTTTTCCCTCTCCTGTTTATAGGTTTGTTACCTGTTATCTTTTATCTTGGTTACTATCACATTTTGTTGCATTATATCTACCCAGCTACTGATTTGTGCCATGCGGGATGTCCCCCCTGGCTGGGTGGCGGGGTCGGTGTGCCAGGCTCCATGGGGTTCGGCTTGTTATCGGCTGATGTAACGTGGTTGCAGCGGTCTCCGGTCTGATTCTTGGGGCGCTCGGCTTGATGCCAATTGCTAGGGAAGAACAGGAGTCCCCTGTTCATCGTCCGGGACCCTGTCGTGCCTGGGTGGCCGTGGAGTTGGACCGGAGAGGCTTTGGTTCATTATGACACGGGGGTGGGATTCCCGCAGCACGCCGGCTTGGCGCCCCCAATGTTCTTAGGGCGGGATAACGGATATCGGGGAACTGTTATGGCACTATGTAAAGCTATTGTTGGTCTGTTTAATGGATGTTCTGCTGTACTGTGTACCAAGACTGGGTAATGAGTGGGAGGTCCCAGGTATTTATGGACCGGGAGGGGCTTCCATTTTTTCATGACATCTCTGCAAGATCACCCTCTACAGGTCGGTATAACCCAAGTGTAATGACTATTCTGAAGCGGGGTGTGTGACATACTTAGAATATCTATAATGGGCTCCAGTCATTCCCAGTCCTGAGGTGAGTCTAGTCAGTCGGGACACTGCCAAATACGATAACAGTTTTAGAAATGTTTTGTCCTGGAATCCTTTGTAACAGGAAATTTTCACGGTTTGTCCATCAATATATTGTTATATCTGTCATCCAATGACAAAAATATAAGGTCTAAGATGTCCTTATAATATCAAATACATGTAAGATTGGCTCAGAAATTAAGTAGATATTTTGCAGTTAGATAGGCCCATTGCTAAAACTGAAAAAAATGGCCTGGGAAGGTAGATGGACACATTAAATGGTTAAAGGAAAAGTCTACTTATGTGGAAGTTTCTAAGATAAGTGCCTTTTGGGGCACAAGATGAACCCTCCTATATCTTATAGATTCCCGGGCCGATCACTGTGGGTTTTTGAAGTGCCTCTCCAGACACACACTAACTTTATCCCCCCCCCCCCCCCCCCAATCCCCATTAGAAACAGTATAAAATTAGCCAATTCAAAGCACCTGAAAGTCTGTGATTATATGTAAATAGCTTATGTATTCTTGGCGAAATGGATTTCTTTGCTTCCATTTTTTGGGCGTTGGCTGAGCTAGGAAGGACGTGTCATGGGCATGCTTTGCTGTGGTCAGAGAGAGCTGTGGGACAATTGTGGCTTGCTGTGCTTGCTCATGCTAAGTGCTCCGAGGGACAGGGTAGCTGTAGAACCACTTTTTTGCATGGTTCTGGAATTCAAAAAAGGGCAAACTTTAGGGCCCTGCTACGGCTTATATCCAGCACTGCTGGAAATGGAGGCACATGGGACAGGCATCAGGTCAGCTGTTTGCTGGCAAATTATTAGTGTTGGGTTTACAGTCCCGTTAAAGAGGGGTGCTCAGCATTCTGAAGAGTTCAGCTATTTGAACTGGTTGCCGGCCACAATGAATAGATTCATTATTTCAAATATTTTAACATTTTAAATAGCATAACAAATATTTTCTACACCAATCAGGATGCCCAATGTCTCCCCAAACTTCATACCACCCCATTACCACATTTATATGTAACAATCCTCACATGCTAGCAACACACATGCCTTACCTCTCCAAATATATGGGTCCCTTATTTATTTAACCTATCTTCATCAGTCCCAAATCCTAACTATATCCCCATACTCAACCAATGTAATCGCCTACCAATTCTAAACATATAATTAAATATAGAAAATACTCTTATCTTCTAATGGGGCCAGAGATTTTACCCCAGGGTAGGTGCTGCACTATCAATGTCAACACATTTCTTCAAGCCACCGTTGCCACCTCTATTTTGCAATGGGCCCCTCCTATATCTCTATGCTTGCAACCTCTGAGCCTCTTTTTACCTTTACAAACCACTTCGATTTAACCCTCCCACTTTTACCCACAGCAGGTCCGGGGCCACATCAGATGGCTTTGTGGGCCACATGTGGCCCCCTGGCCACAGCTTGAGCATATGTGCTTTAGAGTGATCCTATACGCAGAAAGGAAGTTCATGACATCACCTTCTATCCTCAGCCCAGTGCCCCGAAACAGCTTGTGTTTATTTTTTTAATAAAGCCTTTGCCCATTATTCATAAAAACACGAACTAGATGCAGTCTGCTGTTCCAATGGTCGGTCATATTGCCCCCTGGTGCTTTCCATGGATGATACATTCAGTTAAACACAGCTCAGCATTGAGGTCAGCCTTATCAGTTATAATAACTGCAATAAATCTAAAATAAATCAAATATGGCCAGATTATCTGCCCCCTAGTGAGGAGAGACATAACTCACCAAGAGATGCCTAACCCTTGTTCCCCTATATATGATACTTACTAACTTGTATACACCAATATTAGAACAATCAAATTTTGTGTATTTAAAATGGATCAAAACCCAGGGTTTTGACTATCCTTGGTTTTGGTCCTTTCCCCCCGGGGACACCAATCGGGAGTGCCCCGCTGCATGGAACCCCCCCCCCCCAGATCGCCAAAGCCAACTCGCCTATTCCCGTCCTACGGTGCATGCACGGCCGCTTGTCCAATCAGCGCACTCAGAGCCGCTGACGCCACATCATCTTAGGTTTCGTCTAAGGCCATCTGCTCTGAGCGCGCTGAGAGCCGCATCCCCTGCTACCCTCTAACAGGAAGTGTACCCGCGCCGGCCATTCACAAATGCCTGGTGAGGGCACGCGCCCTGCTAGAGGGATAGCAGGGATGCGGCTCGCGCATGCACCGTTGGACTAGTAAACAAAGTAAGTGTACGAGGCGACCTAGGGGTTTCACACAGAGGGGCATCCCGATTTTGAATGCCCCGGGGGGAGGGAATCGATCGCCGTGGGTTTTGGTGCACTTTGATCTTTGTTAAAAACAGATCAAATGTCATCCAAATATTGCATTATTATCACATAAGCCGTATACAACTTAAATTCCTTATTGCAGATTCCATGAATTCTTCCCGGCACATTTCATCCATATCTACTATGGATTTCATTGTGTAAGTGCCAACGTGTTTCATGAGCAGCAATTCCGATACCCCGCTTTCTCAATGCAAAATCTGCTGCACTATAAGGGATATACAGAATACAGGGGAAGACCTATTAGTAATTCTTAGTTCCTCCACACAATTCGGATACATGGTTGTTGCTATTTACACTCACATGTTTAGTTCAACGCAATATCGTTCCTGATGCCCCAGGGAAAAGAACCTAAACTTGGGCTTTCACTATCCCGGGTTTAGGTCCTTTTCCCTGGGGAATCAGGAACGATATTGTGTTGAACTAAACATGTGAGTGTAAATAGCAACAACCATAAATATGCAATAAGCATTTTTGTTTCATTCTTGTACTCCCTTATTTCCTAAAGTGGAACAAAACCCGTGACTCCGTGACTCAGCGGAGATGTCACAGGCTGATTATGGGCTGGTAAAATCCTGGGCTTATTTTTGGCCCCAGTCTGCCACCGTTCTCTATCAATGTGAAATGCTGAAACTACCTTGTGCAAAACCAAGGAGGGGCACTGGAGAACCATCTTGTCATGTGAGCTCTGACAGATGCCACCAGAATGGCCATATTTTAGCCAGGGGAAAAATAAGAGGGCCTCAGCCACTGGCTCAAGGGGAGGGCAAGAGTAAAGTTCCAAGTCATCAAGGAAGTGACATGTGACTGCACCCAAAAAATAAGTTCTGATATATAAGGGCAGCGCCAAGAATCATTTAGAGAGCTAACCCTCAGTAGCAGGCTTACATTTCCTCTACCTCTAAATCAGGACTGGCGTTAGCACCCAGAAAGCTTGGTCAGCTGCCGAGGGCCCCCTGGCAGCTAGCACAAATCTGTAGGAAAAAAATAACTTTTACTTACCTGCAGCCGCGATGCCTTGTATCTTGCCCTCTTCTCACCACGTAGGAGCCCGGGGGGAGGGGCCATCGGAGGCCCGCCGGTGAAGAGGACACCTGGCGGGGCCTCCCATCGTCGCCCCCCCGGGCTCTTCCGTGGTGAGGAGAGGGCGGAATACCTCCTCTCCAGCGCTTCCGCAATCGCCCGGCTGCTAGCCCCGCCTTTTTTGGGTGGGTCGGATTACGTATTCTATAACATCATCACGCACCCGCCCCAAGAGGCACAGTAGAGCGGAGGTGAGAGGATCGGTGCTGGCTGCCAGGTGATCGGTGGAGGGGGGGCAAGGGATCACAGCCCCTCGCCCCCCCCCCCTCCACCAATCACCCGGCAGCTGTCATCGGAACGTCGCGGGACCAGATCGCCGGGGGACAGCTGAGGATCGGAGGTGAGTAAAGAAAAAAAACTGTCATTTTTTTTTCTCTGTGTCAGTGTGGCTTTTTTTTTTTACTACTTACCCTTTGTGAACTGGTAAGGGATCAATTAGATCGCTATACCAGTTCACAAGGCTGGGGGCTGGCAAGTCACCTGCGGCTAGCGGGTGACTTGCCTTTAACCCCCGGCCCCCCCAATTACCTGCCTCCCCAAAGGCCAAGGGGGGGCAAAAGAGCCCGGGCACACGGAGGCCATGCGGGTTTGTAGCCGGCAGGGGGCCACCAAAGCTGGCCCCTGCGCCCTGTTCTACAAGCCCTGCATAGCTGGTCCTGGGCTGGTTATTCCGTGTAGGAGGGACCCCATATCATTATTTTCTGGATTTTTTAAGGGTTTTATAACCCTTTAAAATTCCCCCCAAGGAGGGGGGCCATATGCCTTTTTTTTTTTATTAACCCCTTATGTTCTGTCAGCCAGAAGGTGTAGTGCGAGATGGATGAGAGGTAAGTATTTAAAAAACAAAATAATTTTTTCTGTGTTTTTTTTATTTACATTCAACCCTTTGTGAACTGGTAAGGGATCCAGGAGACCCCTATACCAGTTCACAAGGCTTAGGGGCTAGCCCTTGCACCCTGTTCTATGCCATGGAATTTATAGACCCCTGGCCTGCAACTCTCCACCGCAAAGGGGCCCACTGAGACCATGCCGCCCGAAGGCCCACATAAACCTGGAGCCAGCCCTGCTCTAAATGTCTTTTTTTTCTTTTCATTTTTGTATTTTTACATAATTTTTTCATATTTCTCTTTATCTTGTTTCATCTCTCTCCCACATTTCCCTCATCTTGTTCCCATTTCCACATTCCTTCAACCTTCTCGTTTCCAAACCAGCCATCTCTTTTCCACATTGTCGTCGCCCCCCCCCCCCCTAATCACCATTAATTTATCTTATTCCCTTTTCACTTTTTTTGTGTCTTCCTAATTTTTCACATGATCTATGTCTCTCCTTTCCACAATTCCCTATATCTCTCCATCCCTCTCTTCAGAGTAGAAGCTTTTATAATCTCTCATCAAGGAGCAATGCAGGGGAGCTGAAGTAGATAGTGAGAGAGCAAAGGTTTGCTGTCAGGCCACTAGGTGGCGCACTTAGTCAGTATGAAAAACAACAGTACAAACAATGGCCTCGATTCACGTAGGGGTTTATTCATGAAGGGATAGCGGCAGGTAACATCTGGTGAACCCCGGCGCTGTACGCAATACAACATGAAGGCGATTCTGGTGATCAACTATAACAGCGCCATATAGCGTCCTATTCATCATTACAGGCGTCTCAGCTTATAGCGTCGGTATTACCTGTCGCTCTCCCATACATTTCAATGTACATTCCTTTTCTTCTGTTTAAACAGGGTTTTTTGTGTTTAACTTTATTTTCTCTCAAATAATTGTGTGACCTCTCCTGGCCTAGAAAAAGTAGTTTTTGAAAACTTTCTTGATTTCTTTATATTTTTATGCAGAATTGTCATTACGGGTCTGACATTAAAGTACTAATGTCACAATGTTACAACAATGTCATTCCATGTGTTTTTGCTTTGTTACTGGTGGATATGTGTTCAAAAACAGACTTTAATCCCACAGTGTCTGCCGCTCTATGCTATAGCGACCAGATCCAGAGCGCCGACGCTGTGTGTGTCTGTTTTTTTGTTGAATATGGTGTCGCTGACAGTCAGTCACAATGAGCTGGCGCTACCTCTTGCTCCCTGCAGTGCTGTACTGGTGTTATAACACCCAACATACATCTCATTCATCAATGCCGGCCAGGTCAGCGACTGAGGTGCTCTGTTACAGCGCCCGATAGACAATCACAGCGTATACTAGCGGTCACTCTAAGCGCCTCTGTACAGACGCTCATCTGCCGATACCTGCCGCTAGTAATGAATCAGCCTGCCCGAATTGAAAAAAGTTCTCATAGTAGTGAAAAATTCAATTCATAAGAAAAAAAGCCTGAGAATATCACTGTTGCTGAATCACTAGATAGGAAGACAACAAAAGGCAATGACACTTTTTACTACAGTAAAAAGGAGTAAAAAGCTCAATACTTTTCTCAGGAGTAAAAAAGTGCCATTGACTTTCATTGTCTTCCTTTCTGGTGATTCACTAACAGTTCTTGCCTTTTTTCTCATGAATTTAATTTTTTGCTACCATAAGAATTTTTTTCAACTCTTAGGCCCTTATTTATGAAGGAATAGCGACAGGTAGCGACTGGTGAGCGGCCGGTAATGACGGGCCCCGCCACGAGAACGCCGGCTCCCCACCACAATCACACATTTATCAAGCCAATCCTGCTTAGCAAGATTAGCGCCAGATAGCGACTCATTCATCATTATTCCAGCCTCAGCCAGCGTCCAACCTTGAACAGCGACAGGTATGACCTCTCGCTACCTGGCGCTCTCCAATGCATCCCAATGGAACAATCTTTAAATATTCATAATTAATTGTTATTAATTTTTTTTTTTAAAATGTGAAAAATTCTGTGACCCCTTCTGCCATTTTAGATAATTTTTTTAAGGGAAAAAAATTTAAAAAAAATGTACAGAATTGATATTACAGGTCTGATATTAATTTATTCATATTACAAAATTATTTTAAAAACTTGTTTTTTTTTGGTCTCCAAAAATATGGTTGTTTGGGGGTTAAAAAAACACTTTTAACCCATCGCCGCCAGCGCTCTGGGGTTTAAACATGCATTTTACAGCGCAAGAATTTTTTGAGCGTGATTTGTTAATGAATATGGTGGGAGCCGGTCGCTATGGCCAGTCACTATCATGCGCTCCCATACAGCGCAGAACCTGTCAAATAGCGACTCCTCACCCAATATTCAACATTACGGCAAACCGACTGAGTCGCTATCGAACAACGGCCAAGCACAGCGACTACTAGCTGGCGCTCTGAAAATGCCGCTACAGACGCTCAACTGTCGCTACCTGCCGCTGTTAATGAATCGGCCTCCCCGTGAATCAAGGTCAATATATACAAAGGATTCACAAGGCTGCAAAGCATTCATCCACACAATGGCCTTGATTCACTAAGAGTTAAAAAAAAAATCTCATGGTAGTAAAAATTTCAATTCATAAGAAAAAAGTCTGAGAATGTCACTGTTACTGAATCACCAGATAGGAAGATGAAAGTCAATGGCACTTTTTACTACAGGTAAAAAGCGGTAAAAAGTTCAATACTTTTTTCAGGAGTAAAAAAGTGCCATTGACTTTCATTGTCTTTCTATCTGGTGATTCACTAACAGTGAATTCTTTCTCATGAATTTAATGTTTTACTACCCTGAGAATTTTTATCAACTCTTAGTGAATCAAAGCCACTAAGAGTTAAAAAAATTCTCATGGTAGTAAAAGATTCAATTCATGAGAAAAAAGCCTGAGAATGTCACTGTTACTGAATCACCAGATAGGAAGACAATGGAAGTCAATGGTACTTTTTTACTCTCTAATAAAAAGTACTATTGACTTTCCTGCAGCGGCCTTGGGAGACCAGTAGGACGGTGTGGGCGTCTGGCTAAGGTAAAGGTTTTTTTCTTTTTAACCCCCTCCCGCCGTCCTGCCTCAGTGCCAGGGTTGGGGGGGGGGGTAATTTTTAAGTGAAGTTCGCTTTAAAGTGGACCAACACCCAGGGGGGATCGGCCCGGAAATCTATAAGATTCCCGGACCGATCAGATCCCTCCCCGCGGGGCATCCGAAATCGGGATGTCCCGCGGGGAGGAACCCCCCAGGAGGCCCACAAACCTTACCTTACCTGCGATCCAACGGCGCATGCGCGAGACGCGGCCGCGTCTCTCGCTTCCCTCTAGCAGGGCGCGCTCCCGCGCCGGCCGTTTTGTGAATGGCCGGCGCAGGAGCGCTCCCTGTTAGAGGGAAGCGAGAGACGCAGCCAATGACAGCGCTCTGGTATGCGCGTCCAAGCGGCTTTGGACGCGCATACCAGAGCTGCTCTGAGCGCTGTCATTGGCCGGACGAGGTCACGTGGGAGCGGGGAGAGGTGAGTTTTTGCGGCGATCGGGGGGGTTTCAGACAGCGGGGCACCCGCCTAAGTGGACCAACACCCAGGATAGTCAAAATCCTGGGTGTTGGTCCACTTTAAGTAAGAAGAATTCCCCATTCCCCATTTAACATTACCACCATGCCCAGCCCTGGACTCTAAAAGACCTCCTATGGGGGAATCCTGATTTGAGATGCCCAGCTTTGTGAGCCCCCAGATCACCCTCACTGCTTACCTTTCCGTCAATCCCAAGCTGCAGACATTGGCATCCCTGTGGCTGGGCACGCTCCTGCTCCCAGCTATTCAGATAGGCAGGGGGCAGGAGCTCAGGGATGTGGTGGCTGCCCTTTCTCTATGCCTGGCTCTGTTTATAAATGAATCTCTATGCCATGCATTAATATACACAGCATACATTGCTGATTGGACGAGAGACCGCACATGCACCAGGGGAAAGGTGAGTTTTGAGGGAGATCTGGGGGGTATACAGGAGTTGTGCTACAAACAGGTTTTTTTTTTTTTTTTATTTTTTAAAGAGGAACGAAACTTGACTTTCCCAGATTTTGTTCTGTTCCCCGGGGGCATCATGATTTGGGATGCCCTGCTGTGTACAACCCTGCAGTTCGCCCAGTTAAGCTCACCTCTCCTTGGTCCAACGGCACATGTGCAGGCGCTCAGCCAATGAAAGATATTTGCTGTATTTACCAATTTTGGCAAACGGCTCTCATTGGCTATAATGGGGAGCAGGCTGGCTCCCCTGCATCCCCTTCCATGCATGTACTTCCATCCCAGCCATTCAAGTAGGGAGCGCGCGCATGATGCCAGGGATGCGGCAGCGCACACTCCCTATCGACAACAATGAGAGCCAGCAGGCGCCTCTCATTGGACGAGAGCCTGCGCGTGTGCCATCAGACCAGGGAAAGGTAAATGTGTACAGGCGTTTTCACACAGCGGACATGCTGGTTCGGGATGCCCTGAGGGAAAGCCAGCAGCCGGCCCTGGAATCTTTTAGATTCCAGGCCAGCTGCTGGTGGGTTTTGTTTCACTTTAAATTGTGGTTAGTGTTGCGGATCCTAAAGGAAGCTGAAGTAGGCGTACAAGCAATTTATGCTGGGTGGCCACAAGATGGCGCAATCATTCCATATAATAAACTATACACGCTACCATGGCTGACTCGATTAGAGAGAAACAGTCTTAGGGATTTATTCATCAAGGGATAGCGACAGGTAGTGCCTTGTAAACAACAGGTGGCGATTCTGGTGAGCGACTCTTACAGCGACACGTAGCGACCGATTCATCATCACAGACAGCTCAGTGGATCCCGGCGGTGCTCTGGCTTCCAGAGCGCCTGGTATTACCTGTCGCTACCTGTCGCTCTCCCATACATTTCAATGGACGTTACTTTTCTTCTCCTTAAACAGGGTTTTCTTTTCTTTTTTTAACAAAAAATTGTGTGACCTCTCCTGGCCTTTAAAAAGTCATTTTTGAAAAATGTATTGATTTTTTATATTTTTATGCAGAATTGTCATTACAGGTCTGGCATTAATGTCACAATGTAATAACAATGTAATTCCATATTTTTTCGCTTTGTTACTAGTGGATATGTGTTCAAAAACAGACTTTAATCCCACAGCTTCTGGCGCTCTGGGCTACAGCAACACAATTTTGAGCATAGGCGCTGTATGAGGCTGTTTTTTTGATGAATATGGTTTGAGTCGCTCACACTGACCATTCGCTACTGTTCACTCCCATATAGCACTGTACTGGTGTTATAGCGACTCACACATCAAATTCATCAATGACGGCCATGTTACTACAACGACTGAGGCGCTCTGTAATAGCGACTTACGGACGATCAGAGTGACCAATAGCGGTCGCTATTAGCGCAGCTGTACAGACGCTCATCTGCCATTACCTGGCGCTAGTAATGAATCAGCCTGACCGCTGGCTCAGCAGGTCTCTCTTTTCTACATTTCCATCAACTATCTTTTGCACATTCTTCCATCATTCTCTCTCACATATTGTGCTTTTTTTCACGTCTCTTTGCCTTTGCTTGTGTCTTTATCACAGGATTCTTCCATCTTTCTAGCTTTTCATACCCCTCTTTTTTAAATCTTTTTCACATTACCTTCTACTTCTCTCTTCAACATCAGCTTCTTTTCTTTTCCACATTCCCTTTCTCTCTTTACACTTTCCCCTCCATTTCCCTTTATACTTCAGCTGATCTAACTTGTCCCCCTCATTTTCCTTTGTCTCTTTCATTTCCCTGCATTTCCTACATCCTTCCATTCTTTCCCCATTTTGTGTTCTCTTCATATCTTCATCACATCACGCCTCTTCCTTATCCCTCTTTTCAGCCTTCTCTCCACTATATCTTTCTCAGTCTCTTCCATAGTTCCCTGTTTCGCTCTCTTTTGCAACTTACGACTGTCCTACAGTTTCTGATTTATGCTACCTTATTTCTTGCCTCATATGATAGGAATTGGCTTGTGGGGGGAGGGGGTATTGGATGCCCTAGGCCAGTGGTTCTAAACCTTTTTTCATCAAGTACCCTCTAGCAACAAGAAGTTCCAATCAAGTACCACCAAGCAGGGTCGGATTATGAGGGGGGGCACAGGGGGCGCGTACCCCGGGGGCGATCGGAGCTCCTCCGTGGTGAGGAGAGGGCCCAAAATATGCCCCCTCCCCCACTTCCGCCATCACCCACCACTAGTCCCAGGTTTGGCGGGCAGGGTGGATGACGTCACCGATGATGTCATCCTGCACCAGCCCAACGGCGCTCAGTCACACTCGGTGATCGGTGGAGAGAGGGTTGCAGGAGCTGTGGTCTCTTGCCCCCTCTCCACCAATCTCTCGGCAGCTTTCATTGGAGCTTCGTGGTACAGGGACATCGGAAGTGAGTAAAGTAAAAAAAAAAAACGAATTAAAGTTATTTTTCTCTGTGTGGTGTCCTTTTCTACTGTTAATTGAAAACTGAGACCCCTATAACAGTTCACAAGGCTTAGGGGGCTGGCAAGTCACCTCCCCAAAGCCTGGGGGGCAGAAGAGCCTGGGGCCATTTAGGCTTTGCGGGCTTGTAGCCAGCAGGTTGGGGGCCTTGTGCCCTGTTCTAAAAGCCCTGCATAGCTGGTCCCCGGATTGGTTATGCTGGGTAAGGGGAACCCCACATCATTTTTGTTTTTTAAGAGTTTGTAACCCTTAACAAAAACTGCCCCACCCCCCCCCCCCCCCCGGGGGGGGGGACACTATATCATTCTTTTTAATTAACCCTTTATGTCTTGCCCCACAGCAGGTATAAAAGTCTTCCAGCAGCAGCAAGAGAGCAAAAGCCAGAGTGATGGGCCACAGTGCTCTGAGATGCATCGATTTGAGGTAAGTATTAATACAATACACTTTGGAGTGTTTGGCAACTCTTCCTTTGACAGTACCTATGCAAGTTGGGTATTGTTCTGTTTGGGGGACCTTGCTTTTTCAGATATAACTTGCTTTTTCTTGTTTGCATATTGTTTTTTTTTCAGATTTTTTTTCTGCTTTTCTGTTTAAGGAAACCCTGACTGGGCTGGTGCTGCAGCGCTGCTGAGTGGTCGGCGAGAGTCCCAGAGATGGCGGCCCAAGTCTGTGGATGCCACACGCGGTAATATTGCAGGAAAGGTAAGTATGAATTTTCCCCTTTCCTGGTGCTTCCATGGCGCATACTAAGGATATTAGCCACGGCATTGGTAGGATGCTAAAGATTTAATGAGGTCAAACAAAAGGCAAGATAAACATTTACATGAACCTCCTAATAATACCTTCCTACCAAACTGTAGTGAAGAGCAGAAATCTAGCTCTACCTGATATTGTCTCAGGAATGTGACTGGCGAGGCTCAGGATGTGGCCTTGCAGACACTGTCTAAAAGAAACTCCTGTATAGAACACTCTAGAAGCAGCCAGGGCCCTGTTAGCGTGGGCTTCGAATCCCTGGGTAACCTCTGAGCCCTCTGCCTCATAGGCCTTTTTGATAACTTTGGGGGCCTTATCCCAAAATTCCGCTTTGAAAAACTGGACAATCAAGGATTGGGTGGCCCATTGTCTTCCATCTAGGACCAAAATAGCAGACACTTGACCCTTCAGTGTACGCAGGCTTAAGCCCTTGTCCAAGCCCAGCTGGAGAAACTTCAAGATATATTTCCGGACCCTGGTGGAGAAGGTCTCTGTCTTGTGACAGAAAAACGGGGCTGTCGAGAACCATCTGTTGAACCAGCAGAAACCCGGCCAATAGGGAATGATCGTGATCATCTTAACTGGGCACTGTTTCAGCGGTTGCAGGAACTTAAAGATTGGGGGAATTGGAGGGAATGCGTACGGTATCTCGAACCTCCACTCCTCTTCCTGGCCGGGTTCTGTGCCGAGTCGGGGCCCGCTTGGGCCATGTTGGAATCAGCCGGCTGTGAGCTTTGGGTTTTTGATTCCACTTCCTCTCTCAATATGGCCCTAATGGCCACCAGTGGGTCCACTGAGTCCGCCTCGGACACCACCAGCTCCTGCAAACAGCTGGGACAGAGTCTCTTGCCAGGTGAGGGTGACATCCCATAGTTCCTGCAACTAGGAGGCCAGCTATGGTGCTCTTCCTGACGAGACCTGTGGTGGGATCTGGAATGCAATCTTGAGTGTCTGGAGCTCCTCCTGGACCTTGAGCGTCTTCTGCTTCTGGACCGCGGCTTCTGCCGTTCCTGGGTGCTGAGACTTCGATCTGGATCTTTGTCTGGACTTTCTATGATGCTTCCTCTGCGAGCTAAATCATAGGCATAATTACCATAATGTTCAGCATATAGGTTAAGTTGCTGTAACCAATGTTAACTTTGATGGTCCTCCTCTCCGTACCTGGGGCAGCTTTTTCACCATCAATTACCTGAAGCAAGAGGGACTAATGAGTAAATTGCTCAGAAAAATGACAAGCCCCCTGGCAGGAGATTACAGGGACAACAGAAACAAAGCCCCAAAGGGCTGTCCCACAGAGGCTTCCTAAGTAGTGGTACTCGACCACTACAATTTAGTTACACTTCTCACCTTTCTCTAGATGCTCCAACTTAAACGGAAGACAATTTTCATAGCCTCCTCTTCAAAGTGCCTTTCCAGGCGCTTTTTGGTTTTTTCCAGGTTCTTCTTCACATTCCAGCCTTTGAGGTGAAAGTCCTGAAGACACTACATATCATGCTGCAATGTTTTAAAGTCCTTCCCTTGTTTGTCACCCTTTGGCCTGAAAGTGGAACATGACTTATTCCTAGCATTCTCCGACGGATCCATAGTAGTGTTGCTGCTCTCGCCACAGCACATATTTCTCCTCCATTAGTTCTACATTTTCAGCATTGTACAGTTCCAGGAGCCTGGGCCTGGCAGAAATACATCACCCAGGTTCCCTGGAAGTGCACTGCCCTGTGATCAGAGAAAAAATGCTCCTCTTTAATACCCCCCCCCCCCCCCCCATTACTCAGCCCAACTTATTTAGTTTTGCGTTCATCTCCTTTTCTAGTCACAGCGCCAACACCCACGGGGCGAGTGTGGAACATGTGGAACCTTTTGGTACGGCTGTACAATGGTTCTAGCTGTGCTCTAAGCATTCAGGTGGGCACCTAAGTTTGGTCAGTCAACCCAATTAGCCCCTGGCAGTGCCGTGTGCCCCTTCATAAAAGCTCAGATGCCCTTATCCTGTAAGTGAAAGTAAGCATTGCTATGACGTGAGTCTCATATGCCTCCTCTGTAATACCTGAAGTATCTGTCATTCCACAGCCTTTTATCCCTGAAGTTCAAAGTCAGGGTGATGCTCATTAATCTCCATGCTGCAGACCCCTGCAAGGCAAAAGTAAATATAGTGGGTGTATGAACACACCTGACCATGACAGAGCTGATAGTCTAGTATGCGCCCTCTAGATAAGGGCAAAGTGTGAGTCAGCCAAGAGTCAAGCTTTACAAAAACACTTCCAGAAGATCAGGCTGGATTGTCAAGGCCTTAAAAGAGAACAAAATTGTGTAATATTAAAAATCCATATAAACATGACGGCTAATGAGAGGAATAAAACCCCTGGCCTAGTTAATATATATATATATATATATATATATATATATATATATATATATATATATAGACAGTAATGCCTCTTATTGAATCAAGACATAGGCCTCGATTCAATAAGAGTTGAAAAAAATTCTCATGGCAGTAAAAAATTCAATTAATGAGAAAAAAGCCTGAGAATGTCACTGTTGCTGAATCACCAGTTAGAAAGAAAATGAAAGTCAATGGCACTTTTTTACTCCTAAGAAAAGTAGAGAACTTTTTACCCCTTTCTACACTGTAGTAAAAGCTGCCATTGACTTTCATTGTCTTTTTATCTGGTGATTCAGTAACAGTGAAATTCTCAGGGTTTTTTCTCATGAATTGAATTTTTTACTACCATGAGATTTTTTTCAACTCTTATTGAATCGAGGCCATAGTAACTATTTTATGGAGCTATACCTATTATGGTTGTATGAGTTACCCTTGTGGACACAAAGTATCTGGTGTAGTGTTACCAGAACCTAGGGACTGTTTGGGTGATTGTTTTCATTGTCATTGTTATTCACATTAATTATGTGCAACTTATTTAAATAAACAGATTATTTTTGATTTATTGGAGCAGTGCCCTATTCATAGATCCTAGTCAATTTGTTTTGGTTTGTGAATAAAACTCCTGCCAAGATTATTCTCTAGTGGTAGGAATAAAATCCAGGGGTGACAGGCTTAGGCCCTTATTTAACAAGGGATAGCGCCAGGTAGCGAATGGTGAGCGAGCGGTAATGACGGTCACTGCCACGAGAACGCCGGCTCCCCTCCGCAATCACATTTATCAAGCCGATCCTGCTTAGCGACTGACAGAGCGCCAGATAGCGAACCATTCATCATTATTCCAGCCTCACCCCACAGCGCCAGCGAGCGAACTTGAACAGCGACAGGTATGACCTCTCGCTACCTGGCGTTCTCCAATGCATTTCAATGGAGCAATCTTTAAATATTCTTAATTAATTGCTATTAATGTTTTTTTGTTTTTTTTTTTTTTTTAAATGTCAAAAATTCTGTGACCACTTCTGCAATGTTAGATATATATATATTTTTTTTTACCTTAAAAAAAATATTTGTGCAGAATTGATATTACAGGTCTGATATTAATGTATTCATATTACAAAATGTTTTTTTTTTCTTCCAAAAATATGGTTGTTTGGGGGTTAAAAAACTACTTTTAACCCATCGCCGCCAGCGCTCTGGGGTTTAAACAAGCATTTCACAGCGCAAGAATTTTTTGAGCGTGATTTGTTAATGAATATGCTGGGAGCCGTTTGCTATGGCCATTCGCTGTCATGCGCTCCCATACAGCGCGGAACCTGTCAAACAGCGACTCCTAACCCCGTATTCAACATTACCGCACACCGACTGAGTCGCTGTCAACAACCGAACAACGGGCAAGCACAGCGAATACTAGCGGGCGCTGTGAAAATAACGCTACTGTCGCTCATCTGTCGCTACCTGGCGCTATTAATGAATCGGCCTCCCCGTGTATCAGGGGTGACAGAACCCATCACCCCCGATTTCCTCTTCCTTCCATTAAAATAAAAAAACAAGCCTGCATGGTTAATTTTTGATGCTGGGTGAATAAGTGACCCACCTCCTGCCATCCAGCATATTTATATGTTTTTTTTTATCACTGGACCATTTTTTCGATAGTGCTCCTTTAATATGACTGTGCAGACTAAATATGTGGCAAATTACAGTACAAAGCAGCAGGTAACCGGCAGCCATACTTAGTAAAACCTTAAGTCAGAGGTGTAACTAAATGTGATTGGGCCTTGGTGCGGACACATTTGTGGACTTAGCCCACAGACCTCAGATAAGGGGTGATCTAGGGCACGAGACACCCCACTTACCTGGTGGAAGGAAAGTGGGGTGTCTTGTGCCGCAGGCCACCCATGATTTAAAGCAATCCAATAACCATATATTAACCCCTACCTCATTCACGAGTAGCTGGCAATCACGTGACTGTCAATGACCAATCTGGATTTTCCAGTGGGCTTGCACAACAAACCTGAATGGTTTCCATGGTCAGCTGATTAACTGCCATTTGGTGCCATACACCATGAATGAGGAAGTGGTGACTTGAAGAAGCGGACTTTCCAATTAAATAAGGTCCTGGTTTGACTCATATAAAAAAACATTTTCCTGGTAATTTTTTTGAAGCATTAAAAATGGTGCTCCCCCTGTGCTTGATGCCATATGAGCACAAAGCTAAGGGACAGTCAAGACCTAGAGGTACGGAAGCGGCCTTTGTGATCGGAGGGTTGCAGGTTCGCCATGACTATGGGACATGACTGAAGTGCCTTTGAGCAAGGCACCTAACCCCTCCCAATTGCTCCCCGGGCACCAAAACTAGGGCAGGCCACCACTCCAGGCAAGTGTAGGCTCACTGCATGAATGTGTTAAATGTAGAGGAAAGATTCCTCTTCGGGTGTCCTCAGGCTGTGAGGGACATCTCAAGTAGTATAACCCGCTATGCATTCTTGTACTGGAACCTAAAGAGTAACGATTCAGTTTCCCTGGGGTGTTACATTTTGGGATGTCCCACATTAGTTTGTTGCGTATACTCACCGACCCCTGCAAACCTCCGGCACATATGCACACTGGCCTTGGCAGGGACGAACACACATAGCTGGAAGGTAGCTACTGAAGAGGTGCCAGCTGCTCCCTGAGATCTTTGCCAGCAGACCAAAACCCAGGTATTTTACTAATCTCTGTTTTGGTCCACTTTACAGGGACATCCCGGTTTGTGGGTGTGACAGACTCTCAGCCCTTTGGACTTTACACAGGTTCATTACTTTCCTTTTCTTAAGCATGTACAGACTGCCATTGTGTTGATTGATTACGTTATTCATTGTTCTGATTGATTGTGTTACAGACGTCTATTGTGTTGCTGATTGCGTCACCGGCAGAGTTGAGGGATTGTGTGCCCTGCTCCCATTGGTCCGTGTATTTGTCATGCAGTCCTCCATCAGGTTCACGGGGGAGGTCCCCTTAAATGGAGCCTTGCATATAAGGCACAGTGTGGCACTAATAAAGTTCACTTCACCTTCACCCTCAATACTGAAGTTCTGTCTCTTATTGGGGGAAACGCTATATTACAATCCACTAGCCCTTGTAAGGGCTGTTCCTGTTTCCTCACGGACGACTCTGGAATTCCAGCAGCACCTCTTACGATTGGGAAAAGGACGTCTCGGGCGGTGAAGCCCTCCGGCGATAAGGGTTATCGCTACAGTGGGATTGTCTGTTTGCCTCAATTCACACTCACACAGCTCTCGTCCATAAAGTGGACCAACACCCAGGATTTTGACTATCCTGGGTTTTGGTCCACTTCCCCGGGGCACCCCGATCTGGGCGGCCGCTTGTCCAATCAGCTTGCTTGGCGTCGCTGTGGTATGTATGTCAAAGCGGCGTCAAACCACAGCTGCTCCGAGCACACTGGCAGCCGCATCTCGCGCTTTCCTCTAACAGGGAGCGCGCCAGTGACGGCCATTCAGAAATGCCGCGCATGCGCCGTTGGACTGGGAAGTAAGGTAAGTGTAGCGAGCGTCCTGGGGGGTTTCACACAGTGGGGCATCCCGATTTTGGATGCCCGGCGGGAAGGGATCGGATCCCGGGCCGAGCCGGCAGGGTGTGGGTCCACTTTAATGGTTCTTCCGTCAGTGAGGCGCTTAGCAAAATATATCAGGGGCAATGTCACACTACTAAATGCCAGTTCTCCCAACTGTTAAAATAACATGAGAGTCACCATTTCCAACACCAAATGGCACAATCAAAGGCAAACTCAACCTGGGGACAGCCATGAGCCCAGTCCTGCAGTCTTTTAAACCCCTTTAACAATCACCCTGGGTTGTCTCGATTAGGTGAATCAACTCAAATAGATCCATAGGAAGCCCTAACCTGGGCATGGAGCCTTGTATGATGGGGGATGAGAAACAGCTGCACAATGAAGAGCTCTGACAGGAAAAGGGGATTTATGTCTCCAATGTAGGACTCTATGATGATATGAGCAGGTGGGCTAGGTTAGTTTAGTTTCCCTGTAAACCAGGACCCTCTTTATCACAGGGTTGTCAGGGATTAGTTTCACTATCCCGGGTATTGTCTCTTCTACATGGGGCATCCATAAAGGAGATTTGTGTATCCCCCAGGATTGCCCAAAAACTCACCTTTCTTTTCTTTCCGAGACGGATGGACAGGCCGTTCAGCAAATCATCGACTTGCACTCCATTCAGATTTTTCTGAAGCTGAATGGATTGTGCTGCTCCTCTGCGTGCCCGCAGCAGGCATTTTTGAATGGCTTGTCTAGAAGGGGAGGCCGATTCATTAATAGCGCCAGGTAGCGACAGATGAGCGACTGTAGCGTGATTTTTTCAGCGCCAGCCAGTATTCGCTGTGCTTGGCCGGCGTTAGCTTGATGACAGCGACTCAGTCGGTGTGCGGTAATGTTGAATACGGGCTGGGGGGTCGCTGTTTCACAGGTCCAGCGTTGTATGTGAGCGCCTGACAACGAATGGCCAGAGCGAACGGCTAGCTTCATATTCATCAACAAATCACGCTCCGAATGTGCTGTCGCTGTCCATTCCTTGTTTAAACCCCAGAGCGCTGGCGGCGATGTGTATTAACTAGTTTTTAACCCCTAAACAACCATATTTTTGGAATGTAACATTATACATGTTTTTAGAATCATTTTGTAATATGAATACATTAATCTCAGACCTGTTTGATCAATTCTGCACACATTTTTTTTTAATTTTTTTTTTACTTAAAAATAAATCCTAACATTGCAGAAGTGGTCTCCGATTTTTTGAGATTAAAAAAAAAAAATAAAAAAATAATACCAATTAATTATGAATAATTATAGATTGCTCCATTGAAATGCATTGGACATCGCCAGGGAGCGACAGCTCATACCTGGCGCTGTTTGGTCCAGGCGGCTTCATGATGAATGCCGCGCTAGCCGTCGCTCTCGCCGGCGCTAGCCTCATTTTGCTTGATAAATGCGTCATTGTGACCGCCGCCGGGCGTACTTGAGTCGGTAGTCGCCGTTAGCTGCCGCTACCTGGCGCTCGTCAGACACTACCTGGCGCTATCACTTGATGAATAAGGGCCTAAATTTATAGCAAAGATGTGGCTGTGGTCCAGGGTGCGGATTGGGATAGACGATCTCGAGGGTTTTACAAATTTGGGGCATACCAAATCAGTATACCCCACAAAGTGAGAGACCGCCGGCCCTAGAATCTTATAAACTCTACGGAGGTGGTTGCTCTTCTAACTAAATTGACTTGGTCTTGGTTGGGTCATTTTATTTTGAACTTCCTTTAAAGAGGAATGTTCACCTAAAACGCTCCAGGACCGGCTTATTTACTGCCCCAAGGGCATCCTGATTTGGCATACACCTCTGTGGGAAACCCCCCAGGAACCCACTCACTTTTTCCAGGGGTCCACCAGGGGCAACATCCCTTGCATCTCTGTGGCTGAGGCGCGCTCCTATATTAATGGCTGGGCACAAGAGAGCACCACAGGCCGCAGGGAGACTGGGCATGCGTCCGCTCTGTATGTCGGGGGCTCTGTGGTCTATGCCAGAACTGATTGGACAAGAGAGCCTGCGGATGCGCCGTGGGAATGTCAGTAAGGTACGTTTGAGAGGCGATCGAAAGAGTTTTACTCAGGAGGGCATGCCAAATAGGGATTCCAGAGGGCAAGGAACAAAACCTGGAATAGTGAAAATCACAGTCCACAGGTCCACTTTATGAAACACGTTAATGCCACCCATATATTTTATGAAGTATGGTGACAAATAATAGATAATAGTATCTGAATCGGAACTCCATCTACAAAAGAAAGAATAGTAAACAAGTGGAAACAATGTGTTGGTACTGATGTAACTGGAATTATGTAGTGGTTTAATGGAGAAGAATTAAACCTCATGAACTGTTTTTATTTTTTCTTTTGCTCCAATCATTGTGTGACCTCTCCTGGCTGCAAACAAACTTTTTTGACTTTTTATATTTTGTATGCAGAATTGTCATTACAGGTCTGGCACTAAAGTGTTAATGTCCCAGTGTTATAACAATGCCATTCCATTTGTTTTCACTTTGTTACTGGTGGATATGTGTTCAAAAACAGACTTTAATCACACTGAGCTGGCGCTACCTGCAGCGCTGTACTGGTGTTAGAGCACCCAACATACAGCGACTGAGGCGCTCTGTTACAGCGCCCCATACCCGCTTACAGCGTCTACTAGCGGTCGCTCTAAGCGCCACTATACAGACGCTCCTCTGTCGATACCTGGCGTTAGTAATGAATCAGCCTCCATGAAAGCAGAACTAGAACTGAGTATTTCTCACCACTAGGGGGAGCCAAATAGCATATGCATAGCTAGTCTTGATTTGAAAAGCTCCAGTGAATTGGACAGGTTATAATGATAATGTTTACGTTTTGTCATAGAGTGAGGAAGTGTTAGAGACAATTTATTCCTCTTTCTGCCATATGTGACTCCACTAAAAGCTTAGTCCCTGCATGGCCCTGAGAAGAAGTTCTTCTTCTAAAGTTCTAAAAAGTCTTCAGGTGTCATCAGGCCTAAAATATAGACCCCTATATACTAAAGCTATGCCAGGCTGCTCTGATCTGACAGAGGGGGTCATGTATTAACTAATCTAATTAAGCTAATTATTGAAGCCAGTGTGACTTGCGGTGTGGATTGCAACCTGCATAGTGCAGACCAAGGCTCCGGCCTTGAAGGCTACCAGCCCGTATGGGTCACAGGCTCTTCTACATCCCCCCGGGCTTTGAGGATGGGGCTGGGGGTGATGACAAGTCACCCAATTGCCACAGGTAACATAGCAGCCCCTCCTGCCCTATGAACTGGTACAACATAACTCCTCCCAGTGCTGATCACTGTGTCCCGCTGTCACTGTCGCAGCTGGAAGTGATCGGCAGAAGCCAGGAGCGGGAGTTGGATCCTGGGCGGAACATTTTTTTTTGTCCCAAACCCAGTTAAACACAAAAGAGCGTTGAATCTAAGGGCTTGGCAGTTAACAGTAGGCGAGGCAACAACATAGATTCTACGGGCTTGGCTTTTGCCAAGGCTAATTGCCAGCCTACCTAGAGATTTTGCTACCTCTTGTTGCCAAGCAATTTTAAGCATTTTTGCTCCATATATGTTTAACTGTGATTTTTGCAAGAATTTCCAGGAAAATTATATATATATATATATATATATATATATATATATATATATATATATATATATTGGCAGAGTTTGGGCTTTAACATGAAATGTCTTTTTTGTAATTTTTTCATCGATTTCACAATATTTTGGGTTGAAAATATGTGAAAACAACTAATAAAAATGTATAGTTTTTAAAATGTGTTTTTAAAGAAAACCATATTGTGTGTAAAAGCCCCACCTCCCCCCCTTCCCAGTTACAAGGGCACCACATATGTATTGGCAGACACCTGTTCCTGCCTAGGAGACCACTCAAACTGAAAAGAGCATTTTATAAGATTTTCAAATAAAACACAACTACTATGCGCACTATAAAGGTTTAAACCCCTAAATTTCTTCTAAAAGATGGCATGGCGTCCCCCCTTTCCAGCAAAACCAGCCTGGGCACCAGCACAGAGACTGAGCGGCCGGCCCCCCAGCCCTGAAGGCTACCAACCCACATAGTCTACACGGGCTAAAATACTTTCTCGACTGTTAGCTTGGAGGAAAGGCTGCAATTGCCGTGCCTAATACTAAAACATAAGCTCATGAATAGGCTGAAACCAATTAAAGATACCAGCCATGGATAAGAGCTCCGGCACTGGAGTGTTGGAGTGTGGAAATGTAATATTAGCCTGTTCTATGGCTTCCCTTTAGTATTAGGCTGCGGAGCATCCCAGCCTATGTTACCCCTTACCCCAAAGGGAGAAACACTAACGATCCTGAAGATTTTAGGATGTCATTGAGTATCATTAGAAACATTAAACTGAGCTATAGACATTTCCATAGTCTACAGGTTTCTTAAAGTTTTGTGAACTCATTTAGCACAGCTTTGATTAAACCCCCCATTTGACGCATCCCCCAAATGAGCACTGTTACCAGTTTTGTAGGTAGACTGCAATATTAATAATTAAATTCTGGGTATTTTTACATTATATTATAAAAAAAAAAGGATTAACGTGTGGGGAGTATAAAAACAGGGTACAGAGCTCTAAGTTTCTGGTGAAATAGCAATGTCCTTTGTTGAATAAGAAACAGTTCTTAATGCACCCGGTGTGTGGATATATCTATATTCAGTGCCAGCCACCACAATTGGTTGTATAGCCTCTTACCAGATCTTTACAGGAGATTAAGCCTTGTAAGGTATATACAAATATCCTTTAGGAGTAAGATTCACTCAGATGGTAATTGCCCTCTTTAGGTCCTCTTTAGGCTAGGTCAGCACCACACCAGGTCAACACCAACCACATCACACTCAGAGAATCCCATACATTTAGAACCGATATTTCCAGCATGAAAAAAAGAAAGAACCTCATCTAGTGTGACACCGTTTCTTAAAATGACATGTGGTTTTATTCAACTATTATGCACTCACAATTTGAACGCGTTTTCGTCCCAATCGGGGACGAAACGCGTTGGAGCTAGTATTGTTGATTGATAGCGGTGGAGCCCTGTGAGGGTCTGGTGAGATGTATCACCTCATATTGTTTGAATGCTTATCGCTATGTTTCAAATTGTGAGTGCATAATAGTTGAATAAAACCACATGTCATTTTAACAAACGGTGTCACACTAGATGAGGTTCTTTCTTTTTTTCATGCTGGAAATATCGGTTCTAAATGTATGGGATTCTCTGAGTGTGATGTGGTGTTGACCTGGTGTGGTGCTGACCTAGCCTAAAGAGGACCTAAAGAGGGCAATTACCATCTGAGTGAATCTTACTCCTAAAGGATATTTGTATATACCTTACAAGGCTTACGGCCTTATTTATCAAGGGCTAGCGCCAGGTAGTGTCTGACGAGCGCCAGGTACCGCCAGCTAACGGCGGCTACCGAATCAAGTACGCCCGGCGGCGGTCACAATGACGCATTTATCACGCTAAATGAGGCTAGCGCCGGCGAGAGCGTCAGCTAGCGCGGGATTCATCATGTAGCCGACTGCAACGAACAGCGCCGCTGCTAATCCCATCACAGCGACAGGTATGACCTGTCGCTCCCTGGCGCTCTCCAATGCATTTCAATGGAGCAATCTTTAAATAATCATAATTAATTGCTATTAATGTTTTTTTTTTTATTTTTAATGTCAAAAATTCTGTGACCACTTCTGCAATGTTAGGATTTTTTTTTAGTAAAAAATAAATAAATAAATAAAAATTGTGCAGAATTGATATTACAGGTCTGATATTAATGTATTCATATTACAAAATGTTTAGAAAAACTTGTATAGTTTTTACATAAATAAAAATGGTTGTTTGGGGGTTAAAAACTACTTTACACACATCGCCGCCAGCGCTCTGGGGTTTAAACAAGGAATTCGCAGCGCGAGAAATTTTTGAGCGTGATTTGTTAATGAATCTGCAGCAAGCCGTTCGCTCTGGCCATTCGCTGTCAGGCGCACCCATACAACGCGGAACCTGTGAAACAGCGACTCCTAACCCCATATTCAACATTACCGCACACCGACTGAGTCGCTGTCAACAAGCAAACCCCGGCCAAGCACAGCGAATACTAGCTGGCGCTGTGAAAATCACGCTACTGGCGCTCATCTGTCGCTACCTGGCGCTATTAATGAATCGGCCTCCCCATGTCCTGTAAAGATCTTGTAAGAGGCTCTACAACCAATTGTGGTGGCTGGCACTGAATATAGATATATCCACACACCGGATGTTTCTTATTCAACAAAGGACATTGCTATTTCACCAGAAACTTGGAGCTCTGTACCCTGTTTTTATATTGTCTATTATAGAGAGGAAGGACTTCTTGTTAATACGTTGAGCTCCAGATATATTTATATTTGTTGTACTTTTTTGTGAGCGCGGTAATTTCTCTTTTTATTTTATTAACGTGTGGGGAGACTGGCGAGCCTCGGCTACCATGGACAGCTCTCTGTGAGCGGCCTTCGGGGAGGGGATCTGTTGTGGAAACATCAGAAGCCCCTCATGGCAGGCAGCCGCTAGCTTCAGGGCAATGACATCATGTGCAGCAAAGCCAAACAGGCTGCTTTAGGACCACAATGCGATCAGTAGGAGACAATGGCAGCTTCCCTTTCTCAGGCAAACTGTTGATCTTTGCTATATCTTCAGCAAAAAATAAATCAGGTTAATGATCCTTACCTGTAGCTCTTCAGCTCTAAAAGGTTAGGTTCAATAAGTTTCAGTAACTGAGAAAATCCTTTACAGGGCAAACTGTCCGGCTGCAGTGCAGAAGCCGGGTGGGATGATAGTATGCCAGTATATGCTTGTATGTCTGGGAAGGGATCGTTATATAAAAATGCACCATTAAATGCATTTAATCAGTAAAAAGCAATCTGTTTATTTAGCCCAGTACAATAGAAGTTTATGGAATTTTTCAGGACACATCAGGCAGTAGCGTATAGCTACATAAACGACAGAACATGCGAGAACATAATGCAGAGCATGACCCCATTTTGGGTAAACCTGCTGATTGTATTAAAAAAAACAACGTAATGTTGTGCACCAATCATATGTGTTGGTTGTAGCTTCAACTCTGCTGGTGTCTATATATATATATAAATATATATATATATATATATATATATATATATATATATATATCACCAGAGAGACCCTCATTCTCAGTAATATTCATCTTTATTCACTAAGAGAGTGCATTACATAGAGGAAATCCTTATCGGTAGGAAGCAGTGACAGTGGTAAGGGGAGTATACACAAAATATGAACAGTGACACAATTCCTAGTAACTACAATAGACAACCCGAGGCTGATTTACTACTAGCGCCACGTATTGCCAGATGAGCATCCGTATAGCGGCGCTTAGCGCGATCGCTAGTAGGCGCTGTTAGTGGGTATCGGACGCTGTAACCTAGCGTTGCAGTCGCTGTAGCCGGTATTGATGAATGTGATGTGTGTTGGGTGCTCTAACAAGTAACGCAGCGAGTGATAGGTAGCGCCAGCTAAGTACGTCCGGCACTCGGCGCTCCACACCATAAAAAAAACACCACACCCACAGCGTCGGCGCTCTAAAGCTGGGCGCTGTAGCATAGAGCGCCAGACACTGTGTGATCAAAGTCTGTTTTTGACCATATATCCACCAGTAACAAAGCGAAAACACATGGAATGACATTGTTTTAACACAGAGAAACATAGAAGGTTGACGGTAGAAGGAGACCATACGGTCCATCTAGTCTGCCCTTATGTGTATACTGTATGTTCTCTTTATCTTAGGATAGATGTGTGCTTATCCCAGGCAGGTTTAAATTCAGTGACTGTTGATTTTTCAACTACCTCTGCTGGAAGTTTGTTCCAAGCATCTACTACTCTTTCTGTAAAATAATATTTTCTAACATTGCTCCTGATCTTCCCCCCGACTAGCTTCAGGTTGTGCCCCCTTGTTCTATCATTAAGGTTCTTCTTAAAAACACTTCCCTCCTGAACCTTATTCAATCCTTTCACATATATAAAGGTCTCAATCATGTCCCCCCTCTCCCTTCTTTCCTCCAGACTGTACAAATTAAGTTCCTTAAGTCTCTCCTGATAAGTTTTAAGTTTAAGTCCTTCCACCATTTTTGTTGCCGGCCTTTGGACACGTTCTATTTGAATAATGTATTTTTGCAGGTAAGGTCTCCAGAACTGCACACAGTATTCTAGCTGTGGTCTCACCAGGGCTCTATACAGCGGCATCACAACCTCCCTCTTCCTACTGGTGATGCCTCGAGCTATGCAGCCGAGCATCCTGCTTGCTTTTCCCACTGCCTGGCTACACTGTCCACTCATCTTGCAGCTATCAGTAATCAGTATCCCTAAATCTCTCTCCTCCGAGGTCCTGGATAACACAGTGCTGCCCATACGGTGCTCAGAGCAGGGATTCCTTCTACCCAAGTGCAGGATTTTACATTTAGAGACATTAAACTCTAGTTTCCACAGTTTTGACCATCTATCCAGTAAAGCTAAATCATTTTCCATGTTGCAGACACCTCCAGGAATATCCCCCCTATTACTAACGTTTGTATCATCAGCAAACAGACAAACTTTCTTACCAAGCCTTCTCCTATGTCACTTACAAACATATTAAAAAGAATGGGGCCCGGGACAGAGCCTTGCGGCACACCACTTGTAACTCGCCTTTGTTCAGATTGCACGCCATTTACAACAACGCTCTGATACCGATCCCTCAGCCAACTGGAAATCCACTGAACTATCCAGGGATTGAGTCCTACCTTCAATAACTTATCTATGACAATAGACAATAATACTTTAGTGCCAGCCCTGCACATACAATTCTGCATAAAAATATAAAAAGTGTTTGTTTGCAGACAGGAGAGGTCACACAATGATTTGAGCAAAAAAAAAAAAATGATTTGCCAAACACAGTATTTAAACACAAACAAATGAAAGCCCATTGAAATGTATGGCAGAGCGGCTCTTGAACCTATACCGCTGGCGATATACACTGAGCCTCCTCTAGTAATACATGTGACGCTACATGGCGCTGTTAGAGGTGCTCACCAGATTCGCCTTCTTAAATGTGTTTTTTTCCCGTACAGCGCCCAGCATTCACCAGACGCTACCTGCTGCTACAAGGCACTACCTGGCGCTATCCCTTCTTAAATAACCCCCTAAACCAAGACTGATTTGCTCAGTAAGGACTGAACCAAAAGTTGTTTAAAACTATATATGTGCATTAATGTTACCAGAGGGTTGCAGGTTCGATTCCCGGCCTGGACATGACTGAAGTGCTCTTGAGCAAGGCTCCTAAACCCCCAATTCATCTCTGGGCACCGTGGTTTGGGCTGCCCACCGCACCTGGTCATTCGTGTAGAGTGCTGCTCTTCAGTTTCGAGTTAAAGTAAAATTCTTCAGATTTTTGCTGATTCCATTCGGTTTGATCAGAGACAAGTTTTGAGAATATTAAGGCAAAATTTGCCCAGCTTTAAATTAAAAAATTAATAACATTTCTTTAATGCCGTAATTCATCCTTTGATCGTGTGAAGTAAATGCAGTGTCTCAAAACAGTACGTTATTCTGTCCAGGATAAAAACTGTCTACAGACAGATAAATACCAACCATTAGAGGTGCTTCTCAAACTAAGGTAAATGTTCAGTTTACTTTGGCAGTTTGGTTGTACCAGAACTTTTTTTTGTTAATAATTCAACCCAACTGTACTAGAACAGAACACAGAGCCTTATTAGAGCGACACTATTCTTAAAGAATAAGTCCACTTCTGATTGAATTGAAGGTATAATTGAAATTGTATATTTTTTATGCCGAAAGGAGGTCCTCGAGGTGCTGAGCTGTTAGCATATTTTTCTAATTTTTTCCTATGTTATCTAATGTGTGATTATAGAAGCCGTTTTTATCTTTCAATATTTTTATTTTATTCAAAGAAGGCAGTACAAAAAAATAGATGGTCAGCCAAACAGGAATCCATCCCGCGCAGGGGAGGCAAACAACTCAGTGGTTACAGCAAGTTCTCGTGATCTAGGTCAGTAGCGAGACGCAGCATTTCAGATCAGCAAGAAAATGATTGGCAATGTAATTACAGTGTGGCAAAAGTTTGAATAAACAATTAGTACATCAAAATTTGTCAATCATCAATTACGTTGTCTTTCGCGTCGATTAATTGCCGTTATATGCAAACCATATTGGCATCTCATCGTAGTCCACCGTCGCCCAACCCCGGCCTCGGCCCAGGAGACCGACGGGGGGCCGGCATAGAAGCCGTTTTTAATCGGTTGCTATTGGCAACTTACACCAAGAATAGATAAGCGAGTCCTGTTCACACTGAACACTGCTGCTATGGCTGCTGCTGAGGTGAGGGAGCTCACTCACACTTACACATGCCCAGCAGCAGTGTTCTATATGACTATCTGCAATCTGTTGCTATTGGCAATGTACACCAAGGGCTTTATTCATCAAGGGATAGCGACAGGTAGTGCCTTGTAACCGACAGGTAGCCTCAGTTGAACGCCGGCCGCGGCACGCAATACCACATTTATCAAAGCGATTCCGGTGAGGGACTCTAACAGCGCCATGTAGCGTCCGATTCATCATCACAGATGGCTCAGCGTATACCGCCTGGTATTACCTGTCGCTACCTGTTGCTCTCCCATACATTTCAATGGACGTTACTTTTCTTCTCTTTAAACAGGGTTTTGTTTTAATTTTTTTTTGGTTTTGTATCAAATCATTGTGTGACCTCTCCTGGCCCATTTAAATACATTCTTGAAAACTTTTTTTTTTTTTTATGCAGAATTGTCATTACAGGTCTGGTATTAAAGTGTTAATGTCACAATGTTACAACAATGTTATTCTATGGCCCTTATTTAACAAGGGATAGCGCCAGGTAGCGAATGGTGAGCGAACGGTAATGACGCTCACCGCCACGAGAACGCCGGCTCCCCTCCGCAATCACACATTTATCAAGCCGATCCTGCTTAGCGACTAACAGAGCGCCAGATAGCTACTCATTCATCATTGTTCCAGCCTCACCCCACAGCGCCAGCGAGCGACCTTGAACAGCGACAGGTATGACCTCTCGCCACCTGGCGCTCTCCAATGCATTTCAATGGAGCAATCTTTAAATATTCATAATTAATTGCTATTAATTTTTTTTTTTTTTTTTTTAAATGTCAAAAATTCTGTGACCACTTCTGCAATGTTAGATATTTTTTTTAAGTTAAAAAAAAATAAATAAATAAATGTGTGCAGAATTGATATTACAGGTCTGATATTAATGTATTCATATTACAAAATGTTTTGAAAAACATGTTTTTTTTTTTCTCTAAAAACATGGTTGTTTGGGGGTTAAAAAACTACTTTTAACCCATCGCCGCCAGCGCTCTGGGGTTTAAACAAGCATTTCACAGCGTGAGAATTTTTGGAGTGTGATTTGTTAATGAATATGCTGGGAGCCGTTCGCTATGGCCGTTCGCTGTAATGCGCTCCCATACAGCGCGGAACCTGTCAAACAGCGACTCCTAACCCCGTATTCAACATTACCGCACACCGACTGAGTCGCTGTCAACAGCCGAACAACGGCCAAGCACAGCAAATACTAGCGGGCGCTGTGAAAATAACGCTACTGTCGCTCATCTGTCGCTACCTGGCGCTATTAATGAATCGGCCTCCCCGTGTTACTAGTGGATATGTGTTCAAAAACAGATTTTAATCAAACAGCTGTTGGTGCTCTGGGCTACAGAGACCCAATTTTGAGCACCGGCGCTGTGTGCGGCTAATGGTCGCTCTTAGCGCAGCTGTACAGACGCTCATCTGCCATTACCTGGCGCTAGTAATGAATCAGCCCGCAAGTCTGCACTTTGGTGTACGTTGCCAATAGCAACAGAAGAAAACTGCTTCCATAAAACACACATTTGCTAACATCAGAACATATTTCAAATTGCTTTAAGACATAATTTTGCCACACAAAAATATACACTTTCAAAAATTAAGTCGAAGATAGATTTACCCTTTAAATAGTCCTAAACCCCGGGCAAGTCATTTGAAAAAAAAATTAAAAAAAAATCAAACAGTCAGAAAAATCTATTGATTTTCTGGTGGTTTCACAAAAGTTTCTTCTTTTCATTCGACCTTATTAAGAAAGAGAAAGTGATCGACTGCTAATGACTGACTGAAGTGCTCCTGAGCATTTTCGCCACTAGAAAGGATCTAACCTATTGTCAGCTAAATTAAATTGACCTGAAGTACAAATTGCTTCGTCTATGGTCACCCCAAGATAAGCACTACAATGCCAATGTGTTGAGGTGCTTTACAAACACACCAACTGCAATTCAAACAAAAATATCACCTCCCCGGACAGCCTAGCGCGCCGCCAGCAGCCCCCTGGCTAGGGCAGTTAAGGGGGTTACCCTCCTGGCAGGTGTCTGACTTCAGCCCTGTTGTGTAGTAAAAGCAAACTAACATCAAGCTGAGAAAAGAGCAACGCTGGGGCTTGTCAGTGACCCCTGTCCCCACCATTGTCGCAGGCAGGAGTGAGCGGGGGCCATGCCGCACACACTCCCGGCGCAGGCGTGCTCCCCAATAAATCTGCCGCCATTCATGCAGTCACATTACCTGTTCCCCTTGTAACGAGCATGAAAACCCTCCATAAGTGACCATGTCATTTGATTTGCCAGGCAATCTGCACAGCGATTGCCCACCATTTACAAGGCTGACTGAGCATTGAAAGGGAAGCGGAGCCCCTCCCGGCGGCGTGGTGCACAAGTGTTGAGATTCCCATGTATCGGACAGCTTGGCTCGCAGGGGGACCTGCCCTGAGCTGACACGAGGGGGGTGCCAGGTACAAGGCCCTCATCTCTCAATGCCAGACCGATTCACAACCGGCAGTGCTTGCAGGTGCTGCTTTTGATGGCCTCATTAAGTCATTGCTGCTCACTTCTTAGTGTTTACTTCCTAACCCCGGAGAGCTTCTGATTGTTCTCTATGGCAGCCCAGGAGAATAAGCACTGGAGGAAAAGGGGGGGGGGGGCTGCCACACATCACTAGAGAAAGTCACTACTGCCATGGCTGAGGCTGTGAGATCCTATCAGTGACATGTTTCATAGTCTGGATTGTTATAATATATATATATATATATATATATATATATATATATCAGGTTTAGATTAGACCAGGCTTAGGTATTAGGTTAGACATTACAGCCTGGGGCTGGCACCTTAGGTGTCAAGCTTAGATGTTAGGTTGTGGGTTAAATTAAAAGCTTAAATTAATAGAGCACTGGCTGGAGAAACATTTAGGAATCGCCCTTGGTGGACAACTAGATTTTACCCTAAACAAAGGTTCAAATGGCAACTACTCAGAATTTTCCCCTGATTTGCGTGTAGAAGTTCTCCCTAAAATGTTGCTGCGGTGCTGACTGATAAAATGTGCTGATATTTTTATATTGAATATAAAGAAATCACGAAGACCAAACTAAGCAAAACACTGCAGATCCACTGATGAAAGGACGTAAGTAATTTAGGAAACATTGCAACGTATTCATCTGACAGAGAAGCGTTTGAGAAACATTTCGCGGAATTACTATGGAATATTTTATCTTATTTTAATATGTATAATATTTTATACAAAGATAAAATGCTAATACCTTAAAATAAAGTAAAACAGAAAAAAACACACACTACACAAATATAATAAAAGAGAAAAGGAAAGAAAGAAAGACTGGTTGGCAGTGTAGACCATGCACACACACATATATATATAAATGGGGATGCAAAAGTGGATATACAGCTGTAAGAGTTTTATTATTTATAATATATTTTATATTATTTTGGAGTATTAATATTGCATGTTTTGCATTCCTTTTTTATTTTCTTATCAGATAGCCATGGTAGGTCATTGAAACAATGCCCAATAATAAAAAGTGTATCCCCACTTTTGCACCCCCCCCCCGTATATATATATATATATATATATATATATATATATATATATATATTGATAGACACTATTACTATCATTGAACATATATACAGGGGTTAACCAACCGTGTTTTTACATTATGGAGAGGTTAAGGGACTGATTTATCGAGCACTTCTGCCAGACAATGCAATTTCAGTGCAAATATTGTAGTGCAAAATATGATTTATCCCTTTTTCAGCATGTTGCTGCACTGCTAATGTTTTAGTAAATATGTACCGTATGTTTCTACCCTGTCTGTAATTACTACTTTGTAAAGCGCTACGGAAGATGATGGCGCTATATAAATAAACAATAATAATAATAATAATATGTTTCTTGTAGTGCAGCAACATGCACAAGTGTATAAAAAAATAAAATAATAAATAAATAATTAATAAAATAATTTTATTATTTTTTTTTACTACTCTAATTTGCACCGATGTGGCACTGTCTGGCAGAAGTGCTTGATAAATCAGGCGCTTCATTTTGAGAGCTGATAAAGTGGGTGATGTGCCCACAGAACGCGTGGCTCTTGGTACGGTAGGCGGTGGGGAGACTTCACACGTGTTATTTTCATGATACCTTGGCTTTATTTCTGGTGATGTTTTTTTGTGATAGATTTGTGATTTAATTTCTGGATTGGTATTGTGATATACATCAGTGGTTTCCCTTTGGAATGCCTAATAATATATACATGTGATTATATTTTCATATTATTCTTTAACTGGTGAATAGAGTAGATTGATATGTTTATGAGTTGTTATGGTTGGGAATATTAATTCTTAATTGATTGTTTGACTGGGAGCACTTGCACTATATAATATACAAATATATAGATTTTATAGTGATCTGGATCATAGGCAGGATTTGCACATGCTCAGTTGCACTGTTGGAACACTTTGTTGAATGATTTAGCACATATATATCTAGGCATTCGATATCAATTAGTGTGGTGAGACTCTCCCCATCGCCTACACACCTTCATGTTGGGTTGTCCTGTGTGTTATTGTTCCATTTATATATTATGTTTTTAAGGGATTTTAATATGTTGAGTGTATTGTATGTAGTGATTATAAATATGTAATTAATAAAAATGTATTTGTTTATCAATTTATGAGTTGAGTTTTTTTTTTTTGTTCCTGCTTTTAGCTCTTTTGCAGCTTTGGGAGCGCCACCTCTACAAATTAAATAGGGTCTAGTGCAAGTCCCCATTTTTTCCTTCCCATAAAATATCTACCACACTACAAAAATGATGTAGCTCACGCATGGAACTGTCCCATGTCAGTGCTTAATGGGAAAATCTCTTACAGGCTTTCAAAACTCAGCTTCTCCAGAGCCTCTAGAATAATGTATTATTTCCTCCATAATTTGCCATGTTCCAAAGCAGCTAAATGCAAAGCACAGCTTAAGCACATATGGATGCAAAACAACATGCGTGGGGAGGGGGTTATTTTAGAAGTTATTAAATAACAGCAGTCCATAGGGGTTATCCAAATGATTTTGGGTTCTTCTGGGGAGCTGGAGTTTGGAAAAGAAGTCAGAGGTTATCCAGCTCAGAATACAAAAAAGTTAAATAAAAAACCTACCTTTATGTAAAAAATGTTAAATGGAAGAAAACTATTTTTTATTTTACTTTATGATGTGCTAAGTGAGAAAAGCTCTGACTGCCTCTTGCGAAAAATCAGAAATCACTTAGGGCCTTATTTATCACGGGCTAGCGCCAGGTAGTGTCTGACGAGCGTCAGGTACCGCCAGCTAACGGCGACTACCGACTCAAGTACGCCCGGCGGCGGTCACAATGACGCATTTATCAAGCTAAATGAGGCTAGCGCCGGCGAGAGCGACGGCTAGCGCGGGATTCATCATGAAGCCGCCTGGACCGAACAGCGCCGCTGCAAATTCCCTCACAGCGCCAGGTATGAGCTGTTGCTCCCTGGCGATGTCCAATGCATTTCAATGGAGCAATCTATAATTTATCATAATTAATTGGTATTAATTTTTTTTTTTTTTTTTTTTAATGTCAAAAATTTGGAGACCACTTCTGCAATGTTAGGATTTATTTTTAAGTAAAAAAAATTTAAAAAAAAAATTTGTGCAGAATTGATCTAACAGGTCTGAGATTAATGTATTCATATTGCAAAATGAATCTAAAAACATGTATAACGTTACAATCAAAAAATATGGTTGTTTAGGGGTTAAAAACTAGTTAACACCCATCGCCGCCAGCGCTCTGGGGTTTAAACAAGGAATGGACAGCGACAGCACATTCGGAGCGTGATTTTTTAATGAATATGAAGCAAGCCGTTCGCTCTGGCCATTCGTTGTCAGGCGCTCACATACAACGCTGGACCTGTGAAACAGCGACCCGCCAGCCCGTATTCAACATTACCGCACACCGTCTGAGTCGCTGTAATCAAGCAAACGCCGGCCAAGCACAGCGAATACTGGCTGGCGCTGTAAAAATCACGCTACAGTCGCTCATCTGTCGCTACCTGGCGCTATTAATGAATCGGCCTCCCCGATAACCCCTATAGATTTACCACATGACTGGGGGTTGGGGGGTTATCCAAATGATTTCGGGTTTTTCTGCACAGACTAAGTCCAACAGCTGAAGGGCAAATTCTTCTTCTCATTATTATTATTTTTATAGGGTAGATATTTTATTTCAGAAGTTATCAAATAACAGCAGCCTTTAGGGAATCCAGATACATTTGAAGAAGTTAGTTTTACTGTGTTCAGATGTCCCATAGGCTGCTGTTATTTTGTAACTTCTAAAATAAAATATCTAATCCACTGAAAATATTTTGTCCCTCACCTGTTAAATTGCCCCATTGCATGTGCAGGGGATTTTGATTTTTATATGAAGAAAACATTTTTTTTTTTTCACTTTTGTGTGCTCAGGAGAGAAGACCTCTGACTGTCTCTCCAAACGGGGAGGCTGATTTATTAATAGCGACATGTAGCGACAGTTGAGCGACTGTAGCGGTATTCTCAGAGCGCCCGCTAGTAGTCGCTGTGCTTGGCCGTTGTTCGGTAGTTGATAGCGACTCAGTCGGTTTTGCCGTAATGTTGAATATTGGGTGAGGAGTCGCTATTTGACAGGTTCCGCGCTGTATGGGAGCGCATGATAGCGACTGGCCATAGCGACCGGCTCCCACCATATTCATTAAAAAATCACGCTCAAAAAATTCTCGCGCTGTGAAATGCTTGCTTAAACCCCAGAGCGCTGGCGGCGATGGGTTAAAAGTAGTTTTTTAACCCCCAAACAACCATATTTTTGGAAACCAAAAAAAAAAAGTATTTTAAATAATTTAGTAATATGAATACATTAATATCAGACCTGTAATATCAATTCTGTAAATTCTTTTTTTTTTTTCCCCTTAAAAAAATTATCTAAAATGGCAGAAGTGGTCACAGAATTTTTCACATTTAAAAAAAAAAACAAACATTAATAACAATTAATTATGAATATTTAAAGATTGTTCCATTGAAATGCATTGGAGAGCGCCAGGTAGCGAGAGGTCATACCTGTCGCTGTTCAAGGTCGGACGCTGGCGCTGTGGGCTGAGGCTGGAATAATGATGAATGAGTCGCTATATGGCGCTATCTCAGTCGCTAAGCAGGATTGGCTTGATAAATGTGTGATTGTGGTGGGGAGCCGGCGTTCTCGTGGCGGGGCGCGTCATTACCGGCCGCTCACCAGTCGCTACCTGTCGCTATTCCTTCATAAATAAGGGCCTAAGACTCTCCAAAGAAATTCAAAATCATTTGGATATTCCCCACAGTTAGTATTAACAATAAAGCATAAAGATGACCTTGGGGATATTACAGATGCGCGTGACTGTAAGAATACAAATGATAGCTTCATGATGGCCAAGAAACAGGAATTCACTTTCTTTGTACCACACAGGATTGCGTCCTGTTCAGCAACCTGCAGATTAAATGAAACATCTGAAATAAACATTTCAGCAATATTTCTGAAAATGTATCAACAATTTTGACTGAATTTCCCACTAATTAAACGGATGGAAGAAACAAAGGAGGGAAAAATAGAAGCTTTGCACTGGAAAAAAAGGGGGAGAGAAATTATATGGATAAACAGTGCATAGAACTGATATAGAAGGTGGCACTGATCCAATAGGACACATGCAGTACTGGACGCACATATAACGGAGATCCACATATAACAACATACAACATTTCAGGTAGAAATGACTAAAAAAACAGAGAAACGACATTAACTTTCTCAGTTCAGTTATACTTGGAAAAAGAAAGAATATAAAGAGGCCGATTTATTAATAGCGCCAGGTAGCGACAGATGAGCGGCAGTAGCGGTATTTTCACAGCGCCCGCTAGTAGTCGCTGTGCTTGAATATAAAGAAAGAAAGAATATAAAGAGGCCGATTTATTAATAGCGCCAGGTAGCGACAGATGAGCGGCAGTAGCTGTATTTTCACAGCGCCGGCTAGTATTCACTTTGCTTGCCCGTTGTTCGGCTGTTGACAGCGACTCAGTCGGTGTGCGGTAATGTTGAATACGGGGTTAGGAGTCGCTGTTTGACAGGTTCCGCGCTGTATGGGAGCGCATGACAACGAATGGCCATAGCGACCGGCTCCCAGCATATTCATTAACAAATCACGCTCAAAAAATTCTCGCGCTGTGAAATGCTTGTTTAAACCCCAGAGCGCTGGCGGCGATGGGTTAAAAGTAGTTTTTTAACCCCCAAACAACCATATTTTTGGAAAAAAATAATAAACAAGTTTTTCTAAACATTTTGTAATATGAATACATTAATATCAGACCTGTAATATCAATTCTGCACAAAGGTTTTTGTTTTTTTTTACCTTAAAAAAAAACATTGCAGAAGTGGTCACAGAATTTTTGACATTTAAAAAAAAAAAAAAAAAAAAAATTAATATCAATTAATTATGAATATTTAAAGATTGCTCCATTGAAATGCATTGGACATCGCCAGGTAGCGAGAGGTCATACCTGGCGCTGTGATGGGATTAGCAGCGGCGCTGTTCGCTGAAGTCTGCAACATGATGAATCCCGCGTTAGCTGACGCTCTCGCCGGCGCTAGCCTCATTTAGCGTGATAAATGCGTGACTGTGTTCACAGCCTGGCGTTCTAGAGTCGGTAGCCGCCGATAGCTGGCGCTACCTGGCGCTAGTGAGACACTACCTGGCGCTATCCCTTGATAAATAAGGGCCAAAGTAAAGGAAATAAAGGCAGATTGAGAAAGAAGGAACAAAAGAAGTTTAGATATGGAAAGAGGCAAAAAAATAGATAAACTGTAGATAGATTTGGAAAAGAAAGAAAAAAAGACAAAAAAGTATACAGGAAAGAGAAACAGGTAAAGTAGAGGGAGAACAAAGGATGAAAGTAGAGGCGGAGGACAGAGCAATAAAGAAAAGAAAAGAAAAAAAGAAAACAAAGTAAAGAAAGAAAATATAAAAAGAAAAGAAGAATGAAAAAGGCTTGATTTGGAGAGACAAGAACACAGAAAAATACATATAGGCAGTTTTGAAAAAACTTTGGGGGGGGGGGGGTAAAAAGAGAGAGAAAATGAAAAAAGACAGATTTAGGATTAAAAAATAGAGATGAATGAAAGACAGCTAAATTGAGGATGAAACAGCAAGAGAGATAGGCAGAAAAGGAGATATAGGCAGTTTTTAACAGCTACATAGGGAGATAAAGAGATCAGAAGAGAGAAACAAAAAGAAAGAAATACAAAAAAGGCAGACTTTGTAAGCACAAATAAAGAATACCTGGAGAAAGCACGAGAGAAAGAGCAAAAGATAGGGAGTCAAGGAGATATAGGCAAATTAAAAAAAAGACATAGGGGGACAGAGAGAGAAAGAAAAAAGAGGAAAAAATGTCAGGCTGTGTAAGAACAAGTCAAAAGGCAGATAGCAGGAGAGAGCAGTAGAGAAAAAGCAAGGCAGCTTTTAAAAAGACATAGGGAGACAAGAGAGAACAGGAAAGAGAAATAAAGAGAAAAAAGGAAGAAAGAAAATAAATGTAGACTGTGTAAGAACAAGTAAAACTACACAGAAAGCAGGAGAGAAAAGTAAGAGATGGGCAGCTTTAAAAAAAGATATAGGGAGACAGAGAGAACAGGAAAAAAAATACAAGACTGTAAGAACAAGTGGAACTACATAGAGAGAGCAGGAGTGAAAGAGCAAGAGATGGGCAGCTTTAAAAAGATATAGGGAGACAGAGAGAACAGGAGAAAGATAGAGAAAAAAGAAAGACAGACCGTGTAAGAACAAGTAGAACTACATAGAGAGCAGGACAGAAAGAGCAAGAGATGGGCAGCTTTAAAAAAGACACAGGGAGACAGAGAAGGAGACGGATATAGAGAAGTAAAGAAGAAGGCTAAAGAAGAAATAAAGACATCCAAATAAAGAAAAAAAGAAACATACAGATACAAAAAAAAGAGTGAAAGTGAAACATAGATAGATAAAGATCAAGAGAAAAAAAGAATGAATAAAACTGAAAACAAAAAAAAAAGAGAAGGAAAAGGAGATAAAAATCTAGCATTAGAACGAGGGATTTTAAAAAGAGAGAAAAGAAAATGAGAAAGGAATATATAGATGAGAGATAGTAAAAAAAAGAGTAATTTGGGACTGAGGAACTAAGTAATGTAAGGACAGGAAACGTAGGGAGCTGAATACATGGCTCCTAACTATCCCTCATATGAAGGGACTGCCCCGGGCTGTTAAAGTGGACCAAAACCCAGGATTTTGACTATTTTTTGGTCCTTTCCCCCAGCCCCCCCCCCCCCATTTGGGGGTGCCCCGCTGTCTGAAACCCACCCAGATCGCCGAAGGTAACTCACCTCTTCCTGGTCTTACAGCGCATGCACAGCCACTCGTCCAATCAGCGCGCTCGGAACCGCTGGCGTCACATCGTCGTGCAGGCTGATTCATCACTAACGCCAGGTAGCGACAGATGAGCGTCTGTAGCAGGCATTTTCAGAGCGCCCGCTAGTAGTTGCTGTGCTTGGCCGTGGGTCGCTACTTTATAGCGACTCAGTCGCTGTTCAGTAATGTTGAATACATTGTGAGGAGTCGCTATTTGACCAGTACAGCGCTGTATGGGAGCGCATGTTAGCGACTGCTCATAGTGACCGACTCACACCATATTCAGCAAAAAAAACAGCCTCACAAAACTCTGGCGCAGAAACATGCTTGTGTGAAGCCCAGAGCGCAGGAGGCGGTGTGTTTAACGTGTTTTTCTGCATCTATCCACTAGTAACAAAGCGAAAACATATGGAATTACATTGTAGCAACATTGTAACATGAACACTTTAAAGTGGACCAACATCCAGGATTTTCACTATCCTGGGTGTTGGTCCACTTCCGCGGGCACCCCGATCGGGTGAAACCCCCCAGAAAGCCCCTAAAATCTTACCTTATCGGCAACGGATAAGCCACGCCCGCGCCGGCCATTCACAAATGGCTGGCGCGGGTGCGCGCCCTGCTAGAGGGATGCACGGGAGGCGGCGGCGGCGGCTTATCCGTCGCTTGGTAAGTTTTTAGGGGCTTCCTGGGGGGTTTCACACAGCGGGGCATCCTGATTTCGGATGCCCCGCGGGGAGGGAGGTGATCGGCCTGGGAGTCTTATAGATTCCCGGGCCGATCAGGGGTGGGTGTTGGTCCACTTTAATGGCAGACCTGTAATGTCATTTCTGCAGAAATATCTGAAAAATGAAAAATTTGTCAAAAAACTGCTTTTTCAATGCCAGAAGAGGTCACAGCATTATTTGAGATTTTTTGACCAAAAAACTAAACAAAAACCCTCTTGAAAGAGAAATAAAAGAACATCCATTGAAATGTATGGAGGAGCGACAGGTAGCGAGAGGTCATACCTGGCGCTGTGCAAGGCTGAACGCCGGCGCTGTTCGCTGAGGCTGTGAAAATTATGAATCGGACGCTACATGGCGCTATCCCAGTCGCTAAACAGATTCTGCATGATAAATGTGTAATTGCGTGCTGTGTCCGGCATTCACCAGTCGCTACCTGTCGCTACCTCTCATTAACCAGCCACTACCTGACGCTATCCCTTCTTAAATAAGGGCCTAAGCCTTTGTCTAAGGCCAGCAGCTCTGAGCACGCTGGCGGTCGAATCCCCCACTTCCCTCTAACAGGGAGTGTTCCCGTGCTGGCCATTCACAAATGCCTGGCTCGGGCACGTGCACTGCTAGGATAGCGGGAATGCGGCTTGTGCGCGCGCCGAGGGACCGGGAGGCAAGGTAAGTGTATGGGGCGACCTGGAGGGTTTCACACAGCCGGGGCATCCCAATTTTGGATGCCTTTGGGGGGAGGGATTTTTATAGATTCCCAGGCCAATCGCAGAGGGTTTTGGTCCACTTTAACAGTTTGTGACATATAGTAAATAAATCAAATAAATAAATGACTTTGACATTGCTTTCACTTGTGATGCGGAAAAGCTGTGAAAGACAGGTAGCTGATGTTGAATGATTTAGCACATGCATTAGGTAGAAGCAGAGGTGGTCACGTGTCCTGTGACCCATACATGAGGCGATAACATGAGAAATAAGGGACAATGTCAGTAAAGCAGACAGGGATAAAGTCTGGGCCCAGGGAGTGACCTGCTGCCCATTACACCCGGTGCCCCCTTGGCTGGTATTTTTTTTTTTTACTTTACTGGCCTGGCGGTGCCGGTATTTGTTTTTTTTTTTTTTTTTACTGGTAACTGAGGATATGAAAAGTAAACCCGCAATTCCCAATAAAAATACAATTAGCTGCATTGCCAAGACATTGACCGGTAAAGCAAAGGGAAAAATGTTACGGGCCAGGTGGTGACCCTACTCCCATACAACACATACACATGGGCAATGATGTGAGGGGGGACTTTCCCAGCTATTACGCTGCTAAGTATGACGGGCTCGGGATTAGGGCTGCGCGCCTGATGGTGGGGCGGCCATGTTGGGCTCCGTCATTCCATTTGTCAGCAGATCGATGGCAGCTCATTTGTTCCCCCCGGGGCAGGCGGTTGTATGAGGGCTGGGGAGGGGGGGAGCAGCACAAGTGGCCGGATTCCCATGGATGTCCCAGCTCTGCAGCTTGCAGGCACCCAGGGCTGTATGCAGACACCCTGACCCCCAGCAGCCCGCCATGAAAAGGGCCTGAAAGAGGCTGTGTTATGGCGCATTACCCGCCCGCCCGACGCACAGGTACCAGCCAGCAGTGTGTGTGCAGGTGCCTGACAGGAAATGGCGGGAACAATGGCGGCGGCGTCAGCCTCCTCACACTCGGATTTCCTGTCCTTATTGGGCTGATGGAAGTCACTGCTCGGCTCTATCTGATCTTAATTGTGGCCGCAATGTTATAGATGGCGGCTCTTCTCTCCACTCAAGCAGCAATGTTCTATAAACACCTCAAAGTGACACAAATGGAAGGAACAGGTCAATGAAGGTTCTCATTCATACTGGGTCATAGTAAATCGAGGCAACTGGACTTTGTATGGCCACTATAATCTGTCCCTTCAGGCTGCAATGTTCTAATAGTGGCCGCAATATTATAGATGGCGGCTCCTCTGTCCCCTCAGGCTGCAATGTTCTAATAGTGGCCGCAATATTATAGATGGCGGCTCCTCTGTCCCCTCAGGCTGCAATGTTCTAATAGTGGCCGGAATATTATAGATGGCGGCTCCTCTGTCCCCTCAGGCAGCAACGTTCTAATATTGGCCGCAATATTATAGATGGCGGCTCCTCTATCCCCTCATGCTGCAATGTTCTAATACTGCCCGCAATATTATAGATGGTGGCTCCTCTGTCCCCTCAGGCTGCAATGTTCTAATACTGGCCGCAAAGTTATAGATGGCGGCTCCTCTGTCCCCTCAGGCTGCAAAGTTCTAATATTGGCCGCAATATTATAGATGGCGGCTCCTCTGTCCCCTCAGGCAGCAAAGTTCTAATATTGGCCGCAATATTATAGATGGCGGCTCCTCTGTCCCCCTCAGGCTGCAATGTTCTAATAGTGGTCGCAATATTATAGATGGCGGCTCCTCTGTCCCCTCAGGCTGCAATGCTCTAATAGTGGCCGCAATGTTATAAATGGCGGCTCCTCTGTCCCCTCAGGCTGCATACTTCTATAAACCGCTCAGAGCCGCTGAGGTATGCGCGTCAAAGCGACGTCAGCTCAGCAGCTCCGAGCATGCTGGTGGCCGCATCTTGCGCTTTCCTCTAACAGAGAGCGCGCCCGCCGGCCATTCACAAATGTCCGGCGCGCCCTGCGAGAGAGAAGTGCGAGATGCGGCCGCGGCCCACGCATGCGCCGTTGGACCGGGCGTAAGTGTTTGGGGCGTCCAGGGAGGTTTCACACAGCGGGGAGGGATCGGATCGACCTGGCAATCTTATAGATTTTCGGGCCAATCCAGAAGGGTGTTGGTCCACTTTAAAGTGGACCATTCACCAGGATTTTGGTTATCCTGGTGATTGGTCTTTGCCGCGGGAATTGGGATGCCGCGCTGTGTGAACCCCCCCAGATCATCCACTTCCCGTGGCGCATACGTGAGCACTATTCCAATCAGCGATTTATGCCGCGCATTATGCCATTGTGTTAGACTTGGCTTCCGCGTCCCTGGCTCCCCTGTGGAGTGCGCTCTCCCATGTGTCCTGTCTATCTGAATGGCTGGCCACAGGAGCGCACACAGATGCAGGGATGCCGGGGATGCTGCACACGAATGCAGCAAGGGACTCGCCGAAAGGTAAGCGGTTTGAGGGCGATCTGGGATGCCCAAATTAGGATGCCCTAGGGGCACCTGGCCGACCGGCATTAGTGGTGATTGGTCCACTTTGAGAGACAACTGTAGGCAACAAGGAAAATCTTCCAACGCTTTCTTGTGCATCACCAAAATGTATTTGTATTCTTACCTATTTATTTTGTCGTTTATTTTGCTCTTTTGGCTAGTGACTCCTCCTAGTGGACCCTTGTATATTAAAATGAAAGCTCACATTAAAGTGGACCAAAACCCAGGTTTTTACTTGCCTGGGTCTTGGTTCGCCTTACCGGGGCTTCTGAATGAACGGAGTGTCAGGCACCAATCGCGGGGGTGCGTCCCTTTCGCTGATACACACCCACTATTCAGAAATGTCTGGCTCGGGTACATGCATCAGCTGCAGAAATCCAATGATGCCACCGGGACCCGCGCATGTGCCATTGGATTGCCAGATCAGTAAGTGTGCCGGATGACTGAGAGGGTTTCACAGAGGGGGGATTGCACACCAGGATGACCCGTAGAATCAACCGGTCCTGGAGTCTTATAAAGAATTTTGGTCCTCTTTAAAGTCCTAGTCGTTCCCTACATATATCTAGCTTATACTTGTGTGCACATTTGGCCCTGCCTTGAAATATTTTTTAAACATTTAAAACCCTCTAGAGATCCTTTATGTGGTGAATCTAGGCCATGCTGCTAAAGCAAACGAAACCCGTCTTTTAACCCAGCTCTAGGGCTGGCTGAAAGCTCTCCCCAAGGGCATCCCAAATCTAACTGAAGATCCCCCAGTGCATGCACGGGCCTGCCCCCTCATCCACTGCAGCCTTGCATGCACGATGCACAGCTGCAGGAGGCCTGTGCATGCACTGTGGGATCGCAGGCTTGGGGATAAGTAATGGGCAAATTAGGTGGTTTCACACACGGGGCATCCCAATCCAGGACCCAACAGACCAAATCCTGGGTTAAAAGCTATGGGCTTGGTCTGCTTTGAGCTGTGGCTTGATTTTGGCCACTAGGGGGAGGTATAGCTGAAGGAAACAAAATGACCTTTTCCTACCAGCATGGGGAGTTAAAAGGGGCTTATTAGAACTGAGGATTCCTAATTTTATCTACAGTTGTTGGACCAAAACCCTCTGCGAATCTTATAGATTCCCGGGCTGATCGATTCCCTCCCCCCGGGGCACCCAAAATCGGGATGCCCCACTGTGTGAAACCCCCCAGGCCCCATACACTTACCTTGCTTCCCGGTCCAACGGCGCATGCACGAGCCATGGGCATATCCTCGCTATCCTATCAGGGCGCACTCCCTGTTAGAGGGAAGCAGGGGATGCGGCTGCCGGCGCGCTCGGAGCCGCTGGCCTTAGACAAAGGCTTAGACAATGTGACACCAGCGGCTCCGAGCGCGCTGATTGGACGAGTGTCCACACATGCGCCGTAGGACCGGGAAGAGGTTAGTTGGCACTGGCGATCTGGGGGGTTTCACACAACGGGGCATGGCGGAAAGGACCAAAACCCAGAATAGTCAAAATCCTGGGTTTTGGTCCACTTTAAAGTGGGCCTACACCCTAGAAGGGAAGTCTCTCCTACTTTAACACCTCACTCGTGGGCCAGTTACGGGATGGACGGGGGACAGTAAATTCCGGACTGATTATTGTCCCCAGTCCAACCTTACGGCCTCTTCTATTGGAGACATCAGGCAGTTGGCTTCCCATTCAGATGCTGGCAGATGTGGGTACATGTGTGAACTGCTGCTCTTTCCATGGTGGCTTATTGCCTTTTAGCATTCACAGTGTTCGGGATCTGCAGCAGTGTTACTGCAAATTCACCTTGTATTAATCATGGTTTACCTGTCCTTGCCAGCACTGTAGCCCGTGATGTCACACGCGTGTGCTCCGCCGGTGTGATTCAGACACCTAATGCATCCTCACTATAGGGTCAATTCAATACTGTGCGAGAATGCGTTCTTGCGTGCTTATAGCGCGATACAAGCCCCTTTTCCTTTGCTTTCATTCTCCCCACGATTCAACTGCATTATTTTGGGTGCGAGTATTCTTTTGGTGACAAAAGTCTGCGAGTGTTTAGGCGCAAGATATTTCTCACAACAATGCGAGTTACTTGCCCACCGTGATAAATCGAACCTTATAATTTTAGTTGAGACCCGTAGTTGTCCTCAGAGCAGCAAAAACCAATCTGAATAGCATGCAAGCCACTTAACAGGATGATCTCTGTGGATACACACAGTGGGGCATCCTAAATCTGGATGCCCAGGCAGGAGGAGCAAGACCCATCATAGTAAAATTCACAGATTTTGTTCCTCTTTAAAGAGGAACACAGACTATGAAAATCCGGATTTTTGGATGCCTGACTTGGATATCTGCCCCTGGAAATTCCCCATACCAGCCAATTAAATGTGCATGTTGCCTGGAAAACTCTATTGGCTGCTGGCAGTTATGTGGACAAGCAGTAGGAATGTAAAAGGTGAGTTTTATGTCTGTGGTTTTAGAATTTCTGAGGGGTTTAAAGCAGTTGGGCATCCCTAGGGACTGCTTTATAGTAACATAGTATGTAAGGCTGAATAAAGACTTTAGTCCATCCAGTTCAGCCTGTTTATCTCCTTTCAGTAGTCCAGTAGCCATAGCTGGAAATGTTATTACATGCCAGGAAGGCATCAAGGCCACTTTTGAACGTTTTTACTGTATCCATCATTACTACCTCCTCTGGCAGCGAGTTCCATAGTCTCACTGCTCTTACAGAGAAGAATCCCCTCCTATGTCGGTGGAGAAAGCACCTTTCCTCTAACCTTAGTGGATGCCCCCGGGTTATGGTTACACGAATACTACGAATACGAATACTTTATTGGTCGCCAAGTATGTACAGAATACAAACAAGGAATACTTTTTGGAAGGGGGGTTCTCCATAGAGCTTGAACATTTGCTAGACGCACAGCTATATACATCAACACACTATATACACAACTATATACATCAACACACATGCTATATACTTAAATGGGGGTATAAACATTAGTTTGTTTTAGCTAGTTATACATATTTACAAAGGATTTTGTTACATGCGATATTCCTCAAAATAACAGGTGATGCGCCGGGGATCGAAAGTTTTCTGGGATTCTTAGAGTTTATTATTTAGTGCTTTAACTGCACTGGGACAGATCCTTGTATTGACCCTGAATATATTTATACATAGTTATTAGATCACCCCTCAATCGTCTTTTTTCTAGACTAAATAAGCCTAACTTGGACAATCTTTCCGGGTACTCTAGCCCCCGCACTCCTTTTATTAACTTTGTTGCCCTTCTTTGAACGCGCTCCAGTTCTGATATGTCCTTCTTAAGCACAGGTGCCCAGAACTGTACACAGTATTCCATATGGGGTCTGACTAGTGACTTGTACAGGGGTAAAATGATGCTCTGGTCATGAGCACCTATGCCCCTCCTGATGCACCCCATGATCCTATTTGCCTTGGCAGCAGCTGCCTGGCATTGATTACTACAGTTGAGCTTTTTGTCAACTAAAACCCCAAGGTCCTTTTCCATTGTTGTTTTACCAAGTGTTTCTTTATTTAGTGTGTAATCATGACACAGATTTCTCCTTCCCATGTGCATAACGTTACATTTATCTGTGTTAAACTTCATTTGCCATTTAACTGCCCATGCTTCCAATTTATCTAAATCTGTTTGTAGCTGCCTGTTGTCCTCTTTTGTTTTAATTACTTTACTCAGCTTAGTATCATCTGCAAAGATTGAGACTTTACTGTTTAATCCATACCCAATGTCATTTATATATATATTGAAGAGAAGATGAAAAAGAGAAGGAGAAAAACCTGATATTTCCACTAGCCCTAGTTTTGTTTCTTGTCCTTGGGGTATCCTAATTGGGGATGCCCCACTGTGCGAATCCCAGAGTCACCAGTTGTGCTTACCTCTTCTGTGGTCCCACAGCACATGTGCAGTTTCTCCAATCAGTGTTCTATGCCATATATAGAACGCTGAATGAATGAAGGGCAGCAAGCATCCCTTCAGCCGCTCCCCTTCAGCTGTGCATACTCGTGCCAACCATTGAGATAGGCCTGTCACAGGTGAGTGCATCAGCCAGAATGATGCAAGGGATATCATTGCGGCCCTCACATGCACTGAGGGATCAGCTTAAATGTAAGTTATTCAGCGATTCGGGGGATTTCACACAGTGGGGCATTCCAAATCAGGATGCCATGGGAGGAGGAAATTGGCTTGCCCTGGAGGCTACAATGCACAGAGAAATAAAAACCTAAGTGGCTGGCAGGGCAGTTACTAGGCAAAATAGCACCCAGTGCATGAAGGAAAAAATTCTGCCATCTCATCACCCATCCTGCAGCCATATACCAGTATGTGCCATGCTGTGCCTCTACTTTAGCAGCAGGCAGTGCCCCCTCCACATCTGATCATCATGGCTGGATTGCAGCTGAGATGTTTTTTTAATGTAACCCCCCCACACAACACACATGATGCCCCATGAAGAAGGAGACCAGAACCCTAGGGTCTTATAGACCAGGGGTTGCTCCTTTTTAAAGGGATTTTTCAGGAAAAAAGTTAAAAAAATAAACAACATCTTACCTTGCCAAGCAGTTCTTCAGCGCTGTGCCTCCTTTCAGCTCTGCGCCCTGAATGAGGAAATTTACTAACAGGCTGATTCATTACTAGCGCCAGTCGCTATTACAGAGTGCCTCAGTCGCTGTAGTAACATTGCCGGCATTGATGAATTTGATGTGTGAGTTGTCATAACATCAGTACAGGGCTATTTGGGAGCGAACGGTAGCGACTGGTCAGTGTGGAGAACTCAAACCATATTCATCCAAAAAACAGCCTCACACAGCGATGGTGCTCAAAATTGTGTCATTATAGCCCAGAGCGCCAGGAGCTTTGTGATTAAAGTCAAATTACATTGTGACATTAACACCAGACCTGTAATGACAATTCTGCATAAAAAAATTAAAAATAAAAAAAGTTTTCAAAAATGTATTTAAATGAGCCAGGAGAGGTCACACAATGATTTGATACAAAACAAAACAAATTATTAATAGAAAACCCTGATTAAAAAGAAAAAAAGTAACGTCCATTGAAATGTATGGGAGAGCGACAGGTAATAACAGGCGCTCTGAAAGCCAGAGCGCCGCTGGGATCCGCTGAGCCATCTGTGATGAATCGGTCGCTACGTGTCGCTGTAAGAGGCGCTCACCAGATTCGCTTTCATAAATGTGGTATTGCATGCCGCGGCCAGCGTTCACCTGACACTACCTGCCGCTACCTGTCGCTTACAGAGCACTACCCCTTTATGAATAAAGCCCTTACTTAACTGCCCCTCCAGCGCCACCTTGCTGATGTGGCCCATCAGTACTAGCTTAAAGGAACTAGACCATGCTCCCATCTGTATTGATGAACTGAATGACAGTCTCAGAGCTGCCATTCAAGGCCAGCTGACCCCTCTCTCCTTTCTCCCCACCCAGCCTCATCCTAGCAAGAACTAATGCTACCAACACCACCCCACCTATTATGCAGCATCACAGCTCCAAGGCCCACATGCTTCAAAAGAGAAATCAAGGGGTCAAACTGTAAATCTTGATATCTTATCTTTAAAAAGGAGTTTAGGACAGTGCCAAACATAGCCCAACACAATGGGCTAACATTTGGCTAAGCCTGAAATAAAACTTTAAAGTGGACCAACACCCTCCCATGATCGGCCCAGGAATCTATAAGATTCCCGGACCGATCAGACCCCTGACTGCGGGGCACCCCAATCGGCACCCCAACCCCAGAAACCCCGAAAAACTCACCTCTCCTCGCTCCCACGTGACCGCCGCTGCCAATCCCCGCCGACGGACAAGCGGGAGGCAGCGACGGACAAGAGAGCGCACCCGCCGCCTCCCGCGCGTCCCTCTAGCAGGACGCGCACCCGCGCCGGCCGTTTGTGAATGGCCGGCACGGGCACGCTCCCTGTAAGAGTGACGCGCGGGAGGCGGCGGGTGCGCTCTCTTGTCCGTCGCTGCCTCCCGCTTGTCCGTCGGCGGGGATTGGCAGCGGCGGTCACCCCCCAATCGGGGTGCCCCGCCGAAGTGGACCAAAACCCAGGATAGTCAAAAGAGACTTTCCAGCCACCAATGCTGGAGAGTAGCCTCATCCTGTTCAGCCATTAGCAAGATAAATCTAGGCCACACTGTAGCAGGGAGCTGTAATCTCCTGATTTTGGTCACTAGGGGGAGGGCTGGCTTTAATTGTCAGAAAAAAAAAACAAAAAAATATAATTTTCCTACTATCACAGTATAGGACATTTTGAGGGCACTTATTGAAACCTATTCACCTTACTTGTGTCTCTATATTTGCTACAAAAAGTCCAGTAGTATTAATGAAACAAAAACCTTTACATGGCAACAGCAGGAGGGGGCATTTCTTAGTGAAGCTGGTGTGCAGCCTAAAAATCAAGACCCCAACAACCAGTCTGAGCTGCCCCGTGTTAACTATCGGTACTTTGTAAACACCTCACCCTAATGAATGTCGTGTGTTGGTGCGACAAGATAATAGGATCAAGACCCTCATCAATCAACAAAGGCACAGGGGGTGATGTTGACAGGCAGTAGCTCCTGACAAGGACATTATCTGTTGATAAGTGCCAAACCAGACATTAAGTGGACCTATCACTCGTATTTTCGCTATCCTGGTGATTGGTTCTTTTACTGTACCTGGGAAATCCCAATTCGGGATTGGTCCACCTCCCCTAACAGCCACATTGAAAGATGGGCAGGCTGATTCATTACTAACGCCAGGTAGCGACAGATGAGCGTCTGTACAGCGGATTTCAGAGCGAACGCTAGTAGTCGCTGTGCTTGGCCATGGTTCGGTGCTTCAGAGCGCCTCAGACGCTGCCCGGCATTGTTGAATACGTTATGGGATTCGCAGTACTACGCTGTATTGGAGCAAATAGTAGCGCCAGCTCAGTGCGACTGACTCATGACACATTCATCAAAAAATCAGCCTCAAATTCTGGCGCTCCAAATCGGGTCGTTGAAGCCCACAGCGCCAGAGGCTGTTTGATTAAAGTCTGATTTTGAACATGTATCCACTAGTAACAAAGCGAAAACATATGGAATTACGTTGTTATTACATTGTAACATGAACACTTTAATACCAGACAGATAAGGACAATTCTGCATAAAAATATTATTAATCAAAAAAGTTTTCAAAAATGTCATTTTCTTGGCCAGAATACATGTCAGAAGGTTTGTTTTTTTATGGAAAAAAAAAATGGGATCAGGAAAGGGATTTAAGGATCGTCCATAGAAATGTATGGGAGAGCACCAGGTAGCGAGAGGTAAGACGTGGCGCTCTGCAAGGCTGAACGCCGGTGCTGTACGCTGAGCCTGGGATAATGATGAATCGGACGCTACATGGCGTTGTTCTAGTCGCTCACCAGATTTGGCTTCATAAATGTGTAATTGCGTGCCATCTCCGGTGTTCACCTGGTGCTACCTGCCGCTGTACAGGCACACCGAAATGCTTCAGCATCCTGTTATGTGAAGAAAAGGAGGGCTGGAATTAAAGAGGTGCTAAACGGATTATCACTTTTTAATAATTTTCCCTCTCCAGTGGGGCATCCTGGTTTTGGATTACCAGCTGTGTATTGCCCCAGGATCACCTGTAAATCTCACCTTCCATATATCCTACAGCACATGTGCAGACTACTGGACAATCACGCTTGCACTCTATTAATTTAGCCAAGATCAGCGCAGTAAGGATGAATGGAGCGTATGCATGTGCTGTGGGATCACCAGCTATGTGAGTACATCAGGCGATCATGGGGCTTTTGCACAGGGGGCATCCCAAATTAGGATGCCCCAGGGATGAGGAAATCTGAATTGCATCTAAAAGACTCCAGGGAGGCCATCATTCCTCTTTAAGCACTGAAGGAGGAGTGAGAATATTAAATACAAACCCAGAATCCGCCACTCCTCTTCTCTTAGGAGCATCTTAATTTGTGAGTGCAGTGTGAAACTCCCTAATCTCCATATAGTCTTACCTCGATTCTCAAATCCAACAGCACATGTGCGGGCCTCTGTTGGTATCCCCACTTTGTGCATTTGGAATATCTGCCTGAGGTGTTGCACTGTCCAGATGGAATGAGGATGCTGTGGGGTGCTGCAGAGTGTGGCTAAGCTTAGCCACATTTTAGCAGCAGCCGTGGAATTTGGGGGTTCACATAGGGGGACAGCCCAATTTGGGATACGCCAAGCAAAATCTCCAAAAGAGGGGCAACGCTTCTCTGCGTTTGGGTCTACTTTAAGGCAGAATCAAAAAGTGTACAAAATATGAGCTCAAACTCAATTGATGCTGAGATCAGGTTGACCAGGGGCCATGCCCTTCCCCAGAGCCTAAAACAGAGGGTGATCGGGATCAGGTGAGTATTACAGATCTGGTCATTACTGGAGCAGCTGTGGAAGAGAAGAGGAAAGTAGATCTTTTTTTTAGCCTAGCCTGGACTGCCCCTTTAATGTCACTTTAATGTTAATACACAGTGGTCACTGGGGGGAGCATACCATGGCTCAAGAGTCAACCCAGGGCTGTGGTCTACATAACAGGCATGGTTTTACACTGGAGGACCAGCGGCATGGGATGTATGAGAGCATTTTTGATATATATATATATATATATATATATATATATATATATATTAGATAGATAGATAGATAGATAGATAGATAGATAGATAGATAAACAGACAAAATAGATAGATGGCTAATAAATAGATATATATGTAAATAGTATGTAAATAGAAAGAAGGATAGAATAACAAACAAAATAAAAAGATAGAAAGATATGTAGATAGAAATAAATATGTTTATATTATAATAGTATAATAGATAGATAAGTAGATAAATGGATAGATAAATAGGAAAATGATAGATATAAAGAATGATAAACAGATAGCTATAATAAAGTCAGAATAATAGAAAGCTAGAATAACAAAAATGTATTGATAAATAGATACTGTACATAAATATAAGAATAATACATATATATATATATATATATATATATATATATATATATATATATATATCATAGATTAGATAGATATAGATAGATATATAGATAGATAGATAAATATATACATATATATATATATATATATATATATGTCAATAACAAGAAATGAGATAGATAGATAGATAGATAGATAGATAGATAGATAGATAGATAGATAGATAGATAGATAGACAAAATGATAGAAAGAAAGAATAACAGACAGAAATAGATAGGTAGATAGATAATAATAGATAGAGTAATATATGGAATAATAAATAAATAGACAAAAATAGATAGGTAAATAGAAAGACCATAAGAAAATAAAGAACAACCCTGCAGGCACAGATACCAAGAGAAAAAAAGGGAAAAAAAGATAAAGAAATTACAGACAAGAAAACAGAACAGACAGAGGAAGTAAATATATACGTACATAGAATATGTTTTTAGGCGAGGCACAGAGGACTTCAGATGTTCCGATTTGTGGTTATTGATGCGCATGTTTTCCTCCCTTTAGCACCATGCCTACCTCAGTTTCATGTTTTATTGTCCTATTCGATATATATATATATATATATATATATATATATATACCACGGGTTTTAGTAGAGTCCACCAAAGTAAATCTATATAAATGTGAATCCTTTCTATAGATATTTATGTGTTTATGAGGAATAAGGTCTATATAGAATTGACGCTGCACCGACAGTACAGAAGTACTGTAACCTGTGGCCGGGTCTGGTGGTGCTGCTATAGGGCAGAGCTGTTGTCTCGCTGGCAGGCGGGTGGATATGGGTGCAGGTGTATGTGATAGAAATAGGGGTAATAGTCAGGTGAAGGGTGCTGGGAGATGAGGGGGGGGGGGGGGGAGCGACCCTTGTTCTGTGTATGTGCACTCCTAGCTTATGTACATACACACACCTGCAGGCAGCGTTATACAGAAAGCCATAAATGTGACTGGAAAATATTTTTGGTACATTATTTTATAACAGCTAACTTACATAAAATCTCTCTATAGAAATCTAGTAAGGGCCTGATTTATCAAGCAATTCTGCCAGACAATGCCATATCAGTGCACATTAGAGTAGTGCAAAATATAATTTGTCAATTTTTTAGCATATTGCCACATCACTAATATTTTAGTAAATGTTTTTTTTTTTTGCAGTGCACCAACATGTGCCAGTGTAAAATAAATATATAAATTATATTTTGCACTACTCTAATTTGCACCAATATGGCAGTGTCTTGATAAATCAAACCCTATGTCTAAATATGTCACTCTCCGTATTGATGTCTCCATCCAGTGTCCCATGTATGTATATCACCCTCTCGATCTGCTGTTGGGCTTCCGGTAAAAAGGGAGTTAGAGCTGAATATTGACAAAATTGGGACTAATTCGAGTAGCTGTTTAACTGTAAGTAAACTTTACAATTAATGTTAGAGCCCCCCTTTAATAGAATCATGTATTTTCACAGTGAAGGGGTAATTCCTTCTCCATCTTCTTCAAACCATCCTTATGTAAAGCTGGAAGGAAACTTTCCCTTTTCTTACAGGTACAATCTCTTCATATAAAGCCAAGGATAAAAATACAACAGTGACTGTTACGTTGTATCATGAAGTGTTAAAAATGTGTCAAAAAGAGAAGCAGACTTGACGGTTACATAAGGGGTTAGTTACTAATGTCACTCCTTGTCAAACTTAAAAGTAAGTTATTGAGATTTGCTATTTTTCGTGTTTCAAAGAGAGCGTTATATTTTGTAAAATAAATGAAAGGGAAAATTACTAAAATGATCTAGAATTACTGCGGCTGGGCTCCCGTGGGTTGGCGGCTGCGGTGGGATCTCAGTGGGGAGGTCTCGGGTGAGCACTGGCTGGAGGGTCTGTGGGGGGTCTGGCTGGTGGGCTCTCAGGGTGAAGATGAGGCTGGCGGGGTCTCAGTGGAGAGGTCTGGCTGGAGGGGTCTGTGGGAGGTCTGGCTGGTGGAGTCTCGGGTGAGCACTGGCTGGAGGGGTCGGTGGGGGGTCTGGCTGGTGGGGTCGCGGGTGAGCACTGGCTGGAGGGGTCTGACTGGTGGGGTCTCAGTGGGGAGGTCTGGCTGGTGGGGTCTCGGGTGAGCACTGGCTGGAGGGGTCTGTGGGGGGTCTGACGGGTGGGGTCTCAGTGGGGAGGTCTGGCTGGTGGGGTCTCGGGTGAGCACTGGCTGGAGTGGTCTGTGGGGGGTCTGGCTGGTGGAGTCTCAGTGGGGAGGTTTGGCTGGTGGGGTCTCGGGTGAGCACTGGCTGGAGGGGTCTGTGGGGGGTCTGGCTGGTGGGGTCTCGGGTGAGCACTGGCTGGAGTGGTCTGTGGGGGGTCTGGCTGGTGGAGTCTCAGTGGGGAGGTCTGGCTGGTGGGGTCTCGGGTGAGCACTGGCTGGAGTGGTCTGTGGGGGGTCTGGCTGGTGGAGTCTCAGTGGGGAGGTCTGGCTGGTGGGGTCTCGGGTGAGCACTGGCTGGAGGGGTCTGTGGGGGGTCTGGCTGGTGGGGTCTCGGGTGAGCACTGGCTGGAGTGGTCTGTGGGGGGTATGGCTGGTGGAGTCTCAGTGGGGAGGTCTGGCTGGTGGGGCCTCGGGTGAGCACTGGCTGGAGGGGTCTGGCTGGTGGAGTCTCGTGTGATCACTAGCTGGAGGGGTCTGTGGGGGGTCTGACTGGTGGGGTCTCAGTGGGGAGGTCTGGCTGGTGGGGTCTCGGGTGTGCACTGGCTAGAGGGGTCGGTGGGGGGTCTGACTGGTGGGGTCTCAGTGGGGAGGTCTGGCTGGTGGGGTCTCGGGTGAGCACTGGCTGGAGGGGTCGGTGGGGGGTCTGACTGGTGGGGTCTCAGTGGGGAGGTCTGGCTGGTGGGGTCTCGGGTGAGCACTGGCTGGAGGGGTCGGTGGGGGTTCTGGCTGGTGGGGTCTCGGGTGAGCACTGGCTGGAGGGGTCGGTGGGGGGTCTGACTGGTGGAGTCTCGTGTGATCACTAGCTGGAGGGGTCGGTGGGGAGGTCTGGCTGGTGGAGTCTCGTGTGATCACTAGCTGGAGGGGTCGGTGGGAGGTCTGGCTGGTGGGGTCTCAGTGGGGAGGTCTGGCTGGTGGGGTCTCGGGTAAGCACTGGCTGGAGGGGTCTGTGGGGGGTCTGGCTGGTGGAGTCTCGTGTGATCACTAGCTGGAGGGGTCGGTGGGAGGTCTGGCTGGTGGGGTCTCAGTGGGGAGGTCTGGCTGGTGGGGTCTCGGGTGAGCACTGGCTGGAGGGGTCTGTGGGGGGTCTGGCTGGTGGAGTCTCGTGTGATCACTAGCTGGAGGGGTCAGTGGGGGGTCTGGCTGGTGGAGTCTAGTGTGATCACTAGCTGGAGGGGTCGGTGGGAGGTCTGGCTGGTGGGGTCTCGGCTGAGCACTGGCTGGAGGGGTCTGTGGGGGGTCTGGCTGGTGGAGTCTCGTGTGATCACTAGCTGGAGGGGTCGGTGTGAGGTCTGACTGGTGGGGTCTCAGTGGGGAGGTCTGGCTGGTGGGGTCTCAGTGGGGAGGTCTGGCTGGTGGGGTCTCGGGTAAGCACTGGCTGGAGGGGTCTGTGGGGGGTCTGGCTGGTGGGGTCTCGTGTGATCACTAGCTGGAGGGGTCAGTGGGGGGTCTGGCTGGTGGGGTCTCGGCTGAGCACTGGCTGGAGGGGTCGGTGTGAGGTCTGACTGGTAGGGTCTCAGTGGGGGGTCTGGCTGGTGGAGTCTCGTGTGATCACTAGCTGGAGGGGTCGGTGTGAGGTCTGACTGGTGGGGTCTCAGTGGGGAGGTCTGGCTGGTGGGGTCTCGGGTGAGCACTGGCTGGAGGGGTCGGTGTGAGGTCTGACTGGTGGGGTCTCAGTGGGGAGGTCTGGCTGGTGGAGTCTCGTGTGATCACTAGCTGGAGGGGTCGGTGTGAGGTCTGACTGGTGGGGTCTCAGTGGGGAGGTCTGGCTGGTGGGGTCTCGGGTGAGCACTGGCTGGAGGGGTCGGTGTGAGGTCTGACTGGTGGGGTCTCAGTGGGGAGGTCTGGCTGGTGGGGTTTCGGGTGAGCACTGGCTGGAGGGGTCGGTGGGGGGTCTGGCTGGTGGGGTCTCGGGCTGCCATTGTCGCCGGTGATTGGTGCGCATTGTCCCCCGCCAGCTGGCTGTCACCCGGCAGCCGCTACCTGGCTGATGTGGGAGGGAGGGGGCGTGGCTAGCGGGCGACACATGGAGGTGTTTATCGGGTACCGCGCTGTGATTGGCTGAGGGTGAAGGCACGCGCTGTGGATGTTCCCATAAGAGTCCCGGAGCGCCGGCAGCCGGCAGCAGTTCTGCCAAGTGTCTGCAGCATCAGCCGTGACAGCAGCAATGGAGGCCGTGCTGGAGACCTTCCCGGGACTCGAGTCCTTCCCGTCGCCATACTTTGACGAGGAGGACTTCTTCACCGACCATTCCTCCCGGGACCCACTGGACGCCGATGACTTCTTGGAGGACGATGTGGACTTCCTGGCCGGCCAGATAAACGACTATTACCAGGATTACTGCGATGCCGGTAACTTCTCCTTCTCGTCCTCCTCGTCCTCCGGCGGCTTCCCCTACGACTGCGGCGAGTTGTCACCGGGAGGCAAAGGCGGCTGCGGGGGTCCGGTGAGGCAGCGGCGGCGGAGGCTGCGATCGGAGGCCGAGATGCAGCAGCTTCGCCAGGCGGCCAATGTGCGGGAGCGGCGGAGGATGCAGAGCATTAACGATGCCTTCGAGGGGCTCCGATCCCACATCCCCACCCTGCCCTATGAGAAGCGCCTCTCTAAGGTGGACACCCTGCGCCTGGCCATCGGCTACATCAACTTCCTCAGCGAGATGGTGCGATCCGACCCGCCCCTGCGGGGCCCCGACTCTGACAGCGCACTGCAGCCCAAGAAGGTCATCATCTGCCACCGGGGGACGAGTAAGTGTCACAACCTGGCACAACGTGTGTGCGTGGTGTGTGTTGGGGGGCTTCATATGCTGGGGAACTGTCTGTAGATTTCTGGAGAACTACTTCTAACCTAAGTGCTGCCTTGAGTATGTGGGTCCTAACCACCTATAGGTAGAGATGATATATGACCCGGTGTGCTAGACGCCCCTGCTTCACAGGTAGACACAAAAATAAGAACTTGAGGTTCTGTAAGGTTTTTTACATGTCTAAATGTTCCAACCAGCTAGGGCGTAGATGGTCTGGTCTGAGATCTTCATGGAAACATCTTCAGGAGAATTTTTCAGCATTACCGGGATGTATAATAATAGGCTACATGCTAGGGGCTGTATTTACCATTAGGCAACCCTAGGCACATGCCTAGGGTGGCAACCTGGAAGGGGGGAAGGCACAGCCTTTACTACTGTAGTAAAGAAAATAAATGAAACCTCCCATAGCTAGAACATTAATGCCTCCTGACAAGCACCCCCCAGCCACAGAAGGACGCAGAGTGTATGTGAGTGAAGGAAGGGGGGAAAATGGCTTAAACACAGGCCAGAGCATCTCCCCTCCACTGCTTTGGCCATGTGACTCCTGTATGTCAGGATGCAGTAAAAGATGCAACATGCTTGTCTGCTTCTATGCATTTCCCCCTTTGTGCCTTCTCCCTCCTCCACACACATACTTTGCATCTAGCCCATTGCACCCTTTCCCCCTACACACTGGACCATGACTTAACTTAAAAAAAGGGGGCGCAGGCACTTAAAGTGCGTAGGGCACAATGAACAACAAATACGGCCCTGCTGGGGAACTGTCTGTAGATTTCTGGAGAAAAGTGCTGCCTGGAGGAATGTGGGTCCTAACCTCCTATAAGTAGAAAGGAGAGATGGCCAGTTGTGCTAAACGCCCCTGCTTCACACGTAGACACAAAAAGAATTCTAAGCTTGAGGTTCGGTAAGGTTCTTTACATGTCTAACTGTTCCAACGAGCTAGATGGGAGTTGATCTGGTCTGAGATCTTCATGGGAACATCTACAGGAGAATGTTTCAGCATTACCGGGATATATAATTATAGGCTACATGCTCTCTCTGAAACAGGACCAGGGCATGTAGCCTGCCATCAGACCCTGGTAATGCTAGAACATGTTCCTGAAAAACAGAATGCGATTCTAAGATCCTTTACAAAAGTCTCAGCATATTAAGAAGGGGATAAAACATCTAGTTTATAGGTCCGTATCGGCTAGAGTAACTTTAGACTCACCTGGTGGCAACAGCGTCAGGGGGGTCTGACCTTGCCACACGTTAGAGAATTACTGATCTGTGGAGTGCTGGAGATCTGAAGGTCCTAGCCACCTGGGTCGGGGGACTTACAAGGTGTACAGTAAGTCCCAGGTTTTTTATAGGACTAAATGCCCCGATGGGATCGAGAGTAGATGAGGGATTTGGTTCCTTTGCAGAAGAAGAACGTTTGCTAGCATCTGAGGGGGGTCCTTTACAGAAGTCCAAGCTCATCAAAAAGAGGGTGATGTATATTGGGTTCTGTTTCTGGTGGAGAACTTATAGCCATGTTTGGTGTTCACTGTAAAAGGCGCACTACATGTTACCTGTGGAATCCAGGGAATTGCAGGTCCTAGTCACCAAACCAGGTGCACTAGAATTTAAAGCACAACTTGTGGGCGCAAAAGGGAGTCTGGCCTTGAGTTTTACCATGACAACGTGGGTTATAGGGAAGTTCAAGTTCGATTATGAAGAACAACCGAGGTGGGGCTAGCAGAGAACCCTTGGAGTCTCAGAAACTGTACAAACATGAGGGCAAGGGCAAACTAGAAGTATTTGCTAGATAACTGAAAAACAGTTATAGTGTGTATTATACGTCCACACTTGGACATGGGCAAAACAGGAAAATTATCTGAGGCTGATAGGCTCCTGGGTTACTCGGATTTGAGTCTTTTTTTGGTAGCTGTATTAAGTCCCAACAGTAGTTCTTTACTTGCCTGTAGTCTGTAAAATGTAGCATCATAAACCACGGGGAAGGTAAGAAAGCTGTAATTAGGGCTCTTGGTGCATCTCTAGGAAGAGAAGAGTGGTGTCAGAGAGACCTGGGACACAGTGTGGTCTGCAAGTCCCTCATGACAGTTTGGCCATACACAGTGGGGAAAGGGGTCCTGCTTCCCATCAGCTCCATGTACAGATAAAAATGTTGCATTTCGGACTGCTCAAGAGGGTCCTGAAAAGCTACAAAGATAGTCCAATAACTAGTAAACTGCGATGAACTGGGGCTGTCCAACAGCTGGAAAAAATGTCGAATACCAAAAAGAATATTCTGAGACTAATAGTTCACCAATTAAAACATAGAATGTTTACTGTGGCCGAGTTTTGCTGAGAGCTGCTGCAGATAAATTACTTTTTCCAATCAATGATTCCAATTGTGTCAAGTTGTTGGCTGCCTGAGGCTAGTTTCATCCATGTTAGTTATAGTAATGGGATAAATAAAATATGATTTTGTACTATATTCTCTATTACAGCATGACACCTATAGCCTATTTTATCGAGTAGTGTGAGCTGGTTATTTTCTAGGTGCATGGGTGTTAGGAAGTAGGTAAAATTGGGAATCAGTGCTCTTTCATTTGGCTACAAAAGTGCCTATACCCTGTCAAAAAGGGCTAAGAATGGTGGCAGAGCCTGATGATTGTTTTAAGGATAGAACCCTGTTGTGGCCAATCTGGGGCCACAAGTAGGCCATAAGGTAAGAGTTGGCAGACAGCCTCCAGGGATGTCCATCAGCCAGCACTAATAAATACAAGCTTAGATCTCCCTTCTGTCTGTCTGTACCAATAAAGCAGGAACAGCAAAGCTTCTAATACACCCAATCAATGCTCTTCCTGACAAATGTCTGTTAGTGTCCTACAAATAGATGGTCAATGAAGCTCAAACATCACATGCCTGCATAACAATTCATTATAGCTTCCCCATGGTTGGTCCTATACCTAGGTAATGATTGTGAATAAGGCGCTAAGCACCAATCCACAATTGACTTGATGGGTTGAGGTTGACACAAGGACATTTCTTTTAAACTAATCGGCTAAAACAGGCTCTCCGCTTTCAAAGCATTTAGGGACCTTTAGGACCAATCTGGATATAGCGTAAAATAGAAGACTGCTCTTTTATTAAAAAAACAAAATCTGCAATTCCTTATAACAATTCCCAGAACTAACCTTATATCTCTGTGTCTCTTTTTTAGGATCTCCCTCTCCCAGTGATCCAGACTATGGACTTCCACCTCTAGCTGGCCATTCTCTCTCATGGACTGATGAGAAACAGCTCCGGGACCAGAACATTGTTCGGACAGCTAAAGTCTGGACCCCAGAGGATCCCAGGAAACTCAACAAATCATCTTTGAACAATATTGAGAACGAGCCTCCCCTATCTCTGAACCTAAATATTTGAAGTGGACTTGCACTTTTTTGACGCCTATGTAAATAGTTCTATGTGTGTGTACATATACGTCTGTACATAGCTCACTTTGTGCAATGTATTTATGATAACTCTACAAATCCGGTGGCAATCAATTCATATTTATATATATATATATATTTATTGCAAATTTTCTTAGAAAAATCAGGTAATTTAATGTATAATTTATATTTAATTTAAATAGATATATGCTAAAATACAGAAAAAAATGTTAATAATTTTGAAAAAAATGAAGATAATTTATTTTTATTATTTTTCTTTTTTTAAAATAAAAATCTTTTTTATATTGAATTCTCATACTCATTGTAAGTACTTAAGAGGGAACAAAATCCAACGCTGTCGGTCTTCCACCAGGTCATCCCAAATCATGATACCCCGCTGAGTTAAAATCCCCCCCACTGAAAAAGCTGAGCTGAAAAACTCACCTTTTTCCTGGCTCCCTGGATGATGTAAAAATTGACGGCCACACTCCCAGCATCTTTGGGCTGTGTGCGCAACTCCCACTCTCAGCCATTTAGCTAGGCTGGGGGCAGGAGGGTGTCTGCTGCTGGGGATGTGGGCACTCATACTCCTAATTGTCGTAAACTAGGACAGGGAAAAGTGAGTTTTCTGGACGATCTGGGTTTTATGCGAGACAGGGAACAAAGCACAGATTAGTCCACTTTCAATGGCATTTTAAAAGTTTCCATTATTGTGTACCAAAATGATGTCCTTAAGGTGCTGAGCTTATCTGTGATTGTTTTTTCTTATATATTTGTTTGCAACTAATATAAAGGTCTTCCCTAACAATGTGCTTATGTTAGCAACATACACCAAAGTGGTGTGTTTGGTGTACCTGGCAGAGATTTCCTGACTTGCTAATCATCTGAGATGACAGGTTTAACCCCTTCTGATCTAATTCAACCTCTTCAGGTGGGTGGGGGGGGGGGGGGTGGCAGGCTTGTGTTCCAGTAACTAGTAACTAAAGTGTTACTAACAGTTTTCTCACCTGGGTAGGTCGTGACTGCTGCTTGATTTTGCCAAAGCTGCTGATGAGCTCACCTGTTACAGTGAAATGATTCTGGGATTTATTGTCATGAACTATACTAAGGACTTTATTCAAGCACCGGACAGCCACCCCCACTTTAGCAACACAGAGGCACAGGAATATAAGAAACTTGGAAACAGCATACTGATAAGTAGATCACAGGAATGGGGGGGGGGGGGGGGGGCATTCCTAGCTTAAATGTTTACTTACATTGCAAAAGAGGAAACTAAGGCAGAACACCAAACACCTGACAAAAAGGGAGTTTTCCTTTATCTACTATGTAATATGGCACAGTGTGGTTGTAAGCTGATTTTCAAAATCTGCATGTGTATTTAAAGTATATCTCGAGGCAGAGGCATAACTAGGCTTTCTGGCACCTGGGGAAAAGATTCAAAATGGCGCCCCCCATCTGTGCTCAGTTCTCCCTTTGCCCCCCCCCTAAACTGCTGCACCTGGGGCATGTCCCCCCTAGCTACGTCCCTGCTGTAGGCTTAAAATATATACTTCAACTCATCAACATTTGTTATCTGAAAACTTAAAAAGTTGGCAATGATGTTTTTCAGGGCTCCACCACCATCAAATGACCATCCAAAGGCATAACTACATATGACTGGGCCCTGGTTCAGATATAAAATCGGACCCTAGGGTTGACCACACAGTAACCCTTTTTCCTGTCACATTTAGGCTCTGGGATGTCAAATCTTATCAAATTGGGGTCAATTCAGAGCCTGGTGAGAAAACTACCATTTACTTTCATTGTCTACCCTGGGGCTGATACAGAGCCAGGTGAAAAGTTACACCCAGGAGACAATGAAAGTCAATGGCAGTTTTCCGTCCTAAAAAATAGTTTTCCTAGCAAGCTCTGCATCAACCCGATTGAGATACTATTAGACGAATGCAAAAAGCTGATACAAATGGTGTTTTCTCTCTTTACATGATACCATTTTTTAGTACTAATTGGACAGATAATTAATATATTGGTCGGCACACCGTAATTAAAACTTGGGCCCTAATTTATGAAGGAATAGCGACAGGTAGCGACTGGTGAGCGACCGGTAATGACGGGCACCGCCACGAGAACGCCGGCTCCCCACCACAATCACACATTTATCAAGCCAATCCTGCTTAGCGACTGAGATAGCGCCAGATAGCCACTCATTCATCATTATTCCAGCTTCAGCCCACAGCGCCAGCGTCCGACCTTGAACAGCAACAGGTATGACCTCTCGCTACCTGGCGCTCTCCAATGCATTTCAATGGAACAATCTTTAAATATTCATAATTAATTGTTATTAATGTTTTTTTTTTTTTTATGTGAAAAATTCTGTGACCACTTCTGCCATGTTAGATATTTTTTTTAAGGTAAAAAAAAAAAAAAAAAAAATTTGTGCAGAATTGATATTACAGGTCTGATATTAATGTATTTATATTACAAAATTTTTTAAAAAACTTGTTTTTTTTGGATTCCCAAAATAAGGTTGTTTGGGGGTTAAAAAACTACTTTTAACCCATCGCCGCCAGCGCTCTGGGGTTTAAGCATGCATTTCACAGCGCGAGAATTTTTGGAGCGTGATTTGTTAATGAATATGGTGGGAGCCGGTCGCTATGGCCAGTCGCTATCATGCGCTCCCATACAGCGCGGAACCTGTCAAATAGCGACTCCTCACCCAATATTCAACATTACTGCACACTGACTGAGTCGCTGTCAACAACCGAACAACGGCCAAGCACAGCGACTACTAGCGGGCGCTGTGAAAATACTGCTACAGTCGCTCAACTGTCGCTACCTGCCGCTATTAATGAATTGGCCTCGGGGAGGCCGATTCATTAATAGCGCCAGGTAGCGACAGATGAGCGCCAGTAGCGTGATTTTCACAGCGCCAGCTAGTATACGCTGTGCTTGGCCGGGGTTTGCTTGTTGACAGCGACTCAGTCGGTGTGCGGTAATGTTGAATACGGGCTTAGGGGTCGCTGTTTCACAGGTTCAGCGTTGTATGGGTGCGCCTGACAACGAATGGCCAGAACGAATGGCTTGCTGCAGATTCATTAACAAATCACGCTCACGAATTTTTTCGCGCAGTGAATTCCTTGTTTAAACCCCAGAGCGCTGGCGGCGATGGATTTAAAATAGTTTTTAACCCCCAAACAACCATATTTTTTGATTGTAAAATTATACAAGTTTTTATAAACATTTTGTAATATGAATACATTAATATCAGACCTGTAATATCAATTCTGCACAAAATCATTTTTTTTTATTTTTACCTTAAAAAAAAATCCTAACATTGCAGAAGTGGTCACAGAATTTTTGACATTAAAAAAAAAAAAAAAAAAAAAACAATAATAGCAATTAATTATGATTAATTAAAGATTGCTCCATTGAAATGCATTGGACATCGCCAGGGAGCGCCAGGTCATACCTGGAGCTGTGATGGGATTAGCAGCGGCGCTGTTCGTTGCAGTCGGCTACATGATGAATCCCGCGGTAGCTGTCGCTCTCGCCGGCGCTAGCCTCATTTAGCTTGATAAATGCGTCATTGTGGCCGACGCCGGGCGTACTTGAGCCGGTAGCCGCCGTTAGCTGGCGGGACCTGGCGCTCGTCAGACACTACCTGGCGCTATCGCTTGATGAATAAGGGCATAAGTGTAGAGACAGGGTGCTTTACCCCCTGGGATTTTTCCTCAATATATCCCAACATAGAGTACCATAAAAAATTTTGGAAAAGAGGAAGCACACCAATATTTTAAGAAATTTTGTTCATAGTTTATAGTGTCAAAAAAGTAATAAATGATATATATTTACAATAGATATACACACATATCCGTGTGTGTTATATACACTGTGCACACGGTATATTAAATACACATATAGTAGAAAAGGATACAATTATTTATTCTGGTATATAGTTCTGCTTGGACTGTGAATACCTTACTGACAAAAGAAAATGGAATTACATGATAATATTAACATTAACTGTACCAAAAATGGACTATGAAGTATTGGTAAAAAGTTACCTGTGTCTAAGGAAATCTATAGTAAGGTATCCACAAGAGCGTTCTCAGATTGTATTACTTGCATACAATATCTGGACGTACTAATTGGATAAATATAGTGGAGGAGCAACAATAGTCAGACCTCAATAGTTGCTACCTCTGCACCCCTTTTATTTACTCCTCTTAGCTCTTACTGAATTGAATGGTAACAATACCAGGGTAGTGACTTCTGGCAAATAGCAAAGGTTTCAAGAACATGACAGTGGTCAGCATGTCTGCCATCAGGGAAGGACATGCTCCAGTATGGGGGGGGGGGGGCTGTAAAGTGTGGCTCAGGCCCCAGCCAGGCAGTTCTGATGGCAGTCCTGCCCAGAGTCTTGCTGTCTGCCACGTTATCTCTACTGGTGTTGATGAGGCTGGTTTCACTTGAGCGCCATTTGAAACAAGGGGGGCAGCAAGTACCTAAAGGTTGGGGTGGGGGGTATATACAGCTTAACTTGCCCAAGCCCCACTTAACATATAATGTGATGTGACTTTTTTCTGTTTAAAAAAAATGCACCTGCCCCACCTTGCCCCTTCACCAGGCAATGGCCCGCCTCTCGCTCCACCAGTCCTACCCACTGACTGCCTCACCCTTAAGATGTGAGGAGGAGGCAACTACTCTGGGCTGGTAGGGAAAGGTAAAGTGGGGGGGGACATCAAAGGCATAACTATAGTGGTGCATCGGGGCCCAGGAGGTCAAGGGGGCCCCTCATTGTTCCTATCAAGGGTGTAACTATAGGGGGTGCATCGGGGCCCAGGAGGTCAGGGGGCCCCATCATTGTTCCCCTCAGTGGTGTAACTGTAGGGGGTGCACTGGGGCCCAGGCGGTCAAGGGGGCCCCATCATTCTTGTTCCCATAAAGGACATAACTTTGAATTTCCCAGGTTTTGCTCCATCCCCCATCCTGAATTAGGATGACTCGCTGTGTGAAACCACTGAGAAAGGCTGTAGTCACTAAGCCTTACCTGGTCCAATGGCGCATGCGCAGGCTCTCGTCCAATTAGCCGTCTGACGTGACTATGTTATTTGGCAAACTGCTCTCATTCACTTCAATGCGAGGAATGCACTGCCGCATCCCTGGCTGTTGGACCGGGGAAGGGTAAGTTAGTAGCGTGCGCTGGGGGGTGTCACACAGCGGAACATCCTGATTCGGGACACCCCAGGGAAGCCCTGAAATCTTTAGATTCCATTGAGACCTCAGGTGGGTTTTGTTCTACCTTAAAGTGGACCAAAAGCCTGAAAAGCCTGACCTGATTCCCTCTCCCTGATTTGGGAAATCCCAAAGTCTGAACCTTCCTCAAGTCGCCCTGGATGCTTACCATGCCGCATGGATGGTTCACTTGGATCCTTTTCTGGCTGTGTGTGGTCACGCCCGCGGGCAGGGCAGCACACAGCGGGAGTATGTGAGTAATGCTGTTGCCGGCCATGCATGTGCCATGGGCTTGAGGAGAGGTAAGAAAAGCGGGCTATCTTGGGGGTTTCACACAGTGAGGCATCCCAAACTGGGCTGTCCCAGGGACACTAACCAAAACGCAGAATAGTAAAATCTTTCGGGGAAATTCTTTTTTGGTTTAACAAGACAAAAAGAATATTGCATTTATATATTTGTGTAGGATCAAAACAGGGGGGGGGGGGCGACAATGTGGCCCTGAATTTCTTAGTGGCGGCCCTGTATGAAACCCTTCATTTCCCCATGGTAGCCCTGGACGTTACCTTCCACAGTATTGAGCCCTGCATGCTCCCAGTTTATGTTAATGTAAAATGCCCAATCCACGTGGAAAGATCTGTGCTTTAAACAGAAAGCATTCATATATTGTCATCACCAGACCCACTTGAAGACATATTGTTGTTTTCAAGAGTATAATTGCCGAAAGAAAAGAGATCCGCATTGCTGTCAGCTTGCTGGATGAAAAGGGTGTGTTGCAGGGAGCCAGGTGGAATGAGGACTATTTTTTCTGGAAATAATCAATCCTTTACTGAGCAGAACGGTTTGCCATATGGCTGCTTGAAAGGTAATTGTATGATCACTTATCATTTTATTTAAAGGGGTATCCAAAGAGTACGGATGAGGATGTGACAACCCAGCATAGGGCTGAAGGCTAGTGAACAAACTGAGCCAGTGCTGTTTGCACTGTGCACAAAGGGCTGGATTAAGTATGGTAGAGGCTCCAGATACAGTATTTTTTTCCTTTAAAATAATAGTCCAGCCAAGTAACTGATCGGTGGTTGTCTGGCACCCGCCTACTTACTAGAATGTCAAATCGATTCCATTGTGGGTGGTGTGTGCTGCTTGGGAACTCCTACTTTGCCATTCTGGCCCGGGGGGTAGTGTGATCACCCAGCTGGTCCAGAAGAAAACAGTTCCCTTTGCTGCTCTAGACTTTCCATCCTGCACTGTAGTGGCTCTGGCTGCAGGTTTGCAAAAACAAAAAATGCTTACCTAGGCACCGGGGGGGGGGGGGGGGGGCGCCGCTAATATCTTTGTTGCTGGCCCTGCGGCCTTTCAGTCCACAGACTGAAAAGCTTCTGGGACCCGACCATAACCCAAAGGTTGGTGGAGGCCCCCTTTCAGGGCAAGTGGTAGAGGCTCCTGGGCGTGCACCCCTTGCACCCCCCCTCTTAATCTCGCCTGTGTGCACATGAAGCGTAACTAAAGGGGGTGCTGGGCTGGCGCTCCCACATCGGGCCCTATGAGGTCAGGGGGCCCCGTCATTGCAGTTTTTTACTTTATTCATCAGATTTGTCTTCATATGGCATCATGTAAAAAAATGAAGTACAAATTGTATATGCTGTAAAATTCTTTATTGGTTTTGGTATTATTAACTTTATTGAATTCAGTTAAAATCTCAGGAAAAGGGTTACTGCATGAGCCTGATGGGGCCCCATTTACATGTCTGCACCAGAACCCAGTCACATGGGGAGGCCGATTCATTAATAGCGCCAGGTAGCGACAGATGAGCGACTGAAGTATGGCGCTATGAGCGCCGCTAGCGTACGCCGCGGGCGGTAGCGATTCGCTATAGCAGGCCTCCTCAGTCGCTACCTGGCGTTGTTGGGAACAACGCCTACATTGCTGAATATGATGTTGGAGCTCAGCTTTGTAGGTGCTGTCATCTTACACCTCCCTTAGAGTGGTTTGTGTCATCTTACACCCCCCTTAGAGTGGTTTTGGTCATCTTACACCCCCCTTAGAGTGGTTTTGGTCATCTTACACCCGCCTTAGAGTGGTTTGGGTCATCTTACACCCACCTTAGAGTGGTTTTGGTCATCTTACACCCCCCTTAGAGTGGTTTGGGTCATCTTACACCCCCCTTAGAGTGGTTTGGGTCATCTTACACCCACCTTAGAGTGGTTTTGGTCATCTTACACCCCCCTTAGAGTGGTTTGGGTCATCTTACACCCCCCTTAGAGTGGTTTTTGCAAAATTATGATGGGAGGTCAAATACATTTTCCCGGTAGTGCAGTACTTGGATTAGAGTGAAGGGTAGTTAGCTTACCGCAAAAAAGGAAGTGATCATCCTTTCCCTTAGCTCATCGCCAGTCTGGGTGTCCTCACTTCTTTCTGCGGGCAAGTTGGGGATTTCGGGCACCAGTGCTGTCTCTTCAGGGGATTGAATTCGGTGGCATATACAGATATTGTGGAGCACACAGCAGGCGAGGATGATCTTGGAGACCTTCTGTGGGCTGTACAGCATCTCTCCTCCTGGGCGTGCCAAACATAGAAAGCATGCTTTCAACAGGCCGATGGTTCTTTCCACAATGCTTCGGGTCTTGCGGTGTGCTGCATTGTAGCGTTCATGGGCAGAGGTCTGTGGGCTCCTGACCGGAGTCAGCACCCACGTTCTCTGCCCATATCCCTTGTCCGCTGTAGAAAAAACACAAGGAGAGAGACAGCAATTAGTACTAGTACATGTTTTGGTTTTCATTTTTTACAATTTGGCTTACTAGGCCACATATTTGAGTCCAAATACTTTGACATGGTTAATTATTTACCCAGTAGCCAGCCAGCTGGCATTTCGTTGTTCTCAAACTTCCGGCACAGGACTGTCCGCTGCAAGACGTAAGAATCGTGGCATGAGCCGGGGAACCCCGATCTCACCGCCCGCAGCTTCATCTCATGGTCACAGACCACCATAACGTTAAACGAATGAAATTGTTTTCGGTTTCTGTAATACAGCTCCTGTGCACGGGGAGGGCGGAAAGGGATATGTGTACCATCAACGCACCCTAGCACATTCGGGATCCCTCCCATTAGATAGAAAGCATGTTTTATTTTGGCAACCTCCTCCTCATCCTCAGGAAACTTGATGTAAATTGGGATTAAATCACAAATCGCCAGAACTACCTGGATTAATATGCGGCTCATAGTAGCCTGGCTTATCCCGCTGAGGAGGGCAGAGGTTGCCTGGAAGGTCCCTCGTGCCAAAATATTAAGAGTGGCACACAGGCGTACTATGCCTGGAATGGATTGAGTGCGTTTGGTGGATGGCTCGATTTTGTGCTTAATCTGATCATATAGGGACTGTAGTGCAGCACGATTCAGACGGAAGCGGCTCCTGATCTGCTCGTCACTTAAGTCCCATACTGAAAGGCGGATTCCAAAGGAGCGGGGTGCCCTAAGCCTCACAACACCCCGCTCCCTGTCCTCCTGCTCTTCCAGCATACGCATACATCCATCCACCCAGACACCATACATCACCCTCTTATCCATCACACACACTCAACAGATATACAAAATCAAACAAACAAAAACAAAAACCACAAACACACCACACACACAAACAATCACACTCCTCACACACTCACTACAATGCAGCTCACCACAAAACCAGAAGTATAGTGGTCCAAACCACCAGCCTGCTGAAAAGCAGCTTTCTAAGTTAGGCACAACCAAGAGGGGAGTTGCTGCACAGCCCACAAAAGGCCCCAAAATCAAGCCTCACTTGCTGTATGCTCCACAATATTTGCATATGCCAACAAAATCAATCTCCTAAAGAAACAGCACTGATGTCAGAAATCACCCAACAAGCCACAGAGAGTGAGGACAAAACCCAGACAGAGACTCAAATGAGCTAAGGGAAACAAGCACCACACCACAGCCTTTGCCACAGTGTAACAATACCAGAAGCTTTCAAATTCCTTCCATTTATACTTCACTTTGAAAAAGGACAGGTCCGCTTTGCCGCCTTTTGCGTTGCTCTGCTATTTCCGGGCGCCAATTAGCTGACCCAGGTGTGCGTAAAACGGAGTGCGCACGCGCACGCTAGTAGCGCTACTAGCGTACGTGAGCCGAAACTTGCGTGCATTAACGGACATGGCAGAAAATTCAGTGGTGGGCCAATGAAAGGTAAGCTGCTGTTTATTTAAATAGCCGTTAGGATAGCCACATGTCATAAGTGTTTCATATACATGAGTACATTGTTGTATTTGGTTGTGTGTTGTTGGTTAATGAGGTCTGTAATTAGTTAATTGGCTAACACACATGCTTCAGTCAGTGCAGTGGAGGTGTGGCTACAAGGACCTGGGCAGTATGTGTGAATTTTTTAAGTGGCCTGGTTTGTGATTGGCTGTTGGAGCACATAAAACCTGGCCAACCCAAAGAGAGTGCGATGCCATTCTGTAGTCTGCATGCGTGCTTGTTGGTTGTGTATTGGTGTGTGTGTGCAGCTACAGGATGGAGCGAAATTCAGGACATCTGCCGGCCACAGCAGGCCCAAGTAGGAGTGTGGTTGGTGCTGTGCGCAGACCTCCCTTACGGAAAAGGGCCCAGCCTGAAGGTGGTGCAGCACCCCAGGCTAAGCGCCCAGGTGCCAAGAGGGAGCCTGAATTTAATTTGGCGGAGAATAATCATCTTGTGCGCCTTACCCTTGCTAAATGGGAGCTGATATTTGGCTCCCAAAGCAAGTCAATAGGCAAACAAGAAAGAAGCAAACTGTGGGATGCCATTGGTGTTGAGCTTAGTAGCACTGCTCAACACCCACGTAGTGGCCCATCCTGCAGGAAACGCTTCTACACTTTGAGAGGGGCCCTTATCAAAAAGATGAATCACGATCTTGATGTGGACAGTGGGACCATCCAGGCTCCAAAGAGTACCTACAGGCCGTATGAGGAGATGCTGAAGGCCAAAATTCCACTTGCTCGGCTGCAGGGTGTGGATCCTGGGGATGACACCACAGGTTGGACTGAAGGTACATATTTTCTGCATTTTTTTACAAGCTAATGTTAATGTATGTGATTTGCATTTTCTCTTTCTGCCCAACTAACAGTAGGACCTGTGAAGTAGTACATTATACCTCATAAATGTTTTACTTTCCTGTCTGTTGCTTTCTGCATAGGTGCACATGGTGCTGTCCAGGATTTGCCTCAGGACACACAAACTCCTGCCCTTCAACCAACCTCAAGCCTAACCCAGTCTGCCATTGAAGGTATTTACCACTAATTTAGGTGCTGGTTGTTTGGGGACCAAATGGGTGTGGGAGCAGCTCCAACAATCGAGTGGGGCACTGTTGAGGATTAATAATATGGACCTGCGGCCTAATTTCACGCCCACTTTAACCCTCACAGCAACTAACTAACAAGGCCCTAACATGTGTAGCTATGTTGGAAGGCAGAGATGTGTGGCCATATATCTGCATATACATGTGTAAGCCACACTGGGCTTGATTAGTGAATATTAGTGAATGAGCTGCTCACACACACCTTAATGCATGTTTGATTTTTGACCGCACATTACCAATGGCTCAATGTTTGCTTGGTTTTTGCCTAGCTGCCCCGCCATTGGCCCCAGCATCTCCTCAGGAGCCAAGCTACTCTTTGGATGTCGGTAAGTGCATGTGTCAACCTTGCTTTATCCGCTTTAACCCAAGTGCATGTGTCTCATTCCTCTTTTTTATTTGTAGGCCAAGTGACTGGTTCATCTTTGGACCCCACTTCCGATGTTGCAGGTCAACAGGACCCTGTTGGTGTGTATAGCAATACATAATGTATCCTTTATGCTGTTTATGTTACACTGGTTCTATTTGGTTAGTCTAATAATCTACATGTTTGCTCTGTCAACTTGAAGTTGCCTATTTTGAGTGCTTATTCCATCCACAGGGTCAGTCTAATAGTTTTTGGAGTGATTGCAATGCATTTTGTTTGAAATATTTTAGACAAACATTCACCCTAGTAGTTTGAGGAATATTTTGAGACATTAATTGTGTTTTTTAGTTGGCCAGAATATCGGAAGTGGCTGTCCGGAAAGGGCCCTTCACGTTCAGGCTGCCAGAGATGAGGGTAAGTTGTTTTGGCTTGATCTAGTATGTATTTTGGCTCTACTTTTGTGGCACTTTCTTCAGGCAACTTGTGTTTCCACATGTATTTTCAAGGTCCAAGCTCGAGTGAGGGCCCCACTCCAGACATCTGGGAGATTGCGGGTATGTGTAATTTTAGCAATGTGTCTGATCTTATTTGTCCCAATTATTGCCTCTTATTCCTCTAACATACATGTTATCAATCTGAGTTTAACAGATACCTTTTGGCTAGTGTGTAATTTGGCACTTTGTGGAGGTATGGCCTCGATAGGCTATCCATGTTACATTTCAGTTTTGTCCACTGACCTACTAACCTGACTTTCCTGTTTAGCATATGCCAACTTGCCGGAGATCTCGGATGTTGATTTGCCCCTCTCTGGCAGCGATACCCCGCTCCTACCTGTGCCGGACGACACGGAGGTAACATGGCTGATTTAGAGGACCAATAACCACATTGCCATGTTCGTGGGTAGTGGATGAAGCAACATGTCACATTTCCTTTCTTGGTCGTTTTTGCAGGAGGCGGAACCAGAACCCCAAGCTGGGACCTCTTCCCAAGTCCCATGCGGCCAAGCTTCCGAGGCTCAAACAAGGGTAAGTTGTATTGTGACAGTTTTGGCAAATGATTTGGAGGGGCATACCTGCATTGGTTCGGTTTGACTAAAATGTTGTTTTCTATTTTGTTAGCCTCAAACCACAGCAAGAGGAGGTGTGGCACCAACCAGTGCGGATTTTTATGAGCTAGGGGTCCGGATGCTGGAGGACTACAGTCGCCAACAGCCGCGTGATGGAACTAATGAGCGCATTGCGGCGTTGGAACATCAGGTGCTGATGTGTCAGCAACAAAATGAGGCCCAGCAGCGCCAGATCGACCAGTTGCTCCTAAACCAACAGCAGAACCAGGAACTTGGTCGCCTGGGCAATCTAATGGAGCAATCTCTCCAGCGCCAGGAACAATCTCTCCAGCGCCAGGAAGAATCTCTCCAGCGGCAGGACCAAACTTTGTTGTTGATACAACAGCTCATACAACAGCAGTCTATATTTTTTACTGCACTGTTGTCCCCCAACACCACCCCTAGCAATGACTCCCAACCTCCCCGGCCACCCAGCCAAGAATATTAATTTGTTTGTGGTTTTTTTTTTTCTGTAAATATATTTGATTAACCCACCTCTAAATTGTGTTTTTCCTAAGACATAGCTAATAACACAGTCAGGGATGAGTATCTTGATCTACATATGTAAATGTATTTCAAAATTTATGCCACACATTTGTGACCATAGCTTACTATGGTTTACACATTAAATGGCTCCAAAGGTATGGCAAAATTTACACACAAATGGGTTTGGAGACACTTAAACTATGCTTGACAAGGCACAACACTGTAATTATGAAAATATAAAATTATTTATTATAAAGGTGGCCAACAGGGCCAACATTGCCCCACAAAGGGCCTCCAACAAGGGGCCAGTCATCCCCCCACCCTAACGACGCCGCCGCCTCTTCTTGGCCAGCAGCATAAGCTTCAGACGCCTGATCTCCCGCCACAGTCTGCGATGCTGGTTTTCACAAGCTGTAGAGATGTAGAAAAAAACCAGATTTAATAAATGGAATGTGACCTCAACAGACACAGATGTAGCAATGTAATGTCAGTGTGTCCAATTAGCTGACACTCACATTAACATTGTTGCCCACTGTGCCCTTAGTTGTTAACATTATATGAGTACTATTGGCTGGCTGAAATTTGGCCACCACATCCCAAGCATACATTTACTCTTAACTCTTGGGAATCAAAGAAGGTATAAGTCCCAGTGTGGACATTTATGTGTTTAGTCACAGCCAAACATCAGGGCCTAAGTCCTAACGAGTAAACTAGTTTTGCCAAGAATCTTAGAGGTCACGACCTAAGCAGCCCCATTTGGTTGTGTCTAAACCACAAATTGTCTCTATGTGGCAAACTCAAGAATGTGAGGCAACAATCAAGCATGCAGACAGGCATGTAGGATTGTTGACCAAACACATGTAACCTAGATGTGTGTTAAATTAACACATAGGTACATTGTAAATGTCTGCAGATTTGACTAGAAGACATAGGGTTCACAAGTGCATATGAAGTGGGATGTACTCACCATCGCAGCTGTGGCGGGGGCCCATGCTGCTGGCTGTCCCTGGAGCTGGGGTGGGGAGAATGGTCACTGGCTCCGTCTGCGTAGCAACATCTGTCAGGAGAAAGCAAAAGAGAAAAGCAAAATTAGTGGGCCAATGACACCTGACTATTTGACATCCATCTGGTTAGGGAGTCTGAAAAATCAAATGCTTGCATGGTTACATACATGTTGTCCAACATTAGCATATTTCCTGGACCATGAGTTCATGTAAATTATTTATGGTTGCAACATGGACCCCTAAAGATAATGTGCCAATAACCTTGACAGTGCAATGTTAAGGACTAATTTGCAGTTGATTGTCGAATGTTACTAGTGTGCAACATGTGTTAGCCGGAACAACTGAACCAAATAACACATTTGCTAGCCCCCATCATGGTGTGGGCAGAAACATAGGGGTGGTTGCCAGTTGGCTAGCACTGTAGTGGGGTTTGTGATGTTAATGTACATTATCAAACCACCTTGTACTATGGACCAGGAAACATGTGTCTCTTAAAAGTGGGCCAAGACCCAGGATTGATACTATTCTGTGTTTTGGTCCACTTTGGCAGAGCACCACCATTTGAGTGAGACACCGTCCGCCGCCGCTGCCTTCCGCACATCACTCCTCCAGTGTGTGCGCACGCGCAGGCCATTAGGAAGCAGAGAGCGCAGGCGCACACACATCTAGAGGGGCACGCAGGAGGCTGCGCCGGTGGCTTCTGCCACCCCCAATGAGGTAAGAAGTTTGTGGGGTTTTTTGGGGGGGGCCCTGGGTGAGGGAGGTGATTGGGCAGGGAAGCTTCGAGATTCCAAGCACAATCAACAATGGGTGTTGGTCCACTTTAAGGAATGTCATAACATAGGGAATGTGATGGATAACAACAAACACTTACCATGACTATGCCCGTGGAGAAGGCGTTGCCAAAAGGCCATGGAGGTGCCGCCTATATGATGCCCTGCAAATTAGAGAGGAATGGCAAGGGCTAAGTACAAATGGGCAGATGAAACCTGTCACAGACTAACAATGACAAAATGTGCACTCACCAGGGGATGATCCGCCACTTGAAGCCCAGGGAGGGCTCTGAGGAAGAGGCGGGGAGCCTCGGCTCCTCACACTCTGCTCGGAAGATCCCCCAGCCAAAGGGCCACCCTCCTCCCTCTCACTCCCTGCTCCTTCAGGGAGTGTGGGAGAGTCCATTCCTTCCACCCCACTTGGACTCCCCACTTGAGAGTGGCCCCTTGGCTGGTGAGACTCCTCAGAGTCAGAGTGTGAGGAGCTGAGGCTTGATCCTGCCAGCCCCCCAGCAGCACACTCCTCTGGGGCGTCATCCCCTTCCTCCCCTGGGTCCTCCAAATAGGATCCGCGAGAGGGACCCTCCCCCGATGACTCCCCCGAGTCCGCCTGCCTGGTTCGGGGGAGGAATCCCTTCCCATGTTTACCCAGGGGAGGACGCTTATCTGTGTTGAGGGGGTGAAAGAAAATAATTAATATTACGACCACAAATGGACACAGCTTAGCAGATGATTTAAACTAAAGTATAAACATAGCATAAGCTTAAAATTACCTGATGCGTAGGCATCATATAGGCGGTACACGCCTTCAGGGTCCCGGCGCTTGAAGTCAGACCATTTCTGTTGTATGGCTCGGATGGAGAGCTGGGTGTTGAAGCGCCGGGACACTGTGGCCTTCACCTCCATGGCTATTCGTTTTTTGCCCCCACGGGCATAGTCATATTGCATCACGCAGAAGTCCTATGAGAAATGAAAAACAAACACAAATCAATACATGACATCAGAACAATGGCATAAACAGTTATACTGAGACCAGAGTAAAGTGGACCCACACCCCGGATTATCACTATTCTGGGTTTGGGTCCACTTTGGTGGGGAACACCAATCGGGGGTGGGCCGCTGTCTGAAACCCCCTTGGAAGGCCAGAAAAAAACCACTGACCACACTCCCACGTGACTGCGCCAGGCTAGCAGAGCGCTCTGCGCCGCTGTGGTATGCGCATCCAAGGCCATTTGGACGTGCATACCAGCTCAGCTGCCTTTGAGCGCCAAAGGACGCGTGTGGCGTTTGACTCTAACAGGGAGTGCGCCTGCGCAGGCCATGAACAAATGTCTGGCGCAGGGGACCACCCTGCTAGAGGGAAGCGCAAGACGCATCCGCAGCTCACGCATGCACAGATGGGACGGGGCTGAGGTAAGGTTTATGGCCCTCCAGGGGGGTTCATCCCCGCAGGACATCCAGATTGGGGATGCCCCGTGGGGAGTGATCAGATTGGTCCTGAAAACTTATAGATTTCAGGGACAACCCCCCTGGGTGTTGGTCCACTTTAAACATAAAATGCAAGAAAAACATACTCACTTTGACCACCTGGCCATTAACGCGGCTATCCACTCTCATTCTTTTTTTTTTGCCATGCCCAGGAGGGGAAGGGGTGGGAGGGGTGCTAGGTGGGGGAGGTGAGGTAGGTGGGGGAGGTGGGGGAGGGGTGGTGGGGTCTGATTCGGAGGAGGAGCTGGGGAGGCGCTGGATCCGTCTCCTGGGCAGCATGGTGGAAACGCTAAGGAGGAAACAGGAACCGGATATGACCCAAGCGACAGGGACACCAAAAAAAAATTAAAAAAAAAAAAAACGCTCCGCGCACCAGGAACAAGCTAATATCAGCTATGTGCAAGCTAAGTGGCGGAAAAAGTAAATTGACGCATTACAACAAGCTATTGGCCTAAGCGTTAGTCATTTTTTGCTTTAGGTGGCTTTGAAACGCAAAGGAGGAAACCGGAACCGGATATGACCAAAGCAACTGTGAAATAAATTAAAAAAAAAAAAAACGCTCCGCGCACCAGGCACAAGCTAATATCAGCTATGTGCAAGCTAAGTGGCGGAAAAAGTTAATTGACGCATTACAACAAGCTATTGGCCTAAGCGCTAGTCATTTTTTTGCTTTAGGTGGCTTTGAAACGCAAAGGAGGAAACCGGAACCGGATATGACCAAAGCAACTGTGAAATAAATTTAAAAAAAAAAAAAGCTCCGCGCACCAGGCACAAGCTAATATCAGCTATGTGCAAGCTAAGTGGTGGAAACAGTTAATTGACGCATTACAACAAGCTATTGGCAAAGACGCCATTATTTATTAGCTTGATTTAGCTGGGGGTTCAAGATACTGTAATGCATAGGTCCTTGAAAACCAAAAAACTTGGTGCTGAAAAAGACAAATCTTAGTCCTTCATAAAATCATCACACAATAAAACTATCCAACTACATGATAATGTGGCACACATGAGAATGCATAACGGGTTGTTATGAGCTTGTACGCCTGAATAAATCCTGCATAATGTGGACATGCACGCTCACAACTACAGTGTATTCATTAAGAACGACTGGGGTCACGGGAAGTGACAGTGGCAGAAGGGCACATGTATGAACAGCACAGCGCCGCACAACGCAGCACAGCGAAGCACAGCGACGCTCGCGCCGCCACATAGCGAATCAAAACAGCGACTGCACAAACTCTGACCACCACAGATTCATCAAGGACAGGGCTGCCGAATAGCTTGGGCGCTGACAATTTCGAAGAGCGAACGTGACCGCCAAACAGGACTGGCTAAAAAGTAGCTTTACAAGCCCCGTGTGTGATGAAAACAAGCGATTTAGAGCCCAATGAGTTTGGTGGGAGGAGATGCATTTTAGATGTCACTCACAACATTACAGTGTAAAAATAACAACTTTCTCCAAAAAAAGAAAAATAACAAGCCAGATTAATAAAACATATCCCAATAAACATGTGTTGAATTTTGTGCCAAAGACAAGAACACAAAAACCACTTAAAACAATCATTGCAGCGTCTGCCATTGAAATGTATGGGAGAGCGGCAGGTAGCGCCAGGTCATACCTGTCGCTGTGATGGGATTAGCAGCGGCGCTGTTCGTTGCAGTCGGCTACATGATGAATCCCGCGCTAGCCGTCGCTCTCGCCGGCGCTAGCCTCATTTAGCTTGATAAATGCGTCATTGTGGCCGACGCCGGGCGTACTTGAGTCGGTAGCCGCCGTTAGCTGGTGGTACATGGCGCTCGTCAGACACTACCTGGCGCTAGCCCGTGATAAATAAGGCCCTAAGTCATGCTTCTGACTGTGCGAACCTAGGCACCCAGTGCAGGGAGCCCATTGGTTCCCATATGGGTTCAGCTCGACCCTGCCTTGGGTGTACTATTGACAGTAACTCATGCAGCAGCATCTAATGCCAAACAGAAGTCAACAAGGTTATTGGATGTATACAATAGAGGATTAGAACCCAGGATTCAGGCATGATAAGGCCTCTGTGAAAATCACTGACCTTGAACTTGAACAATGCCCCCTCCCTATGACTGAGCCCAAAATAGGGGGGGAGGGGGTATGAGGGACCTGATATATAGCTGGCACCACTTACAGTGGCTCTGACTTATCTGCGGAAAACAGTATGACTGGTATGAAGGCACCCCCCCCCCCGCATACACAATGGACTTGCCACCCAGGGCAGTCACCCTGCTAGAAACAGCTCTGGTGATTCTATTAAGAAGGTAGAAAGGGGTTCTTTACTGTAATGATGGTCAAACAATGAAGTGCTCTACAGAGTGACACAGTAGTGGGGCAACATCTGTATGTTTAATAGACAGCTGAATGGTGACCGAGCAAAGGGGGTGGGAGTAGCTCCATCACTATTATTTATACAAAATCATCATCATTATTATTCAGGGCCTGGGAACCAATTTACCGCCCAGTTTAACCCTCTCATCATCCAAGTATTAAGCACCAAACATGTCTAGCTATGTGGAAAGACAGAGATTTGGTTGCACATATCTGCAGATACATGTGGAAGCCACACTGCCCCAACAAGGCACTCTGTGTTTAGTGTGGTCCCTACTTTTATTTTTGAGTCCCCAAAGTTGGGACATGCAATGCAGCCAGAGCTACTCACCTGGGAAGCTGCCAGCCTCCCTTTAGAACATTCTATAGGGAGAGATCCATGGTGGCTGAATCCCTCCCTGTGTGTGTTCATGGAATTCAGTCAATATGGATTTCTCCCTGTGAAGTGTTCTAAAGGGAGGCTGGCAGCTTCCCAGGTGAGTAGCTCTCAAATATTTGTCTGCATTGCATGTCCCAACTTTGGGGACTCAAAATTAAGAGTAGGGACCACACTAAACACAGAGTGCCTTGTCGGGGCAGTGTGGCTTCCACATGTATCTGCAGGTATATGCAACCAAATCTCTGTCTTTCCACATAGCTAGACATGTTTGTTGCTTGATATTTAGATGATGAGAGGGTTAAACTGGGCGGTAAATTAGTTCCCAGGCCCTGAATAATAATAATTTTGTATAAATAGTGATTGAGCTGCTCCCACCCCCCTTTATTCATTTGAATGGTGACCGCCCAGCAGCCAATCGCGGGACTCCTTTCCCGATGCTGGCACGCAATGAATGTGAGTATTATGAGCGTTTTGGGAGGTTATCTGCGAGGGGGGGGGGGCTCCAGAGCCCCCCGAGCTTGTTGTAATGAACAGTTTTTCTTTAACGGGGTTGGTCCGGTTTAAGTGCATATCCACACATCATACATGGCACTAACATCTTCCTGCACCTAGACTACTTCCAGTTATTGAGTATCTCTATGTGCCCTTCTGGGTAATTGACACCAAGTTAAACTGTGGCTTTCTAGTGCGGAGCTGAAGTCTCATTCCATTGCTTTGTACATTAGACGCTCATTAAACACAGCAAAACGCTTCTGTACAACTGCTTCCATCAGGCATGAAATCTCATTACACTCATTACAAAGTCAAATGATACTTCATCAGAGTTCATCACACTACATGGAGGTGTTTCCCTGTGTATAAATCAGCTGGCGGAACCTCCCTCTACCCAGCTGGCCTGAATAGTGGTTCTTTAACTCCCATCGCATTAGAAAGCGGAGTGTCAGCCATGTCTGGGCTCCGCCGCCTTACACTGAAAAAACCCTCCATAATACATTGTTCTCCAGCTGTTGTGGGACTACGGGTGCAAACTATGAGTTGTAGTTTATCTTAAATCAAATACAGAGCAAAGGGCCGCACCAACAACAATTTATCAAAGAAGTGTACAGGCTTGGGTATCTGAATCCAACATATATACAACAAGGAGGCTTCCACACAGCCCCCAACCCCAAGACACAATCTGCACCACTCCGTTTACATGATAACATCACTTTTATTAATTCATCTAAACACTACACAGGTTAAAATACATTAAAAACTGATTATATGAACATTCCACTAAAGGGCGCTGGTGGTAATGCACAATTAACTAGGTCAGATATCAAGCATATGTCCCTATGAAAACCGACTGAATCCTAGTGTTTCAAACAAAAAGTGCTATGTGCTATATATACAATTAATAAACAACTCTAATGATACTATAAGTGCTAAAGTGACCAAGTGCAAGAAAAATTTAAGCAGTGTAAACCTTCATATGCATAAAAGGTCAGAAGAAATGACCATACCAAGGGACACAGCAGGTTAACAAGAGGGACAACCAACCATAAATCTTACATGTGCCAGTCGTCACCGCGCCCCTCCCCCAGCCTACGCGTTGCGCGACGGAACGTCTCTTCCTCAGGGCAAGTGGAGAGTCCAGACACTTTCTGCCAACAGCCCTCTCCTTATAAATGCACCTACCCCTCCCCCCCCCAGTACAGCCCCAGCCAAAACTCCAGGTGGAGGGTCACATGATGCTGACCCAGGACCCAGGAATCAGCGGAGGCTGCACCAGGAGTGATTGGGGAGCAAGTAGGAAGAACAGGCTAAAAGGAAAGATGCGTGTATTTTAACCTGTGTAGTGTTTAGATGAATTAATAGAAGTGATTGTTATCATGTAAACGGAGTGGTGCAGATTGTGTCTTGGGGTTGGGGGCTGTGTGGAAGTCTCCTTGTTATCTTAAATCAAGTTGATAAACTCCTCCCTAAAGGGAAATGGAAATAACTTGAATGTAGATACTGAAGTTTCAGTAAGCGAATATCGTAAATAACGACGATATTCAGACTTGATTCAGCAAACTTGCCTTAAAATATCTCAGGAAAAATAGGATTGCTGGTTGCTTTGTTTCAGAATAAGGTAAGATTCAGTAAAGGTGGTAAGTCAGAGCAGAATTGCACTTTTAGACTCTTTTACACCCCAGTGTAAAAGTAATTCAACAGCCCAAACAAATTTAAAAAAGGGTACTGTACTTACCTTTTCCCCTGCAGCTGATTGTTGCTAGTCCGGCAATCATCAACTCACCTGATCGTTGGATCTGAGCCCATGCTACCTGTTTCGTCACATGTCTGAACATAGGGTCGTAATTGATCGCGTATCAGGCTTGTGGACCGTCATTAGTCACAGAAACATAGCCATGTCCCCTCCATTAATTGCAATAGAGGGAGTGTGCCGAGGCCTGACATGCCCCCTGCATTAAAGTGAATGGAGAGAAGGTGGCTGTGCCCCTGTAACTGATGACGGGGGGGAAGGAGTTGGAACAAAAGTGCCAGAGAAAGGAGTTTGGGCCCCTGGTGGTGTGGGAGGTACTTGCTAGTATCCAGCGTTGAGGTTGTGATGCTGATCACTGAAATAGTATCAGCAGCGAGGACAAAAGGTAAATACCCCCTTTTTTTTGTTTGGCCCTTGAACAACTTTATGGGTTTTGGTCTGCTTAAAGCGGAACAAAACACAGGATTTTGTGGTTTTGTTCCCTGGCCCCGAGGCATCCCGATTTGAGATGCCTCGCTGTGCGAAACTCCCCATCACCCATACAAACTCACCTTTCCCCGGCACATGCGTGGGCTCTCGTCCAATCAGAGCACTTTGCTGTGCAGACTTAATGTTTGGCAAACGGGTCGATTTACGCATCCCCAGCTTTGCGTACGCTCCCTTCCTAAGTCTATCAGAATGCGGGGGGCATGAGTGCACACAAAGCCCAAAGATGCTGAGGACGCGGCTCTCGCTCCCAATTGTTTACAGCACTGAGGCAGGTGAGTGTTGTGGGGCATCCTGATTGGAGATGCCCCAGGGGAAGTCAGTTTTGTTTTGCTTTTAAGTAAATCTTAGAGACATTGGCTTTTTTTACAAACCTGGATCAATATTTTAGGTGGTAAAGAGGAACTAAAGACAATTCAGCCAGTGCGCTTACCACTTCCTCATTTATTGTATGGCTGTAAATCACCTAACTGCTTGTGACCAATGAGATTTGTGGACTTGCCTGCTGTGGACTTGCCTACTGTGACATGAAGGTTACAAAATGTATATATATATATATATATATATATATTCTGTAGTACATAAAAAAGTCCAAAACATCCTCCTCCATCATTCCAGCCACTGAAGGAAACCAGACCACATGGTGTCTGAGCGTGGGGACAGATGTGGCTGAGAGCATAGGGGTAGGTAAGTGAAATAGGGCTAGGCAGAGATTATGCATTGGGGATGTAGAGTAGCAGCCAACACTCATTTAGGCCATTATTTAACAAGGGATAGCCGCCAGCGCTCTGGGGTTTAAACATGCATTTTACAGCGCAAGAATTTTTGAATGAATGTGAATATGGTGGAAGCCGATCGCTCTGACCAGTCGCTATCATGCGCTCCCATACAGCGCGGAACCTGACACCCAATATTCAACATTACGGCAAACCGACTGAGTCGCTATCAACTACCGAACAACGGCCAAGCACAGCGACTACTAGCGGGCGCTCTGAAAATGCCGCTAAAGTCGCTCAACTGTCGCTACCTGCTGCTGTTAATGAATCGGCCTCTAAGTCTAAAAAGGGTGTTGGGTTGCTTTAAGGGCAGTAAAAAAATAAACTGCAAATAAATACTTATAATTGTCATATAATTACTGAAGCGTTCACAACAACGTGCTATTCGCTTAGTATCCAATGGCTACATGTTTGAATATCTATCTATGGAATAAAAGGAGAGAGCAGTGGTTTGTAGAAGCCCTCATCACCCTGTTCCTAGATTAGGGATAGAGCTAGCGGAGCAGCATATGTCAGGGCTTCCCTTATCCGTAGGCCTGCCAGTTGGTTGGAGCTCCTGGGCACAGTCGAGCTCAGCTTGGGTGTCTGCAGCTATACAATTATCTCTAATCACCAACAGCAAATATGCCACTGCCGAGACATCCATAGATCTGTCACAAGTGGTCCTCTCCTGCCAAGTAGCAATAATATACTGTACACCATGTACCATTATAACCACCATTGTGGAAAATGATATATTAACATTTAACACTTTATTTAAGATCCTTAAAAAAAGTACTTAAGTAATATTGTACATTAACAAATGAAGATAATAATATACACTATGGGGCTTATTTACCAGCCGTTTGCTGTTATTTGTGGGGCATTCCTGGATTTGGGTCTCAATGGCAACATATACCAGTATCATGTTCACTGGGCTATGCCTGTGTTAGCTGTATTTACTACTAGGTAAGCACATTTGGGTGAATGCTAGCGAACGCTTATTCAGTTCACCAGCTTTTAGTATCGAAACCCATTGAAATCAATGTTTTTTGTTTTTGGGGCAAAAATTGTATCTTTAGATTATTTTTGCATTTGTGTCTGATATCTTGGGCTTGATGTCAGATAGCTCAGCTGTCAGAGGGCCACATAAAAAGGCTTGGATGGCCCCATTCGGACCTTAAGTTTGAGGGCTCTAAATGATACCATTTGACTACAAATATGATAAAGAAGGTGAAGGAGCAACAATGATGGGATCCACCTGACCTTCTGGGCCCAGTGCAGTCACACCCCTTGCGCCCCCTATAGTTACGCCCCTGTCAGCTGGCCCTGGAGTCTAAAAGTCTTCAGGGCTGGCCAATTGCTTCTACCTGATTTGGGATGCCCCACTGTGTTAAACCCCAATGATAAACTCACCTAGCCACCAATCTCACAGAGCAGGCGCACACCACGGGGATGCAGACAGTGGCGAACTTGCTTTATTCAGTTTTTTAGCCGCTCTGATACTTTACACTGTGCTGCTTGTTAAATAAAAACTCCTACTACTCACTGGTGCACCTGCCCTTAGAAGATGGCCTCCGGATCTGCCAGTATCCCAACATGCTGCTTGTCGGTGCTCCTCTAATAAGATACACTTGATTGTCAAACTGCAAGCCTGCAGTATGTTGGGATGATGACATTGCTGATAAAAGAGCTCACACTGTTGGGGCAGGTAAAGGATATATAATAGAGGTCCTCTATAGGGCTGCCATACACCATCTGCGAATGGCCGGCGCGGGCGCGCGCGCGCCGAAAGTGACGCGAGGGAGGCGGCGGCGGCGGCAGCCGCTTGGACGTTCCTGATCCCCGCCTGGACGTTGGCGGGGATTGGACCGTCCAGTCACGTGGGAGCAGGGACAGGTAAGATTTTGGGGCTTTCTGGGGGGTTTCACACAGCGGGGCACCCCCGATCGGGGTGCCCCGCCGAAGTGGACCAAAACCCAGGATAGTCAAAATCCTGGGTGTTGGTCCACTTTAAAAAAAAATCTTTAGCTTATTTGATACCTAACCTGGTAAATGCCTCATCGTAGGTATGGGTGATTTTTTTCTGCATGCTAAAAAGCTCACTGAGATACAGGTTGCAATCCACACCGCAATGCACGCTGCAAGTCACACTGGCTTCACCAAATAATTCACATGAACCTCAATGGAGCTTAATGACCAAATGTGCCAACACAGGATCAGAAAGTAGCCAGCTGCATGGATGAGCTGCATCGGGGGTAAAGGCCAGTGAAGGGGGTAGTGATTTCTAGGTATGTATAAAACACTAGTGACTAATACAGGGGATCATGCTAACTATTTGGTGAAGCCAGCGTAACTTCAGGTGTGCTTATTGGTGTGGATTGCAACCTGCATTCCCGTGAGCTTTTTAATTTTAACAAAAAAAGGTTTTTAAAAAAAGTTTGTCCTATTTTTTCCCCAAAATTGCCTGTACATGTGATGTGGCATTTGTACAGGTGAGGTATGTAATCTTTCCAATGAGGTAAGGATCTTTTTTTATGTTTGGAAATGAACAGAACCCTATGCTCTATGCAGAAACATTTGGCAAATTCTTTAGCATTCTCCATAGGGTGCTGTTATTTCCAAACCTAAATCATATAAAAAATATATTTACCTTATTTGATATATGATGTACCCCCATAGAAGTGCTCTATCGCAGGTACAGGTAATTGGGTGAAATGTATGACAAACTTTTTTTTGCACTCTTTGGTGTGTTGTTAACACTAAAAGATCACTGGAATGCATGTTGCAATCCACACTGCAATGCACACCAAAAGTTACAATGGCTTCACCAAATAATTAGCATGACCCTCACAATGGGGTTCAGTCTAACTATTTGGTAACTATTTGGGTGTGCTTCTTGCTAAGGAATATGTCATTTTGTTCCGTATAGATATATATATAGGCCCGTTTACACCTTGCCATTGCACTGGAGCAGGAATACTCTCAATGAACCAGACTTGGGAAGAGAATTTTGCCCACAGGCTGCTTTACATCTAGCGCAATGCAAAGAGGTGTGAGGGCAGGTACTCAAGGTATTATATGTGTGCCAGTAAAGGTACGCATTTTGATCCCATCAGCAACTTTTAACCCTTTCCTGCCTGTGTAATACCTGCTGCCATTCTCTCATCAGATTGACTATTTAAAACTTGATTTTTTCCTCGTCATCCTATTTGTGCCTATGCCTTATTTAAGAGTTATGTGAATATTATGAATGCCCCATCTGGTTCCCCTGCCCATATCTATATTTGTGAAACTATCATCTGTTACTTTCTGCTAAACTTAAATTCACCAATATTGCCCCTTGTGTGTTCACTGACCCATAGCACCTAGCAACATTCCATTTGAAGTTTTCTTACTTTATGTGCCCTCCCAGGCCAAACTTTTAGGACTGACCTAGCCCCACCCTTTAGGCCCAGTTTCTGAGCATGTGCTAATCAAAGGCACTTAGAAACTGTTCATATTGAGTGGCAGTGGCTGCAAAGCCACTATGGCTGCAATTCAGACTCCTTTCCAAGTCTGAATCCTTCGGGGAGGCTGATTCATCATTAGCGGCAGGTAGCGACAGATGAGCGTCTGTAGCAGGCATTTTCAGAGCGCCCACTAGTAGTCACTGTGCTCGGCCGTGGGTCGCTACTTTATAGCGACTCAGTCGCTGTTCAGTTATGTTGAATACATTGTGAGGAGTCGCTATTTGACCAGTACAGCGCTGTATGGGAGCGCATGGTAGCGACTGCTCATAGCGACCGACTCACACCATATTCAGCAAAAAAACAGCCCCACAAATCTCTGGCGCTGAAAAATATTTGTTTGAAGCCCAGAGCGCAGGAGGCGGTGTGTTTAAAGCCTGTTTTCAAGCATCTATCAACTAGTAACAAAGCGAAAACATATGGAATTACATTGTAACAACATTGTAACATGAACACTTTAATGCCAGACCTGTAATGTCATTTTTGAGGAAATATTTAAAAAATGAAAAAATTATGAACAAAAATGCTAATTCAATGCCAGAAGAGGTCAAAGAATTATTTGTGATTTTTTTGAAAAAAAAAAACAGTTAAAAGAGAAGAAAAGGATCGTCCATTGAAATGTATGGGAGAGCGGCAGGTAGCGAGAGGTCATACCTGGCGCTGTGCAAGGCTGAACGCTGGCGCTGTTCGCTGAGGCTGTGAAAATGATGACGCTACATGGCGCTATCCCAGTCGCTAAACAGATTCTGCTTGATAAATGTGTAATTGCGTGCCGTGTCCGGCGTTGACCAGTCGCTATCTATCGCTACCTCTCATTAACCAGGCACTACCTGACGCTATCCCTTCTTAAATAAGGGCCTAAGTCTGCAGCGAATCTAACCTGAATTCACCCTGAAAGAAACCTGCACCGGATTCTGCTTGTCTGAATAGCCCAGCATTAGCTAAAATGATTACTTTTTATCTCATCACACTGCTTCCTCTTACCCTCAGAATCCTAGGCTCACAGTATCTCCCTGCTACCGGTAAGTCCCTATATATCTCCCCCTCTCTGCTCTCCTCCCCCTACCTCTCTGCTCACGAATTCCTTTCTTTGGCAAAATCACTTACCCCCTCTATATCCAAGCACAAGACACATTATTCCACCCTCAAAAGCCACAATCATCTCTTCTCCCTCCTTTTACTCTTACTTGCCGCCGGCGACATCAGCCCTAATCCAGACCCACTCTCTCCACCCCCCTCCTCCAGAACTATTCATTTTTCATCAAAGCCAAAAGTCTGCAAACGTGTTAAACCTGGATACACACGCAACCCATCTAATCTGATTCATCTTACTCCCCCCCACCCCTTCCCGCCACTGTCACCTGCGCACTGTGGAATACACGCTCAGTGCGCAATAAACTCGCCTATATTCATGACCTGTTTCTCTCTAACTCTTTTACCTTCATGAGATTCGCAGAAACATGGCTGACCCCATCAGACACAGCTTCACCCGCTGCCCTCTCACATGGGGGACTACATCTCAGCCACATCCCTTGATCCAACAACAAACAGGGTGGGGGCATCCTTCTATCCAAACTCTGCTCCTTTAACCCACTCCCTGCCCTGCCATCTCTATCCTTCTCATCTTTTGAAGTTCACTGCGTCCGTTTAAATTCTCCCTGTAACCTGAAAATCGCAGTCATCTACCGCCCTCCTGGAACTACTACTCTTTTCTTCAACCACTTTTCTACCTGGCTCCTTAAGTTTCTGTCCACAGACATCCCTGCAATCATCATGGGTGACTTCAACATATCTGTTGACACTAGCAACCCTGCTGCCACCAGACTACTGTCACTAACCTCATCTTTCGGCCTCAAGCAATGGTCTACTGCACCCACCCACAAAGATGGCCACACAATTGACCTCCTCTTCTCTAACCTCTGCTCTGTATCAAACCTCTCATCCTCTTTGCTCCCCCTCTCTGACCATAATCTGCTGACTATGACCCTCTCTCCAATGCCTGCTAACCCCCCTCCACACAAACCCACAACTCAACGCAGGAACTTAAGAAACCTAGATCTTCAGTCCCTTTCTGCCTCACTTCAACCTCTTAAGACCTTGACCTCATTCACGGACATAGACGCTGCATCATCACACTACCATAATACACTCTCCTCAGCTCTGGACTCTGCCGCCCCCCTTCACCTATAGCTATCCCCGCACAAAAACCCCCCAACCCTGGCTAAATGCAAACACAACTAGATTGAAACGAGCTGCTGAACGGCGATGGAGGAAAACCAAAGCCAATCATGACTTTCTGTTCTATAAACAAACCCTTCAGGAACTCAGGACTGCCCTTTCATCTGCTAAGCAAGCTTTTTTCTCTTCACTGATTTCTGCTCAAACCCCGAGTCCCAAACAACTCTTCAACACTTTCAGTTCCCTACTCCACCCACCACCTCCTCCCCCAACCTCCCAAATAACAGCAGAATTTTCTACATTCTTCATCAAAGAAAAAATTGACAACATTCGACTTGGCCTTGCCCCTCAGAATCCCTCACCACTTCAAACAAACCCCCTGCCTTACTTTCTTACTTTCTTCACTCCAATAACTGAGCTTGGACTAACCTCTTTCATTTCTAGGGCCCACCCGACTACCTGCTCCCTCGATCCTATTCCATGGCACCTTATTCCTCAACTGTCTCCATCCCTCACTCCAGCCTTAACCTCTATATTCAACCTTTCTCTCTCCACTGGTACCTTTTCTTCCTCCTACAAACATGCAGTCATTACTCCGATAATCAAGAAACCCTCTCTCGACCCCTCTGCCCTCTCCAGCTACCGCCCTATCTCACTCCTCCCTTTCTCCTCCAAACTTCTTGAACAACATGTCCACTCAGAACTGGCACAATAATTACCCACTAACAACTTATTTGACCTCTTACAATCAGGATTCCGCCAAAACCACTCCACTGAAACTGCCCTCACCAAAGTCACCAATGATCTGCTCATTGCCAAAAGCAAAGGTCACAACTCCATCCTCATCCTTCTTGACCTCTCCTCAGCCTTTGACACTGTTGACCACTCTCTGCTTCTTGATATTCTCTCCTCTCTTGGGGTTCAAGGGCTTGCACTCTCTTGGCTCACCTCTTACCTCTCTGACAGATCATTCAGTGTATCCTATTCTAACACAGTCTCATCCTCACGTACCCTTTCTGTTGGTGTGCCACAAGGTTCTGTCCTAGGCCCCCTACTTTTCTCAGTCTACACCTATGGCCTTGGCAAACTTATAACTTCACTAGGCTTCCAACACCACTTCTATGCGGATGACACTCAGATATATCTCTCAGGCCCCAATCTCTCCTATCTCGCGTTCCCAACTGCCTTACAGCTATTTCTTCATTCATGTCATCTCGCTACCTCAAGCTAAGCATGGACAGGACAGAACTGGTCATTTTCCCACCATCTAACTCCCCTCCCCTCTCTAACACGTCTATTTCTGTCAACAATTACACAATAACTGCAGTTCCCCAAGCTCGGTGCCTGGGAGTCATTCTGGACTCTGCCCTCTCTTCCAAACCATATATTCAATCCCTGGCCACCTCCTGTCGCCTCCAACTTAAAAACATCTCACGTATCCGTCCCATCCTCTCACCTGACAACACTAAAATGCTAGTGCATGCCCTGGTCATATCCCGACTGCATTTCTTCAACATCCTTCTTTGCGGCTTACCAACTAACAGACTGGCATCCCTCCAATCTATCCTGAACTCTGCTGCTCGCCTCATCCATCTCTCCTCTCGCTCCTCCAGTTCTGCGCCTCTCTGCCAATCCCTACACTGGCTGCCAGTCCCACAGCGAATCCTGTTCAAAACTCTAACTCTCACATACAAAGCTCTCTCTAACCAGGCCCCTCCCTACATCTCATCTCTAATCCAACAATATCAACCTAGATACAGCCTCCGCTCTGCTGCCAACCTTCTCCTGTCCTCCACCCTGGTCACCTCCTCTCATGCCCGCCTCCAGGACTTCTCACGTGCAACTTCAATCTTCTGGAATGCCCTCCCCCACCCAATCCGCCACTCCACAACCCTCAAAACCTTCAAAGGTGCCCTTAAAACTCACTTATTCAGACAAGCATATAATCTGGCTTTACTAAATCTTCTAAAGGGCATATGCCACAAAGCTCAATACTGACTGTTTGTGATCCTTCCCCCTCATCTTCACCCCTCTTCCTTTAGACTGTAAGCTCGTAAGGGCAGGGCTCTCTCCCCTATTGTATCTTGTATTCAGAATATCCACTGTCAAATCTGTAAAACTGCATTTGAAATAGTATATGTACCGTATGTTTCTCCCCTGTCTGTAATTACTACTTTGTAAAGCGCTACGGAAGATGATGGTGCTATATAAATAAACAATAATAATAATAATAATAATAAAAGGTATCATATATAATACACTATATTGTGTAGTAGTAGGCTGGAAATCCTTTATAAACCTTGCAGATCTGGCCTTGGTACATAGCATAAAATTAATTAGGTACAGATATAAAGACAGTATAATTTATTATGATATTATAATTTTTGGTTTATAGTATGATTAACTATATGGTGATGTGGGATGTGTTCCAGTGCTGCTATATATATATATATATATATATATATATATATATATTCAAAGGCAGCAAATAGTAGTTTTATAGTAGGTGTATTCGCCTATTCAGACCTGTCCGAGCTGATGTTGGAGCAGGATTTCAACTGGATTCCACCCAGTACCACTTTTTTGGCCTCAGCGGCACTCAGCAGCAGATTTAACAACTGAAAAAACACTAATGCCAATGCGGTTACCAGCTAGCATGTCATTTAACTATAGCGCCAAAAATGATGCACTGTCTGTCGCTTTGGTTGAAGCAGCGCCAGATGAAACCTGGTGCTGTAGCTCAAGATCCCATAGAGCAAAATGGGCAGAACTGGATCGAAGTGTTTAATGCTTATAATTAATAGAACACACATTTATTTGTACAGTACAATAATAGAAACACAGGACCTTGATGGTCCAAAATTTATTTTTTGTATTATTTAAATTGATTTAAATGGCTTATTTTGCTTAACAATGTGTAATTTGGACACCAACAACTAAAACACAGCCTAAATACACTGTAAAGTTTTTACCCAGAAGTGATTTCTTGTAATTGGAACGGTGAAACTCTAACCAGCGCTGGAAAAATACAGCGCCAAAGATTTCAATAAGGAAAAAATCCATAGTGAAGCTCACTGGCACTGGGCTAATCAGGCGGCAGCTCCAACAGGCTTACATAGGGCTAAAATCAAAGCTAATTAATTAGCATTCAGCGTAACGTCTGCTAGAGCCAATGTAGTACCCAGCATAGCGTCAGATGGGAAGGCGCTCTGAAGCTGGCGCTATAGTCACAAAACAGTTGCTAACAGACATACATCATAAATTAGGCCCTTAGTGCTGTAAGTGAGCTTATGTATGTCCTCTATATAGGCTACTGAACTGCCTTTAATGTTGAATCTGATCATACTATTATTACTTGATTATGTTAGTGTTATTTATTACATTATTATTATTTAAAGCATGATCAAATTATAGTGATCATTGTACTATATCAGAATACATTATAGGGTAGTATATAGTATATTGCAGTATATCAATAAATAGTAACAAGGTTCTAGAACAGGTAATGTCCTCATTCAGCCTTTTCAGGGCTGGCATTGGAGCAGATGTTTTTTTTTTTTATAGTGACGGATTAATAATATAAATTATACTATATTAGGGCATGTGTATAGGATAGTACTGTATATAATGTATGTTTCTATATACTGCAGCTGATGTACTAACTTGGTTTGTTGAAGAGACAATATACCCCTTTAGCCCTGGTTAGAGTGGGCTTTAAACCTGTAGGGTAGACCTGTATTATTCTATTATATTAGGATTGGGATTATATCATATTAGGATTGATCAATAATATGAATTGCATTATAATAGAATAGGTTATATATTTTAATAATAACGTTCTGCACCATAATAAGCTCTGTCAGGGTTATAGGGGAAGTAACTTCTATAATCCTAGTCACTATACAGTATAAATTATATTATTATTATAAATTATATTATTTATTATAATAGAATATGCATTGAGGTCCATTACGGATCACCTTATATTTATACATTGGGATTGATGATTAATAACATAAAAAATACATATTGATGTATAAAAGGTTAAATTATAAGGTGGTACTGTACATAATATGTCACTGAAACATTAAAATGTAGTAACTAGAATTGAAGAATTAACACCATGTTGCCATTAGAAAACTGGCTTTGGTGCTAAACTTTGTTACATACTAGATAGTATTTGGAGTAATTAGCATACATTATTTATTATGTAGTATTATCAGAATAATGCAGAGTGGCATACAGTATGTTCCACTGTATATAGCAACTCTAGTACCTATAGTTACTATAATTATAGAAAATAAGCCCCCTTTAAACCCTGACAGGGCTGGCTGAACTTTATTATTTTGTTCTAGTAGGATTAAAAGAAAATATAAATTGCATTGTATATAAAGATTGGGATTTAAGGTGGAATGTATCATTTATGCCACTGTATATGTGCAGTTTACTATACTGCATACCTAGTTACTGTATAGTAACTAGGGTTGCAGAAGGGAAGATGTCCCTAAACATCCCATACAACCCTGGCTTTGGCACAGATTATTATTTAATTTTATATTATGGTTGACAGATAATATGAATTGTATTAAATCAGGATCGATTATAATGTGGCATATATCATTTGTTAGCTGTAGTATATTATTATATAGTAGCTAGAGTTGCAGATGTGCCCTCTGCATCCCGTACAAAGCTGGCTTTGGTGCAGAACATAATGACTCAAAATTTATCAGTATTGATTATAAGGTGGCATATATAATTTAAGTCATCATATACTGTATACATAGTATACTAATATATAGAGCCTAGAGTTGTAAAAAAAACTGTCCTTGTCATCCCTTACAAAGCTAAGTTTGGTACAGAACCTTGGTATTATTTTGTTATAAGAATAATACGATTATAAGGTGACATATATAGTTTAAAGTCACTGTATCTGTCTGTGCCCTAGTCTAATATATAATAACTAGCGTTGCACAAAAGAAGATGCCCTCAGCATCCCTTACAAAGCTGGCTTTAGTGCAGAACCTTGCTATTATTGTATATTATATATGGGTAGACAGACAATATGGATTGTGTAATAATTCATATAAAGTGGCAAATATATTTCATCCACTGTATACATGTGGTATACTGATATATAGAAGCCGGGGTTGTAGAAAATCTGTTCTTACCATTCATTATAAATATGGCTTTGATGCAGAACCTGATTATTCTTTTATGTTATAATAGGGTCGACATATAATATGAATTTCAATATATCATGGTCGATTACAAGGTGACATATTTAATTTAAGTCACTGTAAATATATATATATATATATATATATATATATATATATATATATATATATATTATTCTACTAAGCAGTAACTAGGGTTGCAGAAAAGTAGATGTCCTCAGCACCCTTTACAAAGCTGGCTTTGGTGCAGAAACTTGTTATTATTTTGTTATTTTGTAATCTTTAAGGGTTGACAAATAATGAACTCTATTATATCAGGATCGATTATAAGGTAGCATTTATAGTTTATAGTCACTTTATATGTGCAGTGTATTAATATATACTATAGTAACTAGGCTTGTAGAGGAGGTCCTCTTCATCAACATTTTGGAGCAGCAGAGCTTTACTGGGAAACTCCCCTATTCAGCTTCCCATGCTTTCTAATCTGCCAATAGTGGAGGATTAATAATATAGGGTGTGAAACCTGCTAATTCCATAAACTCATCCTCTTTTCCTCAATATATCTGTCTCTGGCACCGACAACCAGCTGCCAACTCGAACACCAGTTGAAGGCACTTCTATGAGAGAGAGAGGACAACAAGCTCTGGTGGCCAAATCTCCTCTTCCCTCCAAATGGCTTTCCCTGCAGCCTCGAAATAATTCCCTCCAATAAACTGCTCTCAGAATATCTGGAATCAGAGAGGGTTAACAATTCCCACGATTGGGGATGTGAGCTGTGGCCAACAGGTGTTCGGATTTGGCTGCTGGAGCCTTTTGGAAAAAGGGGGCAGAAGCCAGCCTGGGGATGCCAGAGTCAGACTTGTGTCCTCTTTACATGGCGTGCAATCCCAACACAATTACCATGATATCTTTATAGCTTAGGTTCATGTCCTGGGCTACAACGTATCAATCCCTGTCTGGGATGCACCTGGCATTACAAACTTCTACTTTTTGTTTTAATCTCTTTTATTTTTTTTGTTGTGTTTGGCTCTTGGTTTGCAGCTGCCCAAAGAGAAAAAGAGAGGGGCCCTCACAATGTCTCCAAGAAGTGTTGGCATGGCTTGCCCTTTTTTAATGTACCATCCACCATTGTTTTTAGACACAATATGGGAACTGTAAAGCATGGCACGTGTTATAATAAAACACATTTCCAAAGATACACAAACAAAAAAAAAAGAACAAAAGCCAAAGGGGGTGGTTTGTCTGGCTTTTTAGCAAGCCATTAAACTCCAGCCAATTAAATTTTATGTGCCTTAATTTTTCACATTTAGAAAAAAAAGGAAAACAAAAATAGTCTTTGGAAATAGAGCCACATTGATTTTGCTGCTATCACCTGGCGTTGAGAATGTCCTTCCATTTATCAAGAGCAGCCATGTCAGGCGTTATATGGAGGGACTCAGCCAGCATAAGGCTCTCACCACCCAGCTCCATTGTCTGGCCTTGTTAATAACTCATTACTGGGATTTAACAAATCAACCATTACATATGTTTTCTGTCTCCATATTTTGATCCGTAAGATTAAGCAGATGTTACGATTGAGGGATTTTTTTTGAAAAGTCCAAGGCTGTTCCAAGCTTAAAAAAGAAGGGAGGGGAGGGCAGACTCCAAAGCCAAGCTTCAACAATGACAGTCAAAGAAGGGGAGATCTCCTCCATTTCCCCCCAACCTGCTCCATTTCAAGCACTATTTTTTTATTTTATTTTAAAGAATGAAGTTTAATAGGAAAAGGGTCGGTCGACTTTGAATGTCAAGACCACAGGTGCAGGGTGACACGTTGAATGATTCGCTTGATTTTTGCCAAGCTCAAGGGCCCTTCTCTTTGGACTTTCAAGCAGATAGAAAATATTGTCATTTCTCCTGCTTCACAGCATTACTTTCAGCCAGGACAAAGGCAGCCCATGAAAAGCTGATGCTGTAATGAACACACACTATGGTGCTGGCTGCTCTCCCCCCCAAAAGAAAAGAAGGGGCGACCTTCAATGGGCACAAGCGCGCTGCCTCCTCCGAGGCGCAAGTGCTTCTCTCTGGCGAGGCACACAAAAGTCTCTTTCTGGCCTTTAAAGGCTTCATTTTTTATCTTTTCAAGCCCATACAGCTTCATTCACCGAGCATACGGTGCTCCAGCAGCTTTGATTTGCATTGCCAAAGGCTGCGGACCTGTCGGATCACCCCCGCCAAAAAAACAGGTCGGGCTACTCCGGAGAAGCACCTTCTTCTTGGCACAGGAGTGCGCACGGGTAACTCCTTCATTTAGGGACTCAGCGAGCTCCTGTGGGTCACTTCATGGTTAACCAAGCTGGACTGGGGTTGGTACTAACCCCTTGGCTAGCCCCTGACCCGGACAGTAAAGGGTTAATAGCGGAAAGCATCTCGCAAGAGCCACTGACAATGGAGAAGTGCAGAGGGAGCTGATTACGCATGGAGAGGGGTCAGGGCACCCTGGCTTACCAAGGAGGAAAATGTGCCCAGAAAGCTCTGGATTGGGGGTAACTGAAATGGTTAATGCTATTTCATGTCTCTGACGCGTCTCACGTGTCTCTCATGATTTTTAAAGTGTCAACAGATCGGTTAAACTTCTCCAAGGGGGACATGTTACAACCATGTTCCACCTTGAAAATCTGACCAGATCTTGCTGTTATTTTTTCAAGCAGAAAAGAAAAGTTCTGGTGTAATAATTAATGGCGAACATATTTAAATACGTTGCTATGAAATAATACTTATTGCAAAAACAATATAAATACGAGTCATTGTTACAGAACAAAGAGGACAATTGTTTGCCATTAAAGAAGGGTTTAATTACAGGAGTCCTCACCACGTTTCTGACTGAAAGTCTAAGTTTTACTGTACAAGAAGGATTTCTACTCTCCCAGGTGCTGTCCCTCTCTGACGGGGCATCTCAATTTGGGAAAATATGTTGCTATGAAATAATAAATAGTGCAAAAACAATAGAAAAAGGTAATTGTTACAGAACAAAAGGGACATTTTTACTACAGGAGCCCACACCACATTCCTGATAGGAAGTCATAAAGATGAACTACACCTCTCCCGGGTGCTGTTCCGTTGAACCTTGGTCTCCCTCAAGTGTTTTGCCAGGGAATCGGGGTTCAGGTAAGGATTGTGGGGGTTGCAGGGGTCTATGTGCAGGAGGGGCAGGGGTCCAACAGTCTGGATCCCCCGCAAGACCCCCCAAATCACAATGTGGCCCCACACCTATTATGTAGAAAATAACATTTTAAATGTTATTTCCAATTAGAAAAACAAACTTATATTTAGGTTGAGCAAACTACTGGATCTACTGGATCAACTAAAGGATTGGGCACCAAGGTTTTAATAAGAACACATACCTTGTAAGCACTGGTAAACCAACTGTACCATAATCTATATTTTGTTGATGCCACCTCTACTTGCCCTGGTGATTTCTTTATCCTGATTCGTTGTTGCTTCATGGAGTATGAGCCAGGGCAAAGCTCCAATAGTGGCCTTTCATAGCCTTCTCAGAGCTCTAATAATGACCTTACATTTCCTTCTATTGGTCAGAGCTCTAATGGTGACCATACATGACTGGTATGTATTGGTCAAACCTCTAATGATGGCCTTACATGGCCCTCTTTTGGTCAACACTCCAGTGGTGTCCTTACATGACTTTCTACTGGTCAAAGCTTTAAAGTGGGCCAACACCCAGGGGTGATCGGCCCGGGAATCTATAAGATTCCCGGGCCGATCACCTCACACACCGCGGGACATCCGAGATCGGGATGTCCCGCGGGGTGTAACCCTCCCAAAACCCCGAAAAAACCTTACCTCTCCTGCCGCTGCTTCCGCCGCCGCCGCCTCTCTCGCGCTCCTCTAGACGTGCGCGCGCCCGCGCCGGCCGTCTCTGGATGGCCGGCGCGGGCGCGCACACGTAAAGAGTGACGCGCGGGAGGCGGCGGCGGGCGCGATCCCTTGTCCGTCGACGGACGTCACTTGTCCGTCGGCGGGCATTGGACAGCGCACTCACGTGGGAGCGTGGAGAGGTGAGTTTTCAAGGTGTTTGGGGGGGTTTCAGGTAGGGGGGCACCCCAAATCGGGGTGCCCCGGGGAAGTGGACCAATACCCAGGATAGTCAAAATCCTGGGTGTTGGTCCACTTTAATGGAGGCCTTACCTGGCCTTCTGTTGGTTAGAGCTCTAGCTGTAGACTTATGTGGCCTTCTATTGGTCAAACCTCGAATGGTGGCCTTACACAAGAAAGCTTACCAAGAATGATACTTACTCTGCCTTCCTTGTTCCATACATCTCTAAAGCTTTAGTAGTTTTAGTAGCTCAGATAGAGAACAGTATGAAGTACCAACCATTATATTTACAATAAAAGGGCATCTGTAAGCAAATGTTTGGGTCTTCAAAGCACAACTTCAACACAACTATACATATGACAGGGCATTTTAGGGCTTGTAGTTCCATGGCAGCTAAGGACAGTGAGATTGGTAATGGGAGATTTTCATGATTATAGCCTCATACAAATGTGGAAATGCTGACATGTTATAACACTGGAGCACTGCAGTTGCATAGCAAATGTATTTACAAAATGCTGGCACCGGCGTCGTCAGTAGCTTAAACGAAAATAGAAAATGAGCTACACTGCCCATTTTAACTGCTCCATTACATATATTTAATATTTTATGAAAAACCCTTTTGTTATCCCACTAAATAGGAGGGTCTATGCTGGGTGACTGCCCTGCCACAGTTATCCAATTCCACAATTGACATCAGAAAGTGGGAAATAAAGTCTTTTATCGGCTTAAATGTAATAAAAGGATTAATCTCACACCAGTTGCTCACAGTTACGTTTTTGGGCAATTTTCCCATTTTGGGTTTCTCGTCAGACTAATCTCCACAAAATCAGCCGTCAATCTCTCCATCTCTGGGATTAAAATCCTGGCATTCATTCACTGGAAAAAGGGGACACTAGTTAATCTGCTTCATTCGAGGATAATGCAGAATCAAGGGCAAGGTGCCACCGAAGCAATGACTGATATCAACCAATCGGAAGTAATTATGGACTGTTAAATGACATCTAGTTGCTACAGGATTTTGCACTTAGTATTTTATTTCGACATTTTTGCCCCTTATTAAATACTTTAGACTTAGAGGCCGATTCATTAATAGCGGCAGTTGAGCGACTGTAGCAGTATTTTCACAGCGCCCGCTAGTAGTCGCTGTGCTTGGCCGTTGTTCGGTTGTTGATAGCGACTCAGTCAGTGTGCAGTAATGTTGAATATTGGGTGAGGAGTCGCTATTTGACAGGTTCCGCGATGTATGAGTGCGCATGTTAGCGACTGCACAGAGCGACCGGCTCCCACCATATTCATCAAAAAATCACGCTCAAAAAATTCATGCGCTGTGAAATGCATGTTTAAACCCCAGAGTGCTGGCGGCGATGTGTTAAAAGTAGTGTTTTAACCCCCAAACCACCATATTTTTGGAAACCAAAAAAAATAAATTTTTTTAATGAATTTAGTAATATGAATACAATAATATCAGACCTGTAATATCAATTCTGCACAAATGTTTTTTTTTTTACCTTAAAAAAATGATCTAACATGGCAGAAGTGGTCACAGAATTTTTCACATTGAAAAAAAAAACAAAACATTAATAACAATTAATTATGAATATTTAAAGATTGTTCCATTGAAATGTATTAGAGAGCGCCATGTAGCGAGAGGTCATACCTGTCGCTGTTCAAGGTCGGACGCTGGCGCTGTGGGCTGAGGCTGGAATAATGATGAATGAGTCGCTATATGGCGCTATCTCAGTCGCTAAGCAGGATTGCCTTGATAAATGTGTGATTGTGGTGGGGAGCCTGCGTTCTCGTGGCAGGGCCAGTCGCTACCTGTCGCTATCCCTTGTTAAATAAGGGCCATAATATTCTCAGCACCTGCAGGACCAGTAAGTACACACTTTGCTAAAATCGGAGGAAGTGACATATTCCATTCTAAAAATGGCAGTCATGCTTTTCCTCTGTCTTTTATGCTGTACATAATATCCCTACCTGAGCTCCCCAAAAAAGAATCCCTTACCTGCCACTACGCAGGATTGATCCCTTGTAGTCCTGCAGGCTGAGTCAGGCTAGTTGTGGGGCCAGGTCTGTGTCTAGGGGAGGGCAAGCAGGGTGATCGCCCTGGGTGCCAAGGCCATTGGGGGTGGCTTTTTGTCCCAGCTCTCCTGTTTCCTGCTTATGAGTCAAGCCACAATTAATGGTGCAGGCCATAGGACAGGCTGCTCATCCCCCATATTGGGTTCAGTCATGGGGATGGGGCACGGCCTGCGACCATAGTAGAGGAACAGTCTGGCACATACCTTTATGAAATAGCAGCAGCACCATAGGATGGGACAGATTTTTTCCTTCCCTGCACTAATAGCGCTGTTTTGCCTATAAAATGCACTGCACTAATAGCGCTGTCCACTCAACTCCAGCGCAAGGCCCAAGAAAGCAGGTAACCTTCTCGATTGGATGCAGGGGGGGGGGGGGGCATCATGTGACTGTCCACCAGTCGGGAACATGCTTTCATTTTCGGTACTGATAGCACTGCATCTAGACTAACTCAGGACCAATTCAGGAAGCAGGTGGCAGATGAGTGATATCTTATCTTTATTTAACATGAGCCCAAAAAGTATATTTATACTTTTAAAGGGGCAGTTAAAAAATAAATAAAATAAATTACAGAAATTCAGAGGAAAGTATTCTCTACTGTGACCTTACAATTAACATTTATGGGTATCTAACAACAGAAAAGGAAAAACGAAGAGTAGAGAACATGATGGGTGGGTTATAGGGAAGAGGAAGAAAAAAAGTGGGAAGAAATGAAAAATAAGTGGGGGGAGGAGCACAAAGGTATATGTATGTGCACAGTTGAAAAATAGCTGTTGAGCCATGGGGACAAAACCTTAAATAATAGGCAACTGCACCGGGGACCAGAAGGTCAGAGGTACCCATCATTGTTGCTCCTCCACCTTATTTATCAAATTTGTGCTCTCATAGCATCATGCACAGAAGAAATAAACATTATTTGTGCCTGCTGTTTCTGTCTTTAGTTGTCTAGCTGTATCCAACTGATTTAAAAAGACAGGAAAATGGTAAATGTATGAGCCATGGTGGGCCCCATTTAATGTTTGCACCGGGGCACAGTCACATTTTGGGGTTTATTCATCAAGGGATAGCGGCAGGTAGCGCCTGGTGAACGCCGGGCGCTGTACACAATACCACATTTATGAAGCCGATTATGGTGAGCGACTCTAACAGCTCCATGTAGCGTCCGATTCATCATCACAGACGGCTCAGCGTATACCTCGGGCGCTCTAGCTTTCAGAGCGCCTGGTATTACCTGTTGCTCTCCCATACATTTCAATGGACGTTACCTCTCTTCTCTTTAAACAGGGTTTTCTTTTAATTTTTTTTTTTAAATCAAATCATTGTGTGACCTCTCCTGGCCTATTAAATGTCATTTTGTTGATTTTTTATATTTTTATGCAGAATTGTCATTACAGGTCTGGTGTTAAAGTGTTAATGTCACAGTGTAATAACAATGTTATTCCATATGTTTTCGCATTGTTACTAGTGGATATGTGTTCAAAAACAGACTTTAATCACACAGCTTCTGGCGCTCTGGGCTACAGCGACACAATTTTGAGCACCGGCGCTATGTGAGGCTGTTTCTTTGATGAATATGGTTTGAGTCGCTCACACTGACCAGTCGCTACCGTTCGCTCTCATATAGTGCTGTTCTGGTGTTATAGCGACTCACACATCAAATTCATCAATGCCGGACATGTTACTACAGCGACTGAGGCGCTCTGTAATAGCGACTCACGGCCGATCAGAGCGACCACTAGCGGTCGCTCTAAGCGCCGCTGTACAGATGCTCATCTGCCGTTACCTGGCACTAGTAATGAATCAGCCTGTTACACCACTCGGGTCAGGTAAAAACCTTTTCTAGGAGCATTACAATATTGGATACCCTGTGTTGTGAGGTCACTGCATACCCCCTGGGTCACTGAATCCTCAACTTATTCCCACGGAGGCATGCTGTGTCAAAAAGCACTACATTGCTGAAGTATGCTCACTGCCACCACCCTGTGCGCCCCCGCCTGCAGAACTTATTAAGAAAAGTGGGATGTCGCTGTGGGATTCTAAAACAAGGTGAGTATATGTGAGCCAATAGATATTCACAATAGGGGTCATCCCAAATTGGGATTCCTCATCCCATGCAATGATTTATAGAGGATTGTTAAAGGCTTTGGTCCACTTTAACGCTATTCAAAATCGAAAAGATTTTGGAATCGCTTAATAGTGTTTCAAGTGAGCATCCTGATCCGGGAAACTGAAAGTCTGAAATCGGGCTGAAATACTCCTTCGTAATGTAATTCAGGTGAATTTTAGCTAACTGTGTATGAGCTGGGATATATCTGGGCAGGGTTAGACTGGAGCACCTTGGGCCCATCAGAGGAGATTATGCTTGAGGCCCATCCTGCAGATAAAACACTATTAGATTGTTATAATATATAATCTGATTTGTATTGACCAAATAACAAAATGTAGCTGGAGAACACTCCAGACAAGCCAGAAAAACTGTTCATCTTAGGAAATCCTGGGTATGTGCCTGGGACCACCAGAAAGGTGCTTGATGTCTCCATTGTTTGGGTCCCAGAAAGCAGCCCTGGCCACAGAAACAGATGGTACTAAAGAGGGCTGACCTAAACCCTCTCTAGGTCAAGTAGGGTCCTGCAGCCTGCTGGTAAAGTGGACCAAAACTCTAAAAATTTGTTCCACTGCCTAAGGTCCTTAGGGGGGCATTGCCATTTAGGATGCGTACTCTCTCAGTATTGTGCTCACAAAGCAGAGGGAGCAGAAATGCAGTGCCCTCTGCTGTATTGTGTATGTGACCACCACAAAGGAGGTGAGTACTTAGCCCAACCTTGGGCTTTCTCTAGGGGACCACTTTAAGGCAGGCCTAAACTCTCTTTGGCAAGGTTTTCTGGTCTGTGGCCCTTCCCACCTATAAGCCCTGCATTTAAGAAATACTTTTCTGGCAAAGCTCTGTCTGACATGGGGCAGCCACGCTTTTGCAAAGAAATTGATGTGTGGCACTGTAGTGTGTGCAGCCATTTCTGTGTCCTCTGTTGGAAAGAATCTTGCAGAAAAGGATATTTTTAAAGTGGACCAAAAGTTTAAATATGCTTTTGGTCAACTGCCTAAGGTCCCTAGGGGGCCAAAGCATATTTAAACTTTTGGTCCACTTTAAAAATATCATTTTCTGCCAGATTCTTTCCAACAGAGGACACAGAAATGGCTGCACACACTACAGTGCCACACATCAATTTCTTTGCAAAAGCGTGGCTGCCCCATGTCAGACAGAGCTTTGCCAGAAACGTATTTCTTAAATGCAGGGCTTATTATAGGTAGGAAGGGCCACAGACCAGAAAACCTTGCCGAAGAGAGTTTAGGCCTGCCTTAAAGTGGTCCAAAACCCAGCTCTGGATTCAAATAGATTGCACAGCTGGGTTACAGCTTGTACTTGGGGTAACCCAATTCATGCCCCGCTGTGAGAAACGCCCGGTTCGCCCTGTGCTCACATCAATCTGGCTGTCGCACAGTGCCTGCAAAGGGCATCCCTAACGGGGCACATCAGAATGGCTGAAGGAGAGAGACACATGGGGAGGCCATTTGCATGGTAATTAATGCTAATTAGAGGAGAGCACGCACATGTGCCATGGGAGTGTGGATCAAGGTGAATTACTGGACCAATTAGAAGGTTCCATCCCTAATATGGATTCCCTGTAAAGCGAACTAAAACTGGTCTGCTTTTAGTGAATTTAAAACACACTCTACCTGTACACTAAACATGAAAAAACAAATGGAAACGTTTTTATTTACAAACCCATTTATTAAGTGAACCTCCAGCCCCAAGGAATACTGATCTGGCATGCTTATTTATATTAAACCCGATAGCAAGCACCCAAAAGGGGCATAATATTCACTTTGTCCACTGTTCAGCATGTCCCATGTAATTACCAACAGCCAATGGTGGACTGGGGCCAAAAGTCAGCCCTGGATTTTACCAGCTCCTGGCCGGCCCGAGACATCCCTGCTGAGGCCCCCCAATCATGATGCTGGGGCTATAGCTTTGGGGGCTGGGGTGCCCTGGCTTGTGGGTACCATTAAGCTGGGTAAAAGGGGCTGAGAGGGAGACTCAGGGGACAAGGATTGCATGTGAGTGTTAAAAGCAGCAGCTCAACTGGTCCCAAAGCAGCCCACCAAGCATTGTCCCAGGTCTCCCTATGGCCAGTCCACCCCTGCCAACAGCCAATGCAGTTTGCTGTGGCTGCTGATGCTGGAGAAACTTATATGAATATTAATGACTAGTTCTGGTGGCAGACAGGGCATCCCAAATCAGAATGCCCGGGAGGTGGCGAATAAAACAGTGCTTTGGGATTTAAAATCACTTTAAACTTATATTTCTGGAGACATTTAGGGCCTGATTTATAAACGAATTGTATTTATCAAAGTTTTTCACATCAGCACATGCATGGAACAGGCATTTATTCATATCATAATCCATGAGCGCACATATACTCGCCATTTTGGTGCGCCTACTTTTTGCGGCGCATAGCTTGCTACTTTCATAGGATATAATGGGCAAATGTTCTGTATGTTATTTTACCAGTTTTTGTATTTAGTTTTAAATCACATTTCTCCCCATGGCATTTAGGACATAAGAGGAGCACAGAAATGTAGTTTATGGTGTTTTTTTTATCTTCTCTGAAAATTTAACATCTGTCATGTCTGTCACATCTGTTGCATCTATAACATTATTAAGATTGATTCAGAGCCTTCTATATTCCATTGCAATTTTGTCTCTATGGGGGTCATTTAAGAAGGGATGGCGCCAGGTAGTGCCTCATAGAGGCAGGCAGCATCTGGTGAACGCTGTACGAAAGTGAATCTGGTGAGCGACAGCACCATGTAGTGTCCGATGTATTATTACAGGCGGCTCAGCGTATAGCGCCGGCGCTCTAGGTTCCAGAGCACCAAGTATTACCTTTTGCTCAGTGACGCTCAGTGGCTTTCGTTCAGTATTAGAGCGTTCACATGATTCAGAGCCTCCATCGGGAGTGTTTCGTAGCTGTGTAAGCCATCGAGAACACTGTGAGTACAGCTCTCATGTCCTATGTCACAAACACCAATCTTGTATACGTTGCCGTGAAAATCTTGTCGCGTAGCGTTTTTCTAACGTTTTTTCACGTACCTTGCAACAAAATGTTTCAGTCTCCAACAAGATCCTACTAGTTCCCATCGAAAAAAACAGTTTTTACCCTTCATTTAGCCCCTAAATACTTTCATTTTTGTGACATTTATACACATACACTGGGTTTTTGGGTGGCTTGTACACATATGTGAACCTCTTTTATTAACTGTTTCACATACCCTGGCCCTGCTCCATTACTTACTTATTGCTGTACAAAGTCTCTTCTGTTCCAAACTACTTAGCACGCCATGCTTGCCATCCATTCTTCTTTACTTTTTTCTAAAGCATAACTTAACCACTTTCATGATTTCTTCATTTTTATTCCTAATGCATACCTTAACCATTTACATGCATTCTTCTTTTTTATTTCTAAATCATACCTTAACCACTTTCATGCATTCTTCTTTTTTTCCCCTAAATCATACTTTAACCACTTTCATGCATTCTTCTTTTTTATTCCTAAATCATACCATAACCACTTTCATGCATTCTTTTTTTTTATTCCTAAATCATACCTTAATCACTTTTATGCATTCTTCTTATTTATTCCTAAATGATACCTTAACCACTTTCATGCATTCTTCTTTTTTATTCCTAAATCATACCTTAACCACTTTCATGCATTTTTCTTTTTTATTCCTAAAGTATACCTTAATCACTTTTATGCTTGCTTCTTCTCTACTTCTTCCTTGTTGAATATTTGGGATGCCCACATGGATATAATTTAAAAATTACTCTGATTGTTTATAATAATAAATGAAATACAACATAACATTATTACATTTTTAAATCTGTATTTTTTGTCATAATGTTTTTTAATTTTATTGTTATTTTTTTTTGTTAATTTTTTTTTTGCTTGTGTATAAATAGCATTTTTTTTCATCAATTTTAGGATCTAATGCCTATCGTTCACAGGAGCGTTGTCCTGTTGTTAGATGTAGTGAGGTCTTGGGTGATTTGCCCTTGTGACGCTACATAGACCCTGAAATTGCAATATGTGGCGCTAGTCTTGGGGCTTTATTCATCAAGGGCTAGCGACAGGTAGTGTCTTGTAAGCGACAGGTAGCGTCAGGTGAACGCCGGCCACGGCACTCAATACCAAATTTATGAAGGCGATTCTGGTGAGCGCCTCTTACAGCGAAACGTAGCGACCGATTCTTCATCACAGACGGCTCAGCAGATCCCGGCGGCGCTCTCCCATACATTTTAATGGACGTTCCTTTTCTTCACTTTAAACGGGGTTTTCTTTTATTTATTTATTTTGGTCTAGAAAAAGTCATTTTTTAAAACTTTTTGGATTTTTTATATTTTTATGCAGAATGGACATTACAGGTCTGGCATTAAAGTGTTAATGCCACAGTGTAATAACAATGTAATTCCATATGTTTTCGCTTTGTTACTAGTGGATATGTGTTCAAAAACGGACTTTAATCACACAGCTTCTGGCACTCTGGGCTACAGAGGCCCAATTTAAAGCGCTGGCGCTGTGTGAGGCAGTTTTTTTGATAAATATGGTTTGAGTCGCTCACATTGACCAGTCGCTACCGTTCGCTCCCATATAGCACTGTACTGGTGTTATAGCGACTCACACATCAAATTAATCAATGCCGGCCAGCGACTGAGGTGCTCTGTAATAGCGACCCATAGCCGATCACATTGACTACTAGCGGTCGTTCTGAGTGCCTTGCTACAGACGCTCATCTGACGGTACCTGGCGCTAGTAATGAATCAGCTTGTTAGTCCGAGCCATTCTGCGGTAATTCAAAAATATCCAATAAAAATGGATATACCGCCTAAAAACACACTGGCGCAACATTGGCGCATCTTATGTAGAGGCTGTCTAATTGTTAATAGTTAGGCACACTACGCCACTTTATTTCATGCTCAGCCACTTACACCACAACGTGTGCCAAAAAAAACACAAGCGATGTTTGTCCTTTGGCGCAAGTAGTTGTGTGAGAAATGGCGCACGGTTGGAAAATTAATAAATCAGGCCTGTGGCTTCTGCTAAACTATAGGATCTGATTTAACAGAGAAGTGAATGATGTGTGAGTGATATCACTGAAGAGAAGCAAGGGCCTACCTAAAGTCTATAAGACTCTAGGGCTTGGTGGTCTCCCTCATTATGAGGCATCCGAAATTGAGGGGACAATCCCACACCGCGTCTCCAGGGCTATACCTTTAACCTAGGCACGTACCCATGCAAGGCATTTCTGAATGGCTGGCACAAACACACCCCACAGCTAGGGGTGAGCGGGGATGCGACCAGTGGCATGCACTCCATTCAGCATTGCTTGTCGATCTGCGGTCCGAGCAGCAAGAAAAATCTGAATGGAATGTGAGCTGCAGATTTGCTGAGCTGCTTAGGAACAAATCGAGGGAGAGGTTTTGGGACTGGGATGCCCCAGACAGGAGCAACAATAGTTAAAGTTTTGGGTTTTGTTCCTCTTTAACCCTTTAAGTGCCAAGCACGTGAATTTTACGTGATTGCCTCTCCGTCACTTAAGTGCAAGCCACATAAAATTCATGTGCCTGGCATTTACCCCTGATAGCGGCCCCCCAAAAATAAAAAACTCACCTGACCTTTCTATCGATCCGGCCGTCTCCTCTTTAATTTGGTGCCATCCGATCCCCCCTGGGGGGTCAGATGGCTCCAGGAGAGCGCCCGAAATAGCGCCCCCTCCCCAGCTTCGGCAGCGCCCGCTGCTAACTGTAAAAAAAAAAAAAGACAGACGGCTTCTCTCACCCTCACCTGAGACGATCAGTCTTGCCGGGTGCTCGAAGGAGAGAGGTTGGAGGGGGGGGGGAGAGGGCTGTGATCCCTCCCCCCCAGCCTCCCTCCACCGAGCACCCGCCAGCTGTTATCGGAGATCGCCGGGGGACAGAGGAGGATCGGAGGTAAGTAAAGAAAAAAAAAAGAAATGTCATTGTTTTTCCGGGGAGGCCGATTCATTAATAGCGCCAGGTAGCGACAGATGAGCGACTGAAGTATGGCGCTATGAGCGCCGCTAGCGTACGCCGCGGGCGGTAGCGATTCGCTATAGCAGGCCTCCTCAGTCGCTACCTGGCGATTTGACCACGCTATTCAACACAGCGCCTGCGCTTTGCTTTGCTGTGGGCTTGAAATCAAGTACCTTCAGAAGTAAACACATTGCAACATGTTTCTTTTTTTTTTTTTATTTTGGTTTTAAATGTTTAGCAAATTAACTTAAATTTTTGAGAAAAACAAAAGGAATGTCATGCTGATTCTCGGGGTGCCTGAAAAAGAATAAAAAGTGCAGTTAGTATTTATATTTAATGTGGCTTTTTCGCTGTAAAAAAATAATGCATTAATTTGTTACAAACATTTGGGTCCAACTTGCACAACAACCCTAATTGTTATGTTGTTCAGCTTCCACCCCCCCCTTATAGTGTTTTGGGTCATCTTACACCCCCCTTATAGTGGTTTGGGTCATCTTACACCCCCCTTATAGTGGTTTTGGTCATCTTACACCCCCCTTATAGTGGTTTGGGTCATCTTACACCCCTCTTATAGTGGTTTTGGTCATCTTACACCCCCCTTATAGTGGTTTGGGTCATCTTACACCCCCCTTATAGTGGTTTGGGTCATCTTACACCCCCCCTTATAGTGGCTTGGGTCATCTTACACCCCCCTTATAGTGGTTTTGGTCATCTTACACCCCCCTTATAGTGGTTTGGGTCAGCTTCCACCCCCCCTTATAGTGGTTTTGGTCATCTTACACCCCCCTTATAGTGGTTTTGGTCATCTTACACCCCCCTTATAGTAGTTTGGGTCATCTTACACCCCCCTTATAGTGGTTTGGGTCATCTTACACCCCCCTTATAGTGGTTTGGGTCATCTTACACCCCCCTTATAGTGGTTTTGGTCATCTTACACCCCCCTTATAGTGGTTTTGGTCATCTTACACCCCCCTTATAGTGGTTTTGGTCAGCTCCCACCCCCCTTATAGTGGTTTTGGTCATCTTACACCCCCCTATAGTGGTTTTGGTCATCTTACACCCCCCTTATAGTGGTTTTGGTCATCTTACACCCCCCTTATAGTGGTTTTGGTCATCTTACACCCCCCTTATAGTGGTTTTGGTCATCTTACACCCCCCTTATAGTGGTTTTGGTCATCTTACACCCCCCTTATAGTGGTCTGGGTCATCTTACACCCCCCTTATGGTGGTTTGGGTCATCTTACACCCCCCTTATAGTGGTTTTGGTCATCTTACACCCCCCCTTATAGTGGTTTTGGTCATCTTACACCCCCCTTATAGTGGTTTTGGTCATCTTACACCCCCTTATAGTGGTTTTGGTCAGCTTCCACCCCCCCTTATAGTGGTTTTGGTCATCTTACACCCCCCTTATAGTGGTTTTGGTCATCTTACACCCCCCTTATAGTGGTTTTGGTCAGCTTCCACCCCCCCATAGTGGTTTTGGTCATCTTACACCCCCCTATAGTGGTTTTGGTCATCTTACACCCCCCTTATAGTGGTTTTGGTCATCTTACACCCCCCTTATAGTGGTTTGGGTCATCTTACACCCCCCTTATAGTGGTTTTGGTCATCTTACACCCCCCTTATAGTGGTTTTGGTCAGCTTCCACCCCCCCTTATAGTGGTTTTGGTCATCTTACACCCCCCTTATAGTGGTTTTGGTCAGCTTCCACCCCCCTTATAGTGGTTTTGGTCATCTTACACCCCCCTTATAGTGGTTTCGGCCAAATTATGATTGGAGCCAAAAAATATTTTCCCTGTAGTGCAGTACTTGGATTAGAGTGAAGGGTAGTTAGCTTACCGCAAAAAAGGAAGTGATCATCCTTTCCCTTAGCTCATCGCCAGTCTGGGTGTCCTCACTTCTTTCTGCGGCCAAGTTGGGGATTTCGGGCACCAGTGCTGTCTCTTCAGGGGATTGAATTCTGTGGCATATACATATATTGTGGAGCACACAGCAGGCGAGGATGATCTTGGAGACCTTCTGTGGACTGTACAGCATCTCTCCTCCTGGGCGTGCCAAACATAGAAAGCGTGCTTTCAGCAGGCCGATGGTTCGTTCCACAATGCTTCGGGTCTTGCGGTGTGCTGCATTGTAGCGTTCATGGGCAGAGGTCTGTGGGCTTCTGACCGGAGTCAGCACCCACGTTCTCTGCCCATATCCCTTGTCCGCTGTGGAAAAAACACAAGGAGAGAGACAGCAATTAGTACTAGTACATGTTTTTGTTTTCATTTTTACTAATTTCGCTTACTAGGCCACATATTTTAGGCCAAATACTTTGGCATGGTTAATTATTTACCCAGTAGCCAGCCAGCTGGCATTTCGTTGTTCTCAAACTTCCGGCACAGGACTGTCCGCTGCAAGACGTAAGAATCGTGGCATGAGCCGGGGAACCCCGATCTTACCGCCCGCAGCTTCATTTCGTGGTCACAGACCACCATGATGTTCAATGAATGAAATTGTTTCCGGTTTCGGTAATACAGCTCCTGTGCACGGGGAGGGCGGAAAGGGATATGTGTACCATCAACGCACCCTAGCACATTCGGGATCCCTCCCATTAGATAGAAGGCATGTTTTATTTTGGCAACCTCCTCCTCATCCTCAGGAAACTTGATGTAAATTGGGATCAAATCACAAATCTCCAGAACTACCTGGATTAATATGCGGCTCATAGTAGCCTGGCTGATCCCGCTGAGGAGGGCAGAGGTTGCCTGGAAGGTCCCTCGTGCCAAAATGTTTAAAGTGGCACACAGGCGTACTATGCCTGGAATGGATCGAGTGCGTTTGGTGGATGGCTCGATTTTGTGCTTAATCCGATCATATAGGGACTGTAGTGCAGCACGATTCAGACGGAAGCGGCTCCTGATCTGCTCGTCACTTAAGTCCCATACTGAAAGGCGGATTCCAAAGGAGCGGGGTGCCCTAAGCCTCACAGCACCCTGCTCCCTGTCCTCCTGCTCTTCCAGCATATGCATACATCCATCCACCCATACACCATACATCACCCTCTTATCCATCACACACACACTCAACAGATATACAAAATCAGCCAAACAAAACCAAAAACCACAAACACACCACACACACAAACAATCACACTCCTCACACACTCACTACAATGCAGCTCACCACAAAACCAGAAGTATAGTGGTCCAAACCACCAGCCTGCTGAAAATCAGCTTTCTAAGTTAGGCACAACCAAGAGGGGAGTTGCTGCACAGCCCACAAAAGGCCCCAAAATCAAGCCTCACTTGCTGTATGCTCCACAATATTTGCATATGCCAACAAAATCAATCTCCTAAAGAAACAGCACTGATGTCAGAAATCACCCAACAAGCCACAGAGAGTGAGGACCAAACCCAGACAGACACTCAAATGAGCTAAGGGAAACAAGCACCACACCACAGCCTTTGCCACAGTGTAACAATACCAGAAGCTTGCCAAATCCAGCCATTTATACTTCACTTTCAAAAAGGACAGGTCCGCTTTGCCGCCTTTTGCATTGCTCTGCTATTTCCGGGCGCCAATTAGCTGACCCAGGTGTGCATGAAACGGAGTGCGCATGCGCACGCTAGTAGCGCTACTAGCGTACGTGAGCCTAAACTTGCGTGCATTAACGGACATGGCAGAAAATTCTGTGGTGGGCCAATGAAAGGTAAGCTGCTGTTTCTTTAAATAGCTGTTAGGATAGCCACATGTCACAAGTGTTTAATATACATGAGTACATTGTTGTATTTGGTTGTGTGTTGTTTGGTTAATGAGGTCTGTAATTAGTTAATTGCCTAACACACATGCTTCAGTCAGTGCAGTGGAGGTGTGGCTACAAGCACCTGGCCAGTATGTGTGAATCTATTAAGTGGACCTGTTTGTGATTGGCTGTTAGAGCACATAAAACCTGGCCAACCCAAAGAGAGGGCGATGCCATTCTGTAGTCTGCATGCGTGCTTGTTGGTTGTGTATTGGTGTGTGTGTGCAGCTACAGGATGGAGCCAAATTCAGGACATCTGCCGGCCACAGCAGGCCCAAGTAGGAGTGTGGTGGGTGCTGTGCGCAGACCTCCCTTAAGGAAAAGGGCCCAGCCTGAAGGTGGTGCAGCACCCCAGGCTAAGCGCCCAGGTGCCAAGAGGGAGCCTGAATTTAATTTGGCGGAGAATAATAATCTTGTGTGCCTTACCCTTGCTAAATGGGAGCTGATATTTGGCTCCCAAAGCAAGTCAATAGGCAAACAAGAAAGAAGCAAACTGTGGGATGCCATTGGTGTTGAGCTTAGTAGCAGTGCTCAACACCCACGTAGTGGCCCATCCTGCAGGAAACGCTTCTACACTTTGAGAGGGGCCCTTATCAAAAAGATGAATCACGATCTTGATGTGGACAGTGGGACCATCCAGGCTCCAAAGAGTACCTACAGGCCATATGAGGAGATGCTGAAGGCCAAAATTCCACTTGCTCGGCTGCAGGGTGTGGATCCTGGGGATGACACCACAGGTTGGACTGAAGGTACATATTTTCTGCATATTTTTGGCAGCTAATGTTAATGTATGTGATTTGCTTTTTCTCTTTCTGGCCAACTAACAGTAGGACCTGTGAAGTAGTACATTATACCTCATAAATGTTTTACTTTCCTGTCTGTTGCTTTCTGCATAGGTGCACATGGTGATGTCCAGGATTTGGCTGAGGACACACCAACTCCTGCCCTTCAGCCAACCTCAAGCCTAACCCAGTCTGCCATTGAAGGTATTTAACACTAATTTAGGGGCTGGTTGTTTGGGGACCAAATGGGTGTGGGAGCACCTCAAACAATAGATTGGGCCACTGTTGAGGATTAATAATATGGACCTGCGGCCTAATTTCACGGCCACTTTAACCCTCACAGCAACTAACTAACAAGGCCCTAACATGTGTAGCTATGTTGGAAGCCAGAGATGTGTGGCCATATATCTGCATATACATGTGGAAGCCACACTGGCCTTGATTAGTGAATATTAGTGATTGAGCTGCTCACACACACCTTAATGCATGGTTTATTTTGTGCCGCACATTACCAATGGCTAAATGTTTGCTTTGTTTTTGCCTAGCTGCCCCGCCATTGGCACCAGCATCTCCTCAGGAGCCAAGCTACTCTTTGGATGCCGGTAAGTGCATGTGTCAACCTTGCTTTATCCGCTTTAACACAAGTGCATGTCTATCATTCCTCTTTTTGATTTGTAGGCCAAGTGACTGGTTCATCTTTGGACCCCACTTCCGATGTTGCAGGTCAACAGGACCCTGTTGGTGTGTATTGCAATAAATAATGTATCCTTTATGCTGTTTATGTTACACTGGTTCTATTTGGTTAGTCTAATAATCTACATGTTTGCTCTGTCAACTTGAAGATGCCTATTTTGAGTGCTTATTCCATCCCCAGGGTCAGTCTAATAGTTTTTTGAGTGATTGCAATGCATTTTTTTTTGAATATTTTTAGACAAACATTCACCCAAGTAGTTGGAGGAATATTTAGAGACATTAATTGTGTCTTTTAGTTGGCCAGAATATCGGAAGTGGCTGTCCGGAAAGGGCCCTTCACGTTGAGGCTGCCAGAGATGAGGGTAAGTTGTTTTGGCTTGATGATCTAGTATGTATTTTTGCTCTACTTTTGTGGCACTTTCTTCGGCCAACTTGTGTTTAAACATGTATTTTCCAGGGCAAAGCTCGAGTGAGGTCCCCACTCCAGACATCTGGGAGATTGCGGGTATGTGTAGCATATTTTAGCAATGTGTCTGATCTTATTTGGCCCAATTATTGCCTCATATTCCTCTAACATACATGTTAGCAATCTGAGTTTCCAAGATACCTTTTGGCTAGTGTGTAATCTTGCACTTTGTGGAGGTATGGCCTCGATAGGCTATCCATGTTACATTTGAGTTTGGTTCACTGACCTACTAACCTGACTTTCCTGTTTAGCATATGCCAACTTGCCGGAGCTCTCGGATGTTGATTTGCCCCTCTCTGGCAGCGATACCCCGCTCCTACCTGTGGCGGACGACACGGAGGTAACATGGCTGATTTAGAGGACCAATAACCACATTGCCATGTTCGTGGGTAGGCGATGAACCAACATGTCACATTTCCTTTCTTGGTTGTTTTGGCAGGAGGCGGGACCAGAACCCCAAGCTGGGACCTCTTCCCAAGTGCCATGCGGCCAAGCTTCAGAGGCTCCAACAAGGGTAAGTTGTATTGTTACAGTTTGGGCAAATGATTTGGAGGGGCATAGCTGCATTGGTTCTGTTTGACTAAAATGTTGTTTTCTATTTTGTTAGCCTCAAACCAGAGCAAGAGGCGGTGTGGCACCAACCAGTCATGATTTTTATGAGCTAGGGGTCCGGATGCTGGAGGACTACAGTCGCCAACAGCCGCGTGATGGAACTAATGAGAGCATTGCGGCGTTGGAACATCAGGTGCTGATGTGTCAGCAACAAAATGAGGCCCAGCAGCGCAAGATAGACCAGTTGCTACAAGCACAACAACAACAACAGAACCAGGAACTTGGTCGCCTTGCCAATCTCATGGAGCAATCTCTCCAGCGCCAGGAACAATCTCTACAGCGCCAGGAAGAATGTCTCCAGCGCCAGGAACAAAGTTTGTTGTTGACACAACAGCTCATACAACAGCAGTCTATTTTTTTACTGCACTGTTGGCCCCCAACACCGCCCCTAGCAATGACTCACAACCTCCCCGGCAACCCAGCCAAGAATATTAATTTGTTTGTGCTTGTAATTTTTTTTTGTAAATAAATTTCATTAACCCACCTCTAAATTGTGTTTTTCCTAAGACATAGCTAAGAACACAGTCAGGGATGAGTATCTTGATCTACATATGTAAATGTAGGCCCAAATTAATGCCACACATTTGTGACCATAGCTTACTATGGTTTACACATTAAATGGCTACAAAGGTATGGTAAAATTTAAACACAAATGGGTTTGTAGACACTTAAACTATGCTTGGCAAGGCACAACACACTGTAATTAGCAAAATATCAAAAGTTTAATAAGAAACGCGGGCAACAGGCCCAACATTTGCCCACAAAGGGGCTACAACAAGGGGCCAGTCATCCCCCCACCCTAACGACGCCGCCTCTTCTTGGCCAGCAGCATAAGGCGAAGACGCCGGATCGACCGCCACAGTCTGCGATGCTGGTTTTCACAAGCTGTAGAGATTAAAAAAATACCAGATTTAATAAATGGAATGTGACCTCAACAGACACAGATGTAGCAATGTAATGTCAGGGGGTCCAATTAGCTGACGCTCACATTAACATTGTTGCCCACTGTGCCCTTTGTTGTTAACATTATATGAGTACTAGTGGCTGGCTTAAATGTGGCCACCACATCCCAAGCATACATTTACTCTTAACTCTTGGGAATAAAAGAAGGTATAAGTCCCAGTGTGGACATTTATGTGTTTAGTCACAGCCAAACATCAGGTCCTAACGAGTAAACTAGTTTGTCCCAGAATCTTAGAGGTCACGACCTAAGCAGGCCCATTTGGTTGTGTAGAAACCACAAATTGTCTCTATGTGGCAAACTCAAGAATGTGAGGCAACAATCAAGCATGCAGACAGGCATGTAGGATTGTTGGCCAAACACATGTAACCTAGATGTGTGTTGATTAAACACATAGGTACATTGTAAATGTCTGCAGATTTGACTATAAGACATAGGGTTCACAAGTCTTTAGGCATATGAAGTGGGATGTACTCACCATCGCAGCTGTGGCGGGGGCCCATGCTGCTGGCCGTCCCGGGAGCTGGGGTGGGGAGGATGGTCACCGGCTCCGTCTACGTGGCAACATCTGTCATGAGAAAGCAAAAGAGAAAAGCAAAATTAGTGGGCCAATGACACCTGACTATTTGACATCCATCTGGTTAGGGAGTCTGAAAAAACAAATGCTTGCATGGTTACACACATGTTGTCCGCCATTAGCATATTTCCTGGTCCATGAGTTCATGTAAATTCTTTATGGTTGCAACATGGACACATAAAGATAATGTGCCAATAACCTTGACAGTGCAATGCTAAGGACTAATTTGCAGTTGATTGTAGAATGTTACTAGTGTGCAACATGTGTTAGCCGGAACAACTTAACCAAATAACACATTTGCTAGCCACCATCATGGTGTGGGCAGAAACATAGGGGTGGTTGCCATTTGGATTGCACGGTAGTGGGGTTTGTGATGTTAATGTACATTATCCAACCAGCTTGTACTATGGACCAGGAAACATGTGTCTGTTAAAAGTGGGCCAATACCCAGGATTGATAATATTCTGTGTTTTGGTCCGCTTTGGCAGAGCACCACAATTTGAGTGAGACACCGTCCGCCGCCGCTGCCTTCCGCACATCACTCCTCCAGTGTGTGCGCACGCGCAGCCCATTAGGAAACAGAGAGCGCAGGCACACACACATCTAGAGGGGCACGCAGGAGGCTGCGGCGATGGCTTCTGCCACCCCCAATGAGGTAAGGAGTTTGTGGGCTTTTTTGGGGGGGGCCCTGGGTGAGGGAGGTGATTGGGCATGGAAGCTTCGAGATTCCAAGCACAATTAACAATGGGTGTTGGTCCACTTTAAGGAATGTCATAACATAGGGAATGTGAGGGATAACAACAAACACTTACCATGACTATGCCCGTGGAGAAGGCATTGCCAAAAGGCCATGGAGGTGCCGCCTATATGATGCCCTGCACATTAGAGAGGAATTGCAAGGGCTAAGTACAAATGGCCAGATGAAACCTGTCACAGACTAACAATGACAAAATGTGCACTCACCAGGGGATGATCCGCCACTTGAAGCCCAGGGAGGGCTCTGAGGAGGAGGCGGGGAGCCTTGGCTCCTCACACTCTGCTCCGAAGATCCCCCAGCCAAAGGGCCACCCTCCTCCCTCTCACTCCCTGCTCCTTCAGGGAGTGTGGGAGAGTCCACATCTTCCACCCCACTTGGACTCCCCACTTGAGAGTGGCCCCTTGGCTGGTGAGACTCCTCAGAGTCAGAGTGTGAGGAGCTGAGGCTTGATCCTGCCAGCCCCCCAGCAGCACACTCCTCTGGGGCGTCATCCCCTTCCTCCCCTGGGTCCTCTAAATAGGAGCCGCGAGAGGGATCCTCCCCCGATGACTCCCCCGAGTCCGCCTGCCTGGTTCGGGGGAGGACTCCCTTCCCACGTTTCCCCAGGGGAGGACGCTTATCTGTGTTGAGGGGGTGAATGAAAATAATTAATATTAATACCCCAAATGGACACAGCTTAGCAGATTATTTAAACAAAAGTATAAACATAGCATAAGCTTAAACTTACCTGATGCGTAGGCATCATATAGGCGGTACACGCCTTCAGGGTCCCGGCGCTTGAAGTCCGACCACTTTTGCTGGATAGCTCGGACACTGAGGTGGGTGTCGAAGCGCCGGGACACTGTTGCCTTCACCTCCATGGCAATTCTCTTCTTGCCCCCACGGGCATAGTCATATTGCTTTATGCAGAAATCCTATGAGAAATGAAAAACAAACACAAATCAATACATGACATCAGAACAATGGCATAAACAGTTATACTGAGAACAGATTAAAGTGGACCAACACCCTGGATTTTGACTATTCTGGGTTTGGGTCCACTTTGGTGGGGCACCCCAATCGGGGGTGGGCCGCTGTCTGAAACCCCCTTGGAAGGCCAGAAATACACCACTGACCACGCTCCCACGTGACTTTGCCAGGCTAGCACAGCGCTCTGCGCCGCTGTGGTATGCGCGTCTAAGGCCGCTTGGACGTGCATACCAGCTCAGCTGCCTCTGAGCGCTGAAGGACGCATGTGGCGTTTGACTCTAACAGGGAGGGCGCCTGCGCAGGCCATTAACAAATGTCTGGCGCAGGGGCACACCCTGCTAGAGGGAAGCGCAAGACGCTTCCGCGGCTCTCGCATGCAGAGATGGGACGGGGCTGAGGTAAGGTTTATGGGCCTCCAGGGGGGTTCATCCCCGCAGGACATCCAGATTTGGGATGCCCCGCGGGGAGTGATCATATTGGTCCAGAAAACTAAGAGATTTCAGGGCCAATCCCCCCTGTGTGTTGGTCCACTTTAAACATAAAATCCAAGATAAACATACTCACTTTGACCACCTGGCCATTTACGCGGCTATCCACACGTTTTCTTTTTTTTTTGGCTGGCCCAGGAGGGGAAGGGGTGGGAGGGGGGTTAGGTGGGAGAGGTGAGGTAGGTGGGGGAGGTGGGGGAGGGGTGGTGGGGTCAGATTCTGAGGAGGAGCTGGGGAGGCGCAGAATCCGTCTCCTGGGCAGCATGGTGGAAACGCTAAGAAGGAAACAGGAACCGGATATGACCAAAGCGACAGGGAAAAAAAAAAAAAAAAACGCTCCGCGCACCAGGAACAAGCTAATATCAGCTATGTGCAAGCTAAGTGGTGGAAAAATTACATTGACGCATTACAACAAGCTATTGGACAAAGCGCATGAAAGTTAAAGCTTTATGTGGCTTTGAAACGCAAAGGAGGAAACCAGAACCGGATATGACCAAAGCAACTGTGAAATAAATTTAAAAAAACAAGCTCCGCGCAACAGGAACAAGCTAAAATCAGCTATGTGCAAGCTAAGTGGCGGAAAAATTAAATTGACGCATTACAACAAGCTATTGGACAAAGCGCATGAAAGTTAAAGCTTTATGTGGCTTTGAAACGCAAAGGAGGAAACCGGAACCGGATATGACCAAAGGAACTGTGAAATAAATTTTAAAAAACAAGCTCCGCGCACCAGGAACAAGCTAATATCAGCTATGTGCAAGCTAAGTGGCAGAAAAAGTAAATTTACGCATTACAACAAGCTATTGGCAAAGACGCCATTAATTATTAGCTTGATTTTGCTGGGTGTTCAAGATCCTGTAATGCATAGGTCCGAGAAAACCAAAAAGCTGGTTGCTTACAAATAACAATCTTATTCCTTCATAAAATAATTACACAATAAAACTATCCAACTACATGATAATGTGGCACACAGGAGAATGCATAACGGGTTGTTATGAGCTTGTACGCCTGAATAAATCCTGCAGAATGTGGACATGCACGCTCACAACTACAGTGTATTCATTAAGAACGACTGGGGTCGCGGGAAGTGAATTCCAGGCAAATGGCAGAAGGGCACATGTATGAACAGCAAAGCGCAGCACAGCGCCGCTCGCGCCGCCACATAGCGAATCAAAACAGCGACTGCACAAACTCTGACCAACACAGATTCATCAAGGACAGGGCTGCCGAATAGCTTGGGCGCTGACAATTTCAATGAACGAACGTGAGCGCCAAACATGACTGACTAAAAAGTAGCTTTACAAGCCCCGTGTGTGGTGAAAACAAGCTATTTTGAGCCGAATGTGTTTTGTGGGAGGAGATGCCTTTTAGATGTCACTCACAACATTACATTGTAAAAATTACAACTTTCATCTAAAAAACAAAAATAACAAGACAGATTGATAAAACATATCCCAAAAAACATGTGTTGACTTTTGTGCAAAAGACAAGAACACAAAAACCACTTAAAACTATCATTGCAGCGTCTGCCATTGAAATGCATTGGACAACGCCAGGGAGCGACAGGTCAGACCTGGCGCTGTGATGGGATTAGCAGCGGCGCTGTTCGTTGCAGTCGGCTACATGATGAATCCCGTGCTAGCCGTCGCTCTCGCCGGCGCTAGCCTCATTTAGCTTGATAAATGCGTCATTGTGGCCGACGCCGGGCGTACTTGAGTCGGTAGCCGCCGTTAGCTGGCGGGACCTGGCGCTCGTCAGACACTACCTGGCGCTATCGCTTGATGAATAAGGGCCTATGTGTGTGTGTGTGTGTGTGTGTGTGTGTGTGTGTGTGTTTATTTTTACATTTAACCCTTTGTGAACTGGTAAGGGATCCATGAGACCCCTATACCAGTTCACAAGGCTGGGGGCTGGCAAGTCACCTGTGGCTAGTGGGTGGCTTGCCATTAACCCCCGGCTCCCCATTTACTTGCCTCCCCAAAGCCCAGGGGGGGCAGAAGAGCCCGGGCCCACGGAGCTTGTAGCCGGCAGGGCGGGGGGCCATCAAAACTGGCCCCTACGCCCTGTTCAACAAGCCCCTATAGCTGGTCCCGGGCTGGTAATGCTGGGTAAGGGGGACCCCATGTCATTTTTTTTTTTTATTTTTAAAGGTTTTTAACCCTTAAAATTAAAAAAAATGGGGTCTCCCTCCAGGGAGGGGGGACCCTATGTCGTTTTATTTTAAATTAACCCCTTATGTTCTGTTGCCCAGCAGCTATAAAAGGCTTCCAGCAGAAACCAGAGTGATCAGCATGGGACACAGTGCCCAGGGATGGATGGGAGGTAAGTATTGAAAAAAAAAAAAACAATAAATAAAATATTTTTTCTTCTTGTGCCTGTGTTTTTTTACACTTAACCCTTTGTGAACTGGTAAGGGATCCATGAGACCCCTATACCAGTTCACAAGGCTGAGGGCTGGCAAGTCACCTGCGGCTAGCGTGTACTTTCATGTGTACTTTCAGGGAATATATGGTTTGTGGGGGGTATTCCAAATGTAAAGGGTTGTTTTGGTAGAAAAAGTGCAAGGTGCGCACTTTGTCTGCCGAGCTGAAATTTTCAAGTAAAATTACCCTTACGCACATGCTTTACTTTGGGGTGTTTGACAACTCTTCCCTTGACAGTAGCTATGCATGTTGGGTATTGTTGGGTATCGTTCTGTTTTTTATTCTTTTTTAGTGAAACTCTGTGCAACCAAAGAATTCATTGCGGAATTACTTCCAGATAACTGCACCCATGTCAACAAGCCTTGTGCACCTAGAAAGCTTGAGGTGTGTATCTCCAGAGAATATATAGTTTGTGGGGAGTATTTCAAATGTAGAGTTGTTTTTCTTGAAAAACTGCAAGGTGCGCATAGCGCATAGCATAGTTGTTTTTTATCTGAAAATCTCCTAAAGCGCTGTTTTAGTTTGGGGTAGTCTCCTGGGCAGGAAAGGGTGTCTACCAATACATATGTGTAATCGCTGTAACCGGGAGAAATTGGAATTTTACATACAATAAGATTTTATTGACAAACTTACTTTTTTTAATTACAAAAAACACTACAAATTGTAAAAAATTGATTTTTTTATTTTTTTGCACATAGTTCGCCCCAAAATATTGAGAATATACCTAAAAAATGACAAACATGACATTTCATGTTAAAGCCCAGACTATGGTGAAAAAAACAATATATAATTTTCCTAGGAAATCCCTTCAAAAACCACAGTTGAACATGTGGAGCCCAAAATGGTGCAAAATGGTCTGGCAACAGAGAATGAAGAATGCTCCAGGTAGGCTGGCACTTAAAGGGTTAAAGTGGACCAACACCCAGGGGGGATCGGCCCGGGAATCTATAAGATTCCCGGGCCGATCAGATCCCTTCCCGCGGGGCATCCGAAATCGGGATGTCCCGCAGGGTGAAACCCCCCAGGACGCCCACAAACCTTACCTTAACCCCGTTCCAACGGCGCATGCGCGGGCCGCGTCTCGCGCTTCCCTCTAGCAGGGCGCGCACCCACGCCGGCCGTTTGTGAATGGCCTCCAGCGCTCAGAGCCGCTGTGGTTGGACGCCGCTTGTACGTGCATACCACAGCGGCTCTGAGCTCTCTGATTGGACGAGCGCCCGCGTAGGAGCGTGGGGAGGTGAGTGTTTACGGGCGTTCTGGGGGGTTTCACACAGCGGGGCACCCCCGATCGGGGTGCCCCACCAAAGTGGACCGAAACCCAGGATAGTCAAAATCCTGGGTGTTGGTCCACTTTAAGCGTAATTAAAGCCAACAGGGAGGTTATTGTGTTATTATTTTCCAGTATGTATTTGCCTTATGGCGGGGCAGAACTTAAACCCTCAAGCCAAAAATTAAATTGAAATTAGACCAAAATCTAGGAATGTCACTTACCTGGGTTCTGGTCCACATTGCAGGGGCATCCCATGTGTGGATCCACCAGGAAGAGCTGTTTACGCACCTCGATCCATGATCCCACAACACTTGCTCAAGTGAGATTTAGGATGCCCCTGTGTGTGTGTGAAACCCCCAGGATCGCCCAAAATCCCACCTTGATCCACGCTCCCATGGCACATGTGCAGGCTCTTGTCCAATCAGAATACATTGATGTGCATATTAATACCTGGCAATTTCTTCTGAATTGAAAGGTTACTGGGTGCCTCCCGCTAGCCACGCCCCACTGTTGTTGGCAGCAGCCACCAGCAATTCATGGCAGTGAGCAGAGTGCCAGAGATGCTGCCGGAGGCTCGTGCATATGCCGTGGGATCGATTCCCCAGCTCAGTATAGAGGCTATCCCAGGGGTTTCACTCAGCGGGCATACCAAAGCGGAATGCCCCAGGGACAAACTGTAACCCGGCCCTGGAGTCTTTTAGGGATTAGGTCTGCTTTTAGCTCTAGACATAATGGGGTATATAGGAAACATGTATACCCCATTAGGAATAGGGAACATGTGTGGAACAAAGTGTGGGTGTGCCCACACCATCCATTCCTAAAGTCAGATGGCTTTGTACGGCCATGCCAGCCATTCAGTTATGGCAGATGCACAAGATGTAGAAGGATGCGAGATATGCCACCGCCAGCTGCACATGTGCTGTGGGTATGTCGGTGAAGTAAGTCTATCGGGGGACCATTGGAGATTCATACAGCGAGGCATCCCAAATCAGCTTGGAATGGAGCAGATCACACTTGTAATAATATGCTCAAATGCCTCTAACCCATTAAATTTACTTCTGCCTGGAGGTACAAAAAAACACGTTTGGTGAGATTGTTTTCAGTTGAGGTGTATTAGTAGCATTTCCTCTCACTATTCAGCATTTTTATATGGACTTAAAGTGGACCAACACCCAGGGGGGATCGGCCATGGAATCTATAAGATTCCCGGACCGATCAGATCCCTCCCCACGGGGCATCCGAAATCGGGATGTCCCGCGGGGTGAAACCCCCCAGGAAGCCCACAATCCTACCTTTTCCACGTTCCAGCGGCGCATGTGCGTCCCTCTAGCAGGGCGCGCTCCCACGCCGGCCGTTTGTGAATGGCCGGCGCGGGTGCGCTCCCTGTAAGAGCGACGCGCAGGAGGCGGCGGCGGCGGACGCGCTCTGCTTGTCCGGCGCTGCCTCTCGCTTGTCCTTCGGCGGGGATTGGCTGCAGCGGTCACGTGGGAGCGGGGAGAGGTGAGTTTTCGGGGCTTTCTGGGGGGTTTCACACATCGGGGTGCCCCACCGAAGTGGACCAAAACCCAGGATAGTCAAAATCGTGGGTGTTGGTCCACTTTAATTTTGGCTGTTTCACAATACAGATCCTTTAATGACAGTTGTCCTTTAAAGTGGGCCAAAATCCAGGATTTTGACTATCCTGGCTTTTGGTCCTTTCCCCCGGAGCACCCCGATCGGGGATGCCCTGCTGCGTGAAACCCCCCAGCCCAGATCGCCAAAGCCAACTCACCTCTTCCCGGTGCTATGGAGCATGCGCGACCACTCGTCCATGGCATATTCACCAGGCAAAGGCATTGTTATGAATTTTCTGTAAATGTTGTCGGAGCCGCTGACGTCACATCGTCTAAGCCTTTGTCTAAGGCCAGTGGCTCTGAGTGCATTGACAGCCGCATCCCCCGCTACCCTCTACATCCGGTTGTTGAATCAGCCTTAGGGTAGACAATGAAAGTGAATGTAATAAATCAAAAAAGCACAGAGCTAATACATGTGAATTAAAGTCCTCTTTAAAGTCCTTCCGTGTGCTTTTAAAAATCCACCGAGTCACCTAGTTAAAGTCGCGCTGAGCGACGAAACGCGCTGGGAGCCGGCGGTTCTGGAATTCAGCAGCGTGAGTTGGCTTATGGCCTCACCTTGATATGCGAGTTTTAATTTGATGCTTTGTGAGTATTTTATTGGCTTGATTAAAAGAAATTGTAGTATGCAGTATTGCGCTATGGTTCTTTTATTCCTTCTTGCATGAATATGCTGTGGAGATTTCTGCTGGCCATCTTGTATCTGAGTAAGCTGACCCCAGGTGGAATCGTTTGGAGGATTTCTCTGCTTGATTGTTGAATTTGCTGTTTGATCCAATCACATCTGGTAAGGGTACCTAAATCGGTGGTGGTGCACTATTGGATTTTTGCGGCACTCGGTGGATTTTTAAAAGCACACGGAAGGACTTTAAAGAGGACTTTAATTCATATGTATTAGCTCTGTGCCTTTTTGATTTATTACTGTATATGTACTTAATGGTGGGATTTAAGTAATAGCACGTGGTAGCTGGTGTAAGACTTATATTTTGAAGTTTTAATTAATGTTTCACGTTTGATTAATTTTTATTAATGTAAATCACAGCGCGGTATTCAGTATATTTATATACACATTTTTAATGAAAGTGAATGGCAGTTTTCTCCTAAAAAAAGGAGTGAGTATTCTCACCTGGCTCTGAATTGAACCCCATGGTGTCAAATGCTAATCCACACACTAAGACACACATTTAATAGTTTCTTCAGCCTTTGAAGAGGACCAAAACCCATTTTGGCCAGCTCTAGAATCTAAAATACTCCCAAAACTCATTTGGCCCAGCGGTGTGATACCCCCTGGAATCACCAGTATACTCACCTCTCTGGTGTTCTCATGGTGCATGCAAGGGCTGTGGCTACATGCACTTAGAGGCTGATTTACTACTAGCGCCAGATATCGGCATGTGAGCGTATGTATAGCGGCGCTTAGAGCGAACGCTAGTAGGCGCTGTAAGCGGGTATTGGGGGCTGTAAACTAGCGTTGCGGTCGCTGTAGTAACCTGGCCGGCATTGATGAATGTGATGTGTGTTGGGGGCTCTAACAAAAGTATAGCGCTGCAGCGAGTGAGAGGTAGCGCTCAACGCCATAAGAAAAAACTACACACACACAGCATCGGCGCTCTAAAGCTGTGCGCTGTAGCATACAGTGCCAGACGCTGTGTGAATAAAGTTTTTGAACAAATATACCCCAGTAACAAAGTGAAAACACATGGAATGACATTGTTTTAACCCTGTGACATTAACACTTTAGTGCCAGACCTGTAATGACAATTCTGCATAAAAATATCAAAAGTCAAAAAAATGTATAAAAGTGTTTGCAGCCAGGAGACGTCACACAATGATTTGAGCAAAAAAAAAAAAAATTGGCAAACACGCTATTTATACACAACTAATGAAACCCCACTGAAATGTATGGGAGAGCGAAAGGTAATACATGGCGCTCCTGAGCCTAGAGCGCCGGCGTTATACACTGAGCCGCCTGGATTAATACATGTGACGCTACATGGCGCTGCTAGAGTCGCTCACCAGATTCGCTTTCTTAAATGTGGTTTTGCGTGGAGCGCCCGGCATTCACCAGACGCTATGTGCCGCTACGTAGCACTAACTGACACTATCCCTTCTTAAATTACCTCCTTAGTCTCTGCTCGAGTGGGGGTCACTACTTTACAAATTACTTGTCTCTGGGTTTTGGATTTTACTCCTTGGACATTAACATTTTTCTTCTTTGTACTAGAATCGTGCTGGCTTCTTTCTACACTATCATGAGAAAGACTGCGGAATTAACAGTTGTCTAGAAAAGAGACATTAGGGTTGATTCAGAGCGACTTTCTCGACATTTGTGTGAAAAATTCGATTTTTTTCTATTTTCCCCCTCGTCTGATTTAGAGCCTCTTTTCTGCAAGAACTTTTGTGTGATTTTTTCGTTTAGCAGCAAGACCTACAAAAAAACGGTGAGAAAGGGGCTCTTAATCAACCCTATTGACACCCTCAACTGGGAGAGCAAGCCACAAAGAGTGCTGTGGAAAGGGAAAGTCCAATTTCAATGGATTTTTTAAAAGTGTGATATCCTCAAGGTGCTGAGCTGATCTAGCAATGTTTTTTTTTTTTAATTTGTGTGTTTTATGGAAGCAGTTTTCACTACCTGTAATCTGCTGCTATTGGCAACTGTACTCCAAGTCTGTATACCAAGATCTACATGAAGGAAAAAGTGATCCCTGCACACATAGAATTCTGCTGCTAAGCAGCTGGGCTGGTCTCAGCAGCGGCCATAGAAGCAATGGTCTGTGTGTACAGGGCTCAGTTCTCTCTTCTTGTAGATCTTGGTGTACAGACTTGGTGCTGGGCGTAGAGGAGTAAATTCCAGATAGACATTTGTGGTGTAACAGGAACTGGCTTTACTGGAACATGCATGCAGTATGAGGATGTCACCTTAACATGTGGCTAACACAGACAGGAAAAACGAGTCATAGGGCGGAGATGGATATACAGGAAATACAACATTTATCAACAAGCAAATGCATACAGAGACTATAGTTAAGCATTGGTAACAGCGACATCTAGTGTCCTAACTGTAAACTGCATCAAATCTAACAAAAGTCACTCAAGCAATAGACTAAGCTAGAAGTTGTTCCAAAAATCTCCAAAACCCATTCTCAATAGCTGAGGCTTAGTCTATTTAACCTATCTTCTTTGTAAGCCTCTAGTGTCTTTTAGCAGTCTGGGGCTTAGTAAGGATATCTGCTGTCATATACTCAGTAGGGCAATATAGTAACTTAAGAAAGAAAGTGGAACTTCACATCAATGTGCTTGGTTCTCTAGCTAACTCTTTCCATCTGTGCAAGTGCAAGGCATCCTTGATTGTCCTCAAAGATTCTTGTTGGTCCAACTGTGGTTGACCCAAGTGTGTTAACAGTTGACTTAGCCAAGTATCCACTGGTATATTTTCTGTAACTGGTGTCCCCAGCCCAGTCGGCATCCACGTATCCTGCCAGGATGCTTTCATCACTTGCTGGTAACTAATAGGAGCACTAAAATGGACCAATGATAAAAATCCATATAAATATGCAGGATGGCGGGAGGACAGGTCACTTATACACCTGACATCAAGAAATGTCAAGCCAGGTTTGTTTCATTTATTTTAATGGAAGGAAAAGGACAGCCGGGGTGACAGCCTCTGTCACCCCTCATAGACTAAACCTGTCACCCCTGGATTTTGTTCCTACCATGTGAGAATAAACCACAAGCTTGTTGGGTTTTATTCAGTTCAGGTATATAAGTGACTTGTCCTTTCATTAACCAATGTGTTTATATGGATTTTAACATTACACAATTTCACAATAGTGCTCCTTTAAGCTTGTAATGTATAAGATAATGAATGACTTGCTTTATAGCATTGCACTCCATCTGAATTGGCATTGAAAGCTTTCTGCATAGATTCCAACAGTTGCTGCAATGTCAAGCATTGTAGCGGTGGTAATGTACAGCAATTTTGTTGGTTGGCAGTGGCATATCTTGGCTGTTTATTTCCTTCAGATAGTTGGTTTCCACAGAAGATTTTACTTGCCATCTTCCATTCCAAATGTTTCACTTATTTCTTGTATTTCTTGTATTTTGTGCTTTTGGTTCAGAAGAAAGCTGCTGAGGTAATTCTTTATGTTTCCAATATCTTTGGTCTCAAAGTTCTGATTCAGGGTTTGCAGTATTCTGCTTCATCCCCTTCTTGCTCACAACAAATCAGGATATCGTCCACATAAATGAGCACATAGATCCATCTGTCTGCCAATGTCTTTGTGTATAAGCAGGGGTCTGCTCTAACTCCTCCTCCTCTGAAAGTCCTCATGAGTAAGCACTTTTTTTTATTTATTTTCATATGGCTTGCTTTAGACCATATATATTCCTCTGAAGTTTGCTGGTGATTAACTCACCTTGTAGATACACTGTTTTCACATCAACATGTTTCACTTGCATTTTCCTTGTGGCAGCTACTGTCAGAAGTCCTTATTGTAGCACGTTTGACTACTGCAGCAAAAGTCTCATCATAGTCCTCTCCATATTTTTGAGAATATCCATTGGTTACTAGTCTTGCTTTGATTTGTTCCACTGTGCCATCTGCATTGTGGGTCACTTTAAAACTCCATTTACAGCCTATTGCTTTCCTTCTGGGTAGAAGTTCTGTAAGTGTCCATGTTTTGGTGTCACGCATGGATTTTCTCACTTTTTTTGCAGCCTTTATCCATTTACTGATTTCCCCTTCTGAAAGCTGAGATATGTCTTCCCAAGTTGCAGGTTCTTTGGCACTGGCAGTGCTTGAAGCTACAGATGATGGCTGATCAGTGTCAGTTTTCTCTTCTGTTCTTACTTCCTCAGTTGTCATCACATTCAGCCTGATTCAGAGCCTGTCCGTGAATGTTTGTATTTTTCGGGAACTGATCTTGGAAACCAGGAAATTGCGAAAGCTCATATCATTCACAGCCGCGTTCTGAGAGAAGTTCGTTCATGGGTATGCGGACACATTTGCTTTGCGTATGCATGCTGATTAGTCAAGGGTTTACAGTATTTGCAGCCAAAGTTGTCGTGTTCTCAGTGTATTGTGTCCTTCGGCGGCTTTTCAGCATATGCATTTTTGTTGTTGTTTAATGTGCTTCCCGCTGTCCCGCCACTGTACCCATGATAGTCTGCATGTCCTTGCACATACTTACCGTGCTGCCATCTAGGGCATCCCATGTAGTCTGCATGTCCTTTGCGTCTGCTTCATGTAGTTGCATAGAAAATATTCCACCACAAAGCATATAACTTTAAAACTCTTTTTTGCATGCACATTTTTACATACTTACTGTCACGCTCTGGGTACTGCAACAATCCACTTAGGTAACTCCAGCCCTCTTGGTAAGACCTCAACCCCCAATCTCCGCAGCCAGCTACACCTTTAGGAGCCCCCGCTTGCCGGGACGCAGAACACGCCTGCCCGGGATCGGTTGCCCCCAGGACTTCAATGGCTCAAAGATTGGAGTCTTACTGTTCAGAGGTCTGGAGAACCCTTGGCTGGAAGTGGTATTGAGTAGCCCAATAGCTGAGCGATTGACGGAAGTCCAAGAACAGACTGGAGGTTGGCAACGAGAGGTCCGAGATGGCAGCAGTACAAAGGAGTAGGCAGTTCGGGGTCTAGGTTCAGAGCGATGGTCGGCAACAGGAACACAGATCGGGGATGGTCAAAAACAGGCGAAGGTCGGCAACAGGAACACGGATCGGGGATGGTCAAAAACAGGCGAAGGTCGGCAACAGGAACACAGATCGGGGATGGTCAAACACAGGCGAAGGTCGGCAACAGGAACACCAATGATACACAGGAGACTAGCACAAACTAGGATCAAGGCGCTATAACAGGCACTGGGTAAATGATGAGGTAGGGCTTTATAGGGACCAGCATGATTGGAAAATGGGAAGGGCGCATGTGATTGGTGCAACTACAAACCCTGTCACTGATTGGTCCAATTGGACCAAAAGGGCGAATGCTCACAACCACCCCTTCCTGGCTCATTGGCCCAACCCTGAACTTCTGGGCTGATTGGCCCTTTAACTTCTCCTCCGGCGGGCGCGCAGGGAGCAGCGCCGCCGGAGGGCATAAGAGACACGTGCTCGTGCCCGCGCGCGAGCACGTTCACAGGAGCCGGAGACGGGGCCGGAGCTGCGAGCGGGGGGCGTGACCGAGCAGTGCGCTGCCTGAGCCGACGCCGCCCGAGCCGCCGCTTGGCCGAGATGCGAGCCGGAAGCTGCGCGGCCGGCTGCCCGGGGACGGCGCGGGAGCGAGGATGCGGTGAGTGAGTTCCGGACACTTACCCTGGTTGACACATAGTTTTAGGGGGCCACCCTCCTCTGCGGTGCCATCCCTTCTTCAGGGTCTTGAGATGGAAAGAACCTGAATTAGTATTTATGGGCATTTGTTGTTTGTGTAATGCTTGGGTATTGTTCTGCTTCACTGGCTTGGGTGGCTTCATCGCTGCATACTCACCCTTGATGAATCTGTAGGGACAGAGAAGCACAACACACCAGCATTTAGCAAACATGTTATTAGACTTTACATGCAGCACAACCTGTGTGTTTTTGGTATTGGCCTACCTGTGCAGGAGCTGTGGCGACTTCAAGCCCAACACACCTTGGTGGTGGTGCTGATTCAGAGGAGGAAGAGGACATTGGCAGGATTCAGGGCCGCCGCCTTATACCCACACCCTGTCTTTTTGGCCCCACTGGTCGCACCCCTCGCCTCTGGGTGCGCTTGATCTACAGCCAGAACTCCCCAGCTACAAAAGAAAATATAGTTTTGTAAAACATATTACCCATTAACCTGATAGCTCACCTTCTCTGTTGTATATCCACTTTCTTGCGAAGTTCACCGTTTGAGGTCCGACAAGTGCTGCAATATTTGGTTAAAGGTGTAACGCGACGTCCCTTTGCCACTCACATGAGTTGCCACTTCTTTTGCCAACATCCTCTTTTTATATGTGTTAGACATAAAGTTGTACCTTTGATCTATGAAAGTCTGCAAACAACAAACAGATGTGCATTGTTAACGTATGTCCGCTGTTTGGGTCTCCTTTAGCTCCACATGCACGCCCCTGCCCCTTTAGGTAATTTTCTGGGACAATGCAAGCACCCAAGCCTCATATACGCTAGTGTACACCAACGCTAAGAAATCCAGCTCTCTCCATCCCACAATAGTAGCGAACGGCAAGCATAGACGCACTTGGGCCAAAAGGTGTTTCTAACTCCACTCCACTACTACTCTGCTACTACTGTTGGATAGGGCTCGCTGACTGCCGCCAGCAACAAGGTAAAGCCAGCTCTCCCATCCAAAAATAGTAGCAAATTGCATAGAAATGTCAAATATAAATCACCCCTGCATCATATACACACATGCCAGAGTGATCCATATGACAGTGGCAGCATTACTGTGGTGCCATGTGCCTTTGCTCATATTTTGTGGCCACTCTGTCACCTGCTTGCACCTTGGCAGGAGTGTAATGCGGGCACACATGCGTAGGCAAATGTCCTCCTGCTGCTTATGGCAGTACACGGGGGACCTTTGGATTTTGTCTGTATGACGCACCCCCCTATGTGGACCCCAGGACAGAGCCCAGTATGGACACCACTGCAGAGCCAAAGGCTTAGCAGCGTTGGCACAGCCAGACATGCTCTTTTCCTGGCCAGTAGCCTAGAATCCATCTGTTTTGGGCATGGGAGTGGGCATAGTGACACCTCTTTCAGACAAGACCCTCACCCTGGGCTAAACTAACAAGGGGCAAGTTGAGTGGCTGATTTAATGATGCCCAGCTGGAGGTTCTACTGGCTGGTGATGCCAAAAAATATGATCAACTGGCTGGGTCCTGGCTGGAGCTTCTGCTGGCTGGTGATGCCAAAATCCCAAAAATTATGAACGACTGGCTGGGTCCCGGTCCTGCTCAACCCCCAAAGCATTGCCGGGGCAGTTATAGTTGGAGATTGCCTGCAATGTGACGGGGTGGGGCCAGAACCCAAGGATGGTGTCCAGGCCAAAAAGAAGTTGGACGACCTGAAGGTGGGGCTTCATTGGAAACGCAGCACCAGACGGGCTGAGAGGTAAATGCTGAACATCCAGAGGGCTGCTTGTACAGGAAACATTGGACAACTCACTAAAGCCACCCTTTCCTTTGTTTGAATCTAGCTTTAAAACTGGTGAGGGACTCTACAATTTACACATGCTGAGAAGCGGGAGTTGGGGATGCTCCAACCCAACACTTACCAGGGGGTGTCGGGCACCATGGAAACCGATAGGCGGGATGTACCCACCAGTGGTAAGCCTCATTAGCAAATTGTAGCTTGGCACAGGGGGGAGTAGGCCAACCAAACACACCACCCACCAACCTTAGTTCCCACATGGACACCAAACTTTGAGGGCTTGCCTGCACAACATATGTTGTGCAACTACACACACCAAGGGTATTAGGCAGCCTTTATATGTAACCACTAACATGGGTGTGTGCAGACCCAAATCTGGGGGTCCACGTTGATGTGGGACCAAGTGTGTATCCCTTGTAGGGTTTTTGAAGGGGCACATATACTGTTAGAGACGTAACTACCAGTGCTTTTACCTTGACTTTGCAGCAACACCCCAGCCAGCAGCACCTCACCTGCAGCCACAGCTACCACCTGCAGCCACAGCTGCAGCTTGGCTACCACCAAGACAAGATCAAGGCTGGGCCCACCCACCAGCCAACCACCTTAGGAAGGGAAACTAGTCAGCTTTATAGGCAAGGGGCAAGGGGCAGGGCGGAGGAGGATAAACCCAGGGTAAAGTTTGGGGCCCTGGAGCCAGTGTGGCAACATTGTAAAAAACTAACATTAATGTTGACCTTTCTCCACACAGATGGCACCTCTTCTGCATGAAATTAATGAGCTGGAGGAAGGGCACACTTAACATCTGGATGAAACCCCCAATATTATTTGGTGCCAGCTGCTGGCACCATGGACACTGGCCATCACCACTCCTCCCTGCAGCTATAGCTTCATTCTGCCAGCAGCAGCCCCACCAGCTCCACAAAGCTTCCAGGAGGAAGACAGCCTCGGCCTGCAGCCAGGTGTCACCTGTCTTTGGTAAGGTGGTGCCAAATCATGGAGGAAAACTGGCGGGCCAACAGCACCACTTTTAGGCAAAATGGCAATAGATATTTTACATTTGTGCGATGGACCGCCAGTTTGCTCGATGAAGACCTGGCTGCAGTGGCTGTGGTGCAGCAGCGCCACCCCCAGCAGATGGAGATGCTGGTTTGGGCTCTGGTGGAGGCCAACCAGGTTGCCCTTCAAAGGCTGGAGAGGCTTGAGGCACAGCAAGCTGCAAACACCCAAAGCCGGGCTACATCCCCCTAACCTGCCATGCTGGACTTTGAGCTGTGGTGGGTTCCCAAGCTTTAGGCATAATTGATCAGTTTTTTGACCTTCATCCACAGTTGTGCCAAAACCCAACAACTTGTGACAATTAACATGTAATTAGAGAATAAATATAAAAAAACAGAACTTTATTTGGATGTTATTTAATTTATTCACAAACAGACAAGGCAAAAGATAAAATGAATAATAAAATTGTGGGTGATTGATCAATGGATAGGAGGATTAAAGGGAGGAAATAATATTAGAGAGATATCCAGAATGGAATCTAAATGGATATATAAACTTCAATCCTTACAACCGAAAGGTTTAAATGTGGAGTATGATTTAAATTGCTTCATAGGAGATAACTGAGAGGATATCCTTAATATTGTCGTGTATCCTGTCCAGGTTTAGAATTGGACATGAGTGGGTTTAGAGAAAACATTTTTTTAATATATATTTTATATATTTTTATGTATTAAAAATGATTGAGAGAATGAGAAAGAAATGAGTGATAGGAACTAACTAATTGATTTAATTGCAAAGGAAAGGATTATACATTGTTTTTATTGAGTTGTTTTATCAAATAATTTGTGATAAAATGAAGAGGAAGGTGTGCATCAGACTCTCCAGGGTACGAGCACACCAGCTGTTTGTTTAAAGAAAAGCCGCATCAGCGGTATATAAGAAAGCATTCAAAGTATCTGCATTTGAAAGAGTTAAATGAAACAGACCATGTGATATGAGAAGGTGAATAATTTAGTGACATCCTTAGCCCCGCACAAGCCCATGAATAAGTCTTGATGACGAAACACGTTGGGCGGAGCTAAGGATAGTCACGTGTGTTTGGACGAGCAGCGCCGCTGACTACGGCCGGAGGAGGCAGTGAGCTGGGACTCGTTCTCTTTGTATGCTGGTGTGTACGTACTATGCAGGAAAGTCTTTGACGCCTGTCCTTTTACAGTTTTATGCTTAATGCATGTTTGTTTTAAACATCTGGTGAGCAGCTTTTTAAGGGGCCAGCGGCCATTTAGTTGAATCCCCTTGTGTGGAACATACTTACGCTATTGGAGCGCTTTTGTACTTTTGTCTTTTACATGTGTTTTAATAAACCTGGAGAAAGTTGTTATATTACCTTTGTGGAAATTGGATTTTATTGGTTAATAAGAGCATATTATAAGAAGGTGACCATCCAAGTACCCGAATAGATAAGTATTAAATGCAGCTAAAGGAGAAAAAGCGGAGCCATTAAGTGGAATCAGATGTGCTAAAACCAGGATTGAATCTGGTACGTTATATATATGAAGGTGGTGGTGATGTCACTGAATTGACACGAAGAGCACCTGTGGTGATAAAGTTGCTGTCGCTGAGCCTGGTATACAGCTTTAGGGCTGTATATATATATATATATATATATATATATATTTTAAAAGATAAAATTAATCACAAATGACATAAGTGGTGAAAAAAAATAAAATTCAAGAAAAAGAGGATCCCACCAAGTGCTGGCGAATGCCTTGGGCCACACGGCTCTAGGTGCCAGCATATAGATAGCCAGGAATCTCTTGAGCAGAAGCAGGGGTTGTCTCTTCCAAATTTGCTGCCATCCTCTCGCTCAAGGCAAAGTTATGATGGCTGATGCACCTCATGATAATTTGCATGACCTTCTCTGGCTTGTACTGAAGGGCGCCCCCTGTGTGGTTCAGACAGCGGAATCTGGCCTTCATCAGCCTAAAGGCATGCTCAACTACAGCCCGTGTGTGGCAGTGGGCCCCATCATTAGCTTCCTGGCCAGGTGTCTGCGGCCTTAAATCGGACCTTCACCATGATTTATTGAAAATCCCAAACCCTTATAAAATGATTCCCCAGCATCTAAAATTAATATATTTGAAGTTTTTAGTCACTTACCTATTATTCTTTCCCCCTCTGGGTTGCAACTCTGTTCAAGACTTTAGGATACAGATGCCTCCATCTTGACTCAGAAGCATCACACTTACTGAGGAGAGGAGAGCAGGATAAAGCACAGGGGGGCGGGTTATAGCTGTGCTTTGCTCAGACAGAGCAGAACTGGGGTCAGGAAAAGGTCAGTAATCCCAGAATGCAGAGCAGCACAGTTAGAAGGCACTTCCTGTTTGCAGACATCAGGTCCCATGAGCTGCCATCTTGGATGTTTAAAGGCTCATAACATGCAATAGGTGCAGGTAGGATGATTTTTAATGTGAGCAATCTGTATGTACAGGGTGTGGGAAACATATAAGATAGGCTCTTATTCAGGGTGAAGGTCCGCTTTAAGAAGGGCGTCAGGAGCCAGGGCAGCAAGGGATAACCTGAATGACCTAAAAGACAAATAAAAATTAAATTATTATTATTATTATTAATAACAGGCAACACAACATCAAAACAGCCTCGACCAAATAGTAAATATTACAAAAGAGTAGGGCCAAACAAGCAAAAGGTAAGGCAGGATACTTGGACTAAGCATTTGGAATTGCAACAGGGAGAAGGGGACATTCAAAGAGGGGCATGTGCACAGTGAATGTGATAGAGGGCAGGGAGACCAATTTGCTAACACCTGGCCCAATTACAAAAAAGGGGCACATAACAAAAGAAAAACACAACATAAACAATAAACAGGCAGATTCACTCCAGCAATAAACAAATATATCCACATGCCAACCGCTAGTCAGCTCGCCACTCTCAAAACGGGTGTATTAAACTGGAACTCCTTAATATAAAAGAGCCAGGGAAGCCGACTAATACGCTGATAAACTTTAGATCTGGCCCCACGACACATTGGATGTTAAAAGAGTGGCCCATCTTGTGGTTGCTAAAAAGAAAGCACCAAAAAAAAAGCATCACTAGACTGGCAACAACAAATGAACAGTAAAAATAAAGTAAAACAAGGGCCAAATGGGACACAGAGAAGCTGTTTGGGGGGGCCTATCGATGGGGCCCATGACACTTGGCATATTCGCAATGTTGAAAAATCCCAACCTCACCGCTTTCCAGGCTGCCATGCTGTAATGGAAAGAGAAGTATTTCTCCTGCAGAACAGCCAAGCCATCGAGAAATGTAGTTAGGGCGTGGCTCAGCGAAGGCTGGGACGTGCCAACTGACAGTGTCCCTAGCCTCTGGAAGGAGCCATTTGCAAAAAATGTAAAGCAGCAAACCACTTTGGTAATACCTCTAATTGCATGCCCCTTTCTTGTGGAGGGGGCCAACCATGTCCGCAACTCTGAGCAAATCTTCTCAAGAGAAAGACAGTTCAGTCAGGCTAATTTGAACACCCGTTGACTAGTCATCTGATCGATATCCAGGCGATGGAGGGTATGCCTAAGCTCTGGAAGGTACATGGTTAACAGAACTCATCAAGGGGCTCCATCATAGGTGTGGAGGATGTAGGCTTTATTTTCACTAGCGTTCAAGTATTCCCGCTAGCAAAAAGATACGTTTAAACCGAAACCTGCGGCTTTTGTAGGTCCGAAAACCCACAAGTCAGGGCTCTGAATCATGTGCAAGCACAGGCAAAACCTGTAAAATTACAGACGCACGGATGCCTTGAGCCGTATTTATACAGCGAACACTCAGTTTGGAGTACGCATACCACAATTCCCCGCAAAAAGGACAACTCGGCCACAAAAACAAGGCTCTGAATCACCTGAAAACGGAAGAGAGACCAAATACGGTTCTTTGACATCATTCCCACTGGCGGGAATGCGTGAAAGAGAGGCTCTGAATCAGGCCGAATGTTCCTCAAATATTCAACAAAAGTTATGCTGTTGTTAACAGTAACCTTGTCTGTTTTGGGATTTAGGATCTGTAACCCTTAACATTGTCCCTGTATCCAACAAAGATTCCCTCAAATGAGTTTGGTGTGTTTTTCCTCTAGGAATGTAGATAAATGCTTTGCATCCAAAAACTCTTAAGTGTTTAACACTTGGCTTCTTATTGTGCCACAGTTCATATGGAGTTTTCTCCACTGTTCTAGAAAAGTGCCTGTTCTGCAAATAAGTGGCTGTCATTGCTGCCTCACCCCAGTATTTTCGTGGTAGTCCAGAGTCTGTAAGAATACTTCTGATCATTTCAGTCAGTTCTGTTCTTCAGAGTTCTGTTCTTTCTTTATGCTACCCCATTTTGCTCTGGTTTGTATGGCACTGACTTTTGATACTGTATTCCATGCTGCTTCTCTTGTACTTTGTGTCCTGTGAATTCACCTCCATTGTCGCTCTGAAGTATGAGAGGTTTCCACTGAAACTTGTTACTTGTCTGAATTCAAAGCCTCTCTGTGATTGCTAATTTTTTTTGCGGAAGTAAACTTGCGGGATTTTGCGAGCGCTCATATTATTCTCAGCTGTGTCCTAAATTTTCTCGGCCAGGCGTACACGAGCATAAGTGTTTCACGTAAGCTTTTAATTTAGACTGGCAAACTCATAGGCTGAGTCACAAACTCACTAGCCTCATAAACCAAGTTTGTACCTGTTTCCAGTCGCGCCACTGTATCCTTGACTCTTGGTGCTCTGTGCTTTCCCTCTCTGAACCCCACCTTTAGGGCATTCCATGTTTGTGTGCCTCCATTTGCTGTGACTTCTCCCTCCTGGTTACTTTAGGGGCATCCCATGTAGTGTGCCTCCACACATTGTCACTAACCTTCTTCTTCCTGTTTCTCCTGGTTCCTTTTTGGGCATCCCATATATTGTGCCTCCCCGCAGTGTGACTCACCTTCTGCCTCTTGGTTCCTTTAGAGGCATCCCATGTAGTGTGGCTCTCCGCAGTGTTACTTACCTTCTCCCTCCTGGTTCCTTTAGGGGCATCCCATGTAGTGTGTGTCCCCGGTGTCACTGACCTACTACTTTCTTTTTGTTGCATGTTTCCCCCTAGTGGTTGCCACCACCTTCCCTCACCCCAGCTTTACCTTCTGCACCTTGCACATTACAAAAATATAAAAAAAAACAATGGGGACCATATGGTCCTCAGCCCCTTGCTCTTCTCCATGGCACCTGTAAAGACAAAAGAAAGGCATGTCTACTTGAACATGTTTCCCAGTTCTTCCCACTAAATGCCCCCAAATGTTTATTACTGCATTCCTGTTGTTTACAATTTCATGGAACCGCCCTCCGCCATGCCTTCACCGGGGGCTGTAAGGACATGAAAACAGATTTTAAAACTAGGCACATGTGTTAGGCCTGCTCCTGGAGGCATCAGCTTGAGTTTTCTGAAACCCACCTGAGTCATGGTAGCAGCATACTCTCCATGGTCCGAGTCTGTAGGGGAAGAGAAGCACAAAACACCAGCACTTAGCATAAAGATGTGTGTTTTATTGTCTGTTGTCCTACCTGAGTTATCTGCCACTGAGTGTAACGCCAAGCCCAACACTTGGGCCTCCTCCTCTTTGGCTGGTTTCTCTGCTAGTGGTGGGGATTCCAAAGAGGAGGATGAGGAAGCTGGCAATCTTCGGGGTCGACACCTTACCTGCACACCCAGTCTATGTTGTGGCACTGGTCGGACCCTTCTGCTCCGGGTAGGCTTTATTCTCTGCCAGAATGCTACAAAAGAGGCACAATTCAGTCACACAGTTCTGCATTAGTGGGCAACTCATTTATGGACCAGCCATTACCTCTGAAAAACTGCCTCACCTGGGGTCTGTCCCTTCTTTTGGGGTCTGACCAGTGCGGCATTATTTGGGGGTGCGTGTAAGACATCTTTTGGCGTGTGTGTTGAGCTTGAAGTCATATTGCTCTGTCATAAAAGTCTGCAATGTGAAAACAATAAAAATGACACTTTACTGTAGTCCATGTATTGCCTTAGTTTAGGCCACATGCACACTAACCTACCCCCTATTGTGGCATGACCCTTCCCCCAGCAATGTTTCCCCTCAAATCTCCACCATATGCAGCAGGCCAATGCCTGTATTGTCCTACCCTTTTTGGCTGGCGAGTGACCTCACCAGTATGTGCATATGCACCACTGAGTATGCCCTATTCCAAACCAGCTTAGGCATCTCCAAATTGCTCCCTTCCGCTGTGGCGAATCACTGACGCACCTATGCAAACTGGTGCGCCCAGCTCTCCAGGTCACCATTACTGGTGGATTTAAATAACTGATACACCTAAGCAAACTGTCAGACCCAGCCAGACCTTTTTCTGTCACACTTTTTCCTTTCCTTTAAAAGGGAAATCCACATTCAAAGGCATGGAGGATGAGCTGATCTAATTTTTTTAGCATTTTTTTGTTATGCTAGCAAATGTGTTCTTTGTGGAAGCAATTTTCACTACCTACAATCTGTTGCTATTAGCAACCGTATACCAAGTCTGTGTTGGAGATACAACTACTGGCGGATTGGCAGGTCTATGGCCTGTCTCATCCTGCAACAGTGTCCCTCGGCGTACACACATTTGAGCCCCCCAGCATCCCCTAGAAAAAGACAAGGGTGGTACAGTGGCCGGCGCATATGACTGATGGCATGTTCACTAAGGCACTTGTGGTGTGGCACACTAATGCTAGTGGCCTGTTTCATGTCTAGGCCTTCAACAGGCAGCCAGGGTTGTGGTCTGCACATTTTTGTACTCTGAAGTCGACGTAAACCTTGTTTGTCTTCGAAAACCAGGCCTGTGCCATTATTGCACGCCATACCATGTGCCTTGGTTTGTATGTCTTTTCTCTATGGTTACTTACCATCATAATGTACTCCTGTTAGTGTGTGGTAAACAGGGAGGGTGCCATTGTGCAGAGTGTTTTTTCTGGCTCCTTCCAGGAGTGTGACGCACCCCCCGCGCCGAGGTGCCTCAGCGGATCCCAGAAATGTTGTAGCCCCTGCAAACACCTGTGCTTGCCTGTTAAATTAAGGCCAGTTACTCACCCACTTGTATATAAAAGCACATACGCTGCACCGCAGCCCCAGAGCCAGGCATGGCATATGGAACTCAGCACACGACCAAGGCACCACAGCTCCATCCCCAGCCCCCACTGCTTGGGCCACAGACACTTCCCTGCTACTAGCACTACCCACTCTGAGCAGGCAGTGTGTCCCGGGAAGAATGTGAGACCCACATCCAGGACTCCCGCCACACCCCACCAGGCTCCAGGCACCGTTCAGGACACCGGAGCCCAGTGCACTCCCCAGTGCGAGCCACACTGCAAAGACCACAACGGAGCCCACAGCAGAGCAGCAAAGCCACAGCTAGTGCTGCACGTTCCCCTCCTAGTGCACCACCTCTTCTGGACCTGGGAGTGGCCACAGTGGCTTTTTAGCCCCTACCCACCCCAATCTACAGGGAACAGCTGCTGCCCCACAGACTGGGTGGAAAATGACCTGCGGGATGCTGAGCACATGGTTCAATGACGCCCAGTTGGAGGCACTGTTGAACGGGGTCTCGGATGATTTCGATAAGCTGGCTGGGCAACGGTCCCGCACTACACCAAAATCAGTGCAAGATGAAATCTGAAATCTGTCAGATTGCCTGCCTGGTGATTAGTGCCACTAGTGGTGACTTTTACCCACACAAAGCAGGGTGTACATAGGCTGCTGTACCCCGACATCGACCAGGGGGACATGCCCACCAGTGGTAAGAGTTGCCTCCACAATGCTGAATTTGGGAATGGGAGGCCACAAACCCCAAAATTTGGCATAAACATGAGTCGCCAGACGCATTAACAACAGTGCTTGCCTGGGACACACATGTTTGCAAAGCAAGCGCACAGATGTGTTTACCTACAATTGCAACCCATAAGAGCCCTTAATTGGTTGCAAAGGTGTGATGGGCACGTATCGCTGTGGTGCCCGGTGTGTACCCCATATTCAGTAACTTAAGGAGTGCAGCTAAGAATTGTGTGGAGCTTAGATTGTATCTCTCTTGCCTTGCAGCCCCCAGCCACCAGCCATGTCTCGGCTCCACCTCCTGACTGGGCTAGCGTTCCAAATGCCCTGCGTCATACACCTCCCACCACCAAAATAACAAGTCCGGACCACCATGTCGTTGGAAAGATTAAATTTAATCGGCCACAGCCCAACATATATAAACAAAATGTTCAAGCAGAAAAGAGTCCCGGGCTAACCGCCAGTGGCCAAAACATCCCCTTCCCTACTTGAACCCCAACCATCTGAAATTCTTTAACCAAAATCGTCCTGGCCAGTTTCCACTGGAAACAGCCGCATACCCTACCAATGGAAATGCTACCTCAGATCCGAAACCCGAGAGGAGACCCGCCCAACGGCTGTGACAAATACAACCAAATTTACCGAAAAACAAAACCAAAAACTTAAAACAAATAAATAACAATACATTAATTTATGTACAAATTATGACACGTTCTCTCCAATCCCCGCCCCCCAGGACTGTGGCCGAAAAACCCAACCATGACCAAAAGCCAGGGCGGTTGGGTGGGACTGCTCGTCCATCTACGCCTGGGGTCAAAGAGGAAGGAGAAAGGGACGGACATCCCCTTTATACTCCCCCTCCCCCCTGAGGTCACTTCCCCCAGTGACCACTTCCACATGGCTGGTCCGCCTCCGGACAGGAACGCAGGCCAGTCATGTGGGCTGCCCTCCTTAAACGGATGGCGCTTTCTTGACTGGGCTAGCGTTTCAAATGCCCTGCGTTATACACCTCCCACCACCAAAATAACAAGTCCGGACCACCATGCCGTTGGAAAGATTAAATTTAATCGGCCACAGCCCAACATATATAAACAAAATGTTCAAGCAGAAAAGAGTCACCCCTATTGTTCCGGGTCTGAGAAGCCTAGAATCCCAAAAAATGAAGGGAAGGGGAGGAAACAAAATTAACATCCCGACCCCCCACCTATTGGAAGCTAACATAAACTCGGACGCATACCTCCTAGGCCAGGGAGCTTAATCGGGCTAACCACCAGTGGCCAAAACATCCCCTTCCCTACTTGAACCCCAACCGTCCAAAGTTCTTTAACCAAAATCGTCCTGGCCGGTTTCCACTGGAAACAGCCGCATACCCTACCAATGGAAATGCTACCTCAGACCCGAAACCCAAGAGGAGACCCGCCAAAGCCAGGCAGCGCTGAAACCTTAGCGCTGCTTGGCCTGCCACAACTCCACCTCCATATCGAGCTGCTCCTTCAATGACATGTTAAACAAGTCGTTCCTCATGTCATTCAAGTAGACCCCATCGGATTGATAAAACCCCCTTTACGTTGATGTGGCGCACGCTCAAACCCCTGTTCAGCCTCACAAACCTTGCTATCGCCTTGTTGACCTTTACCCGAACCCTCTCGATGGCCAACAAGCCTCTAGCGTGCCGCCAGGCAAAACGAGGAACAATCTGAGACCACACCAACACCACCCCCGGAAATACTCCCAGAAAAAAGTCCCGCGTTATGGACTTGATCAGGTACCTCATCGGCACCTTCCCTAAATCATTCCCCCCTGCATGAATAACCAAAACCCCCGGTGGCCCCTTCCTTGCCGCCACACGCATTGTGTGGTCCCCCATGTCACCCCAGCACAGGCTTCTCACACCGGCCCAACTCAACCGCGCACGATCCTCCGGTATGCCCAGCTGCATTCCGTTCCTCCGAACCGCCGCTCGCCGAGCCGACCAGTAAATAAACGAATGTCCAACGATCACGACCGAGCACGCCGATTCGAAAACAGGGAAGGGGAGGGAGGCAGGTAGGAAGATGTTATCGACCGATCCACACATTCACCTGTACAACCGATCAATCCTGCCCGGCCGAATGTACCGCCGAAACCGCGCCGATTCCCACCGCCCCAGCCTCTTTATTATATCATCTGGAAGCCCCAGCCTAGCCGCATCTGTCGCAGCCCCAATTCGAAACAAATGGGTACCATACTCGCCGCTTGCAAGCCCCAATTCCCCCAGACACTTTCTAAAAACGGCCAAAAACTGGAACTGGAACCATCCTCGTGCATGAGCAACTCGGCCTGACCTCCAGGAACTCCTCAACGGCGGCAGCCGGGCATGAAGTACAGTGCCGCCACCTACCCAAAAAGATACTCATTTTCCTCTTTGATCCGTCTTTGACCTTCTTATGCGTATCACCACCCCTTCATCTGACGTCACCGTATCATCAAAACCCAATCCCCCGGGTACCCGCTTGTTAGGGCTCACCAGCTCCCCCACACTCAGAGCTCCAAAAATGCCAGCGAGAATGCCGCCCTAAACAATCTCACCTCAAAACTTGACGTGCAAACCCGGGGCAAAATACTGATAATCCCCCCCCCAACCCCACGAGACTGGCTGCCTGGTATCAGCCGTCCTGTGCTTCTTCTGCCAACCCTTCAGTGCCTGGCGTACCCAAAACGTTTTCGTCATATCCGCCCAACCCTCCAGTCGGCACAAGAATGCCAAAGCCGACATCTTTTTGTCAACCGAAGCCGGGGTCTCGCCTCCTCCCAACAACTCGCCCACGTACCAAATCAAAAAGCCTTGCCTATCTTCCTCCGTTGCAGGCACCCCGAACTCCTCCACCAAGGCCCACCACTGCTGTAACGTCTTTACATACGACCCCCAAGTAGATGGTGGAAACGACTTTTGTATTAAGCTAAACAGGCATCTTACAGGATCTCCAGCAGCCAACTGGGGCACGACTCGACGACCTCCCTTGCCTCGGGTGCCAATTTTCTGAAGCGCTCCCACTGTGAACGAGAGAGCGTCAGCTATCCCATTTTCCACTCCGGGCACATGTGCCGCCCTGCACCACATGTTATACTGCAGACAACCCAACACCAGCTGCCGGAGCAGCGCCACGACCGGTAAAGATGACTAAGTCTGTGTGTTAACCGCCGCAACCACCGACATATTGTCTGACCGAAAACACACCGCCTTGTTCCTCAGCACCTCTCCCCATAAGGTCACCGCCACCACCAGTGGGAACAATTCCAGAAAGGCCAAATTCCTAATAAGAGCCGATTCCATTCATCGCCCTGGCCAGGGGCCCGCACTCCATCTCCCCCCCAGGTAGGCTCCAAAACCGACCGAGCCCGCCGCATCTGTGAAGAGCTCAAGCTCCTCATTCGCCCTCATCAGTTCCAGCCAGTACGCCAGGCCATCAAAGGACTCCAGGAAAGTGATCCACATTCATTGCAGCTGTCAACCTGATGAAGTGATGCGGCTCCCGAACCCCCGCCGTCGCTAGTGATAGACGCCTGGTAAAAACCCGTCCCATGGGCAAAACCCGGCACACAAAGTTCAACTGACTGAAGCTGCACTAAAGTTACCTTTTTTACCCGCAGGGCCCCTTCCAGCCCCCCAACCAAATACTCAATTTTATCCCTCGGCAGCCTACATACCCCTTTTACCGTATCGATCTCGATCTCCAGGAATTTTATCATGGTTTCTGGACCTTCCGTTTTGTCGTGCGCCACCAGCACCCTAAAAGCCCCAAACACGCTTAGCATGGTTGCCAACAACAGATCGCATATCCTAGTGCCTGCCGGCCCAACACACAAAAATTCGTCGAAGTAGTGGGTGACGGACCCCATGCCCGCTCTCTCCTTTACCACCCACTCCAGGAACGCACATGAAATTGAGCACCCCATCGGGAGACACCGATCCACGTAATACCCTCCCTTGAAAAAACACCCCAAAAGATACAAGCTATCCGGGTGCACTGGCAGCAGCCGAAATGCGGATTTAATGTCGGTTTTAGCCATCAATGCCCCGGGGCCTGCCTCCCTTACCATATCCAGAGAGAAGTCAAACGACGTATTAGACACCGATGGCAGCTCTTTGTCTATACCGTCATTCACCGACGCGCCCCTCAGGAAAGACAGGTGGTGTATGACCGAAATTTGCCTCGCTCCTTCTTGAGCACAACCCCCAACGGGGACACCACCAGATCCTCCAGAGGGGGGGTCGCTGAATGGTCCCGCCATCCGCCCCAAGGAAACTTCCTTCCCCAACTTTCCCCTTAGCACCTCTGGCCTCACCCGTGCCGATTTCAGGTTTTTAAGCGAGCGCACCTTGGGAGGCGCTGCACATGGAATCCTAAAACCCAAATCGAAACCATCTGCCAGTAAACGAGCCACCCCTTGATCAGGATACTTATTTAACCATCTCCGCCCCTCTCACCGCAGCCGAAATTTGCACGTGGGCCCCCATCTGCAGAAGGAGTCATTGTATGCTCAGCACAAACCCCGTCTGGCTGCATCCGCCACTCCCGACCCCATTGAAGTGGCGGCCCCCTGAAAGAGGGAGGAACCCCGGCAGCTAGGTACACTCCCCCCCTCGCATTCATCATCCTCAACCACAGCCCGATGTCCCTATGATCCCAACCCCTCGCTTATTGACATCCGTTGCCTAAACTGCTTGTCGTACCTAAGCCACACCGAACCCCCATATACCCGGTAGGCCTCCCAAATGGTGTCTAAATAACAGAACAACGGCGAGCAGTGTTCCGGATTTCTTTCGAGTATAGAAAATGCCTGCAGCCAATTCCCGAAAGTTCTCAGAATCAACCGAAAGAGCCTCCTATCCTCATCCTCCTCCTTCCAGTACTCCTTCCCCTTCTCCCAGCCCTCAATCCCGAAACGTTCCAAGGGCAGTAACGTGAAGATGTCCACAAACTCCCTTCGCCATATCTTTTCTTTTACCTCCTGCTTTAGGTGCCCCCCAGTGGCCCCTCAAAACACACGTAGGTGTGCCCCCTGGCTAAATCCGATATTGGTAGGGACCTATCGCCTTCCCCCGTTCCCCCCCTGACCCCGGGTCTTCCACATTTTCTTCCTCCCTGCTAGCTGCCCCCCCCTGCCAGGAAACCTGCCACCCCCTAGCCGTCACCCCCGGATACCCCACCCCCCAGCTTGTGATAAAGACATCAGATCGGCGATAAATTGTGCCTCACCCTGCCAACTGATCACGCCGCTTGATCCTCCTGAGTGCTGTTCCAAGCCCTGAGTCGCCGTGCCCGACTGGCCCAGCCACCCGCTTCCCGGCGCCAGCGCCGCGAACCGCTGACGCCAGCCGCCACGCACCGGTCACTTGCCCGACTGCCCGTCTTCCATCCGCCATCCTGGTGCCTCGACCGCCGTGCCACCCGAAACAGGATCCTGGTCGACCACCGCCTGCAGGGAAAAAGGAGAGGCGAGCAGCTGGTACTGGCCGGGAAACCGAGTCCCCTGCCCCATGCGCACTCGTCCGCAGTGCCTGGACCTAATTGCGCGTGGGCGGGGGAAGACGCTATGCGCACCAGCTCGCCAGGCTGGGGGGCCGCCAGGTCAAAGGGCCAAGCGCTCAGGGACGCCGGTATGCGCCAGGCCGGGGGAGCCAAAGAGGGGAAGGGGGCATCCCGCAATTGGCCCGGAAAAGGGGCCGTGGGGGAGCGAGGACGACGCTCCCGCAGGGGGGGCCTTAGCTATAGGAGAAGGGGGGGGCTGGCGCGGGGGGCCCAGTCACCGTGTGTGGTAGGGGGTGGGTGACATGTGCTGCATTATCACCGCCCCCAGGTCCACACTCCGCTCTGCTTAGAGCGGAGCTTTGACCCCCATGGAGGAGCCCGGAGGGGTACTGCTTGGGGGAGGAGCCCCCCTCCGCCAGGCATGTACGCGGGGAGGGGGAGGAATGCTGCCCGCTCGGGGCCTTGTGCAGCGAGCGCTCTGTTGTAAGCTGAGGTGGTGGCAGGGGCGGAGCCGGCAGCTCCGACGCAGATGCCTCTCCCTCCACAGCGAGGGAGAGGCGTGGAGAGGCCGGCCTCTTTTGGCCCGAGCTCCGCCGCTCGGGCCGCGGACCATCCTCAGAGGAGGAACCAGGCAGGGGAGGTGGCTGGACCCCTGCCGCCTCTCCCCACCCGGCACCAATGCGGCCTGCGGCAGACCTCTGGCCGGAGCCCCGAGGTAGGTCCGCGCTGAGGAGGGGGGAGGGGGAGTGGGAGGGGTGGAGCGCTGTCAAGGTCAAGAATTTCATTGGCATTATACAGACAGTTTGCAGAACAAATTAAAGATAAGGTGCACTACAAGGCCACAGGAGTTAAACTAGGAACAGGGGGGAATGGGAACTGAACCTAGGGACATGAGCACACAATTACATAGGGAGGGCATGGAGACAAATAGATAACACTAATACACATAAATACATCCTATGGGGCCCAACTGATAACCTACATTTCAAATGCAAGGCTAACAATAAAAATGCAGAAAGATAACACTAATACACAGTTACTCAGAAGCCAACTGCCACTCAGATCGCCAGTCTCAAAGTAAGAATAGAGACTAGAGCTGAATGAGATGAAGGCGTCATAGCTGGAGCCCGGGAAGCCGGTCAAGAAGCTAAAAAATGCAGATTGGGACCCACCACACACTGAACATTCAGCGAATGCCCCATCTTATGGTTCCTGCAAGAAACAGACACAGGTTAATACACTAGCAACATTACAGTGGCAGGCAAAGAGCAAGCAGATACATGGGCAGCTTGGACACAGGAATCAGTGCACCAAATGAGCAACAAGGATTAGCTAGTTTAGGGGAGCAGAACAAAGGCTAAACAGAGGGGAGGCCGAAAACTGCTAAACGGACGAAAATGGCTAAAACTGAGATTTTGAAGCAACATTCACACTTAACAGTAACTGGACAAGGGGATACTGTCAGGTCCTTTGCCAGATTCCTCTTTTGTAGTTCTTGTATGAACTCTGGGTGTCTGTGACCTAAACGTCTGTGCCACATGTATATACAGTCATTGTGTTCATTTGTGCATAGTCCCTTTTCCTTCACTGTGTTGAGGGGATATAGATGGTCATCCAGCTTGGCACTTGCTATGGCCTGCTTGCCATCTAGGATAGAACACTTGTGACTTTGAAATTTTACAGTGAGTTCCTTGGCTGTCAGATGCTTCACAGATAAGGGTCCTCCTTCTAGAACAGGAACATAAAGCACATCCTTCACTGGTATGGTTAAATTGTGTCTTGCATAATTGGGGCATACAAGGGTTCCATGTCCATATGCCTCTGCATGTATTTTGCTTCCACCTTCAAGGTAAATACTCTCTTTGTTATTCAGATCAAGTTCTGTGAAAAAGCTTGTGATGTGACTGGTTGCTCCCGAGTCAATGCACCAGCCTTGAAATATATGGTTGCCTATCACTTTAAATGTGGCATTCCATTTCCCTTCATGTGGATCAGAGATTGTGTTTAGTATAAGAGGGACACTGTCTCATTTGCTCTGCTTTCCACTCTCTATTTATGTGTCCCTGTTTGTTGCATCTAATACGCACCCTGGTTTCCTTCCTGTGTATCTTTAAGAGCTGTTCTGGTCTCAGTTTCTGTAGTTAAGCAGGGGATGCAGCCGGCAGCTTGCTTGGCTCTATTTGGCTTCATTCAGCTTCTTAGCTGCTGTGTGACTAGCAGAACCGAATAAAGGCAAGCAAAACAGAGTGCGCTGATTGCCTGAGTGGGTTTGGGTGCACCATGGGAACGCCAAGAAGGTAAGTTTCCAGGGTCAACCATGGGGATACACACAGCAGGGAGGAACAACACCAGGACAATGAAATTCCTGTGTGGTGTTCTCTTTAATAATAAACTGGTAAAGGGGACCTCTAGCATCATATACAAATGTATTAAAGACGTTTAAGTAGACGATCTTATAGATTCCCGGCCCGATTGACTCCCTCCCCCTGGGGCATCGGGATGCCCCGCTCTGTGAAACCCCCAAGGTCCGATACACTTACCTTCTGTCCCGGTCCAATGGCGCATGCATGAACTGTGGCTGCATACCCGCTATCCCTCTTGCACGGCACGTGCCCGCGCCAGGCATTTGTGAATGGCCAGCATGGGCATGTTCCCTGTTGGAGGACAGCGGGAGATGCGGCCGGCAGCGCACTCGGAGACTCTCGCCTTAGACGAATACTTAAACGACAAGACGTCAGTGGATACGAGCGCACTGATTGGATGAGCGGCCGCGCATGTGCCGTAGGACTGGGAAGAGGTGAGTTTGTTTTGGCAATCTGGGGGGTTTCACACAGCGGGGCACCCCCGATCGGGCTGCCCCGGGGGAAAGGACCAAAACCCAGGATAGTCAAAATCCTGGGTTTTGGTCCACTTTAATTGAGATTTTTCTTTAGTTCTAGAAACCTTAAAGTGGAGGATTTTGACTATCCTGGATTTTGGTCCTTGCCCCTGGACACCCCGATCAGCTGTGTGAAACCCCCCAGGTCGCCAAAACAAACTCTCCTCTTCCCGGTCCTACAGCATATGTGCAGCCGCTCGTCCAATCAGCACGGTGATGGCTGCATCCCCCGCTACCCTTCAACAGGGAGCGTGCCCGCACTGGCCATTCACAAATGCCTGGTGCGGAAACACGTCCTGCTTGAGGGATAGCAGGGATGCGGCCACTGCTTGCGCATGCGCTCGCTTAAATAAAGTAAATGTATGGGCAACCTGGGGGGTATCACACAGCAGGACATCTCAATTACATTAGAATTAAGATTCCCGGGCCGATTGCCGAGGGTTTTGGTCCACTTTAAATCAGAGTTTATTGGCCACATAAATCACTATACAAGTATGGCAAGTGTAGAAATACACTTTTTTATTAAGCTAAGGAGGACCTTTGACTTTTTTTAATCAGCACAATGTATTATCTGGATGTTTGAGGCCCTTCTCATGCAATTTGGAAGCTTTTGGTGGTTCTAGTTGCTCTCCAGTTGTAAAAACACAGAGCCTATATTGTTCCTCTAAAATATTTGTAAAAACTCCACTGAGCAGCATGAGAGCAGAGAGGGGGCCAGGGATTCCGGATGCAATGGAGCAGCGGCTGCCGGCCTGGTGCAGTTATTTAGGTCGTGCTCCTGGCTGCAGAAGGTGAAAACGTGCGTGAAGCCTTTATAGAGCCGGGCATTCTTTGCAGGTGTAAAGAGCAAGTTGGCGAGCATTCAGCGGCCGTGCCCCCAATGGTGACAGTGTGACAGGGACAGCTGGCCGAGGCCGCTCTCTGAAAACCCCCCCTTGGTGGACCAAACATAACGACAGTGAACTTTCTGCAGGGGAATGAGGGATGTGCTGTGGCCTGAATTAGGCACAAAGACCTCTCGCTATGACTTTTGTTCCTCTCTAAAGAGAAGAAATATTGCTCTTAATAGGGAAAGGATACTTTGCAGCCCCGCCTGGCCTTTATATTACAGTGCAGAGTCTGCCGGGCCTGCTCTCCCTGCACAGGGGATCGTAAGCCAGCCTTAAGGTTACATGGCCAAACAGATATATATATATATATATATATATATATATATATATATACATAGATGTGCTTTGTGAATGGTGTTCAGTGTCAGACTGGCCCACCAGACCATTAAAGCTTCCTCCGTGGGCCCCAGGTGCTGGTCCAGGGCCATTCACAGGAGAGAACAGACGGTCCAAGAGTTACAAATGGATTTCTGGCTAGCCTGAGGTGTCTGTAAGTGTGTTTTTTATATTTATTATGTTACTTTTATTTGTTTTATTTTGTTATATCTAAATAGCTGAATATTGGGCCCCAAGCATGACTTCAACTGGTGGGCCCCATGATTACCATGATACCATGATTTCCTCTGGGCACCAATAATGATTTCCTCTGTTGGGCATCAAGAATAATTTAATCTGGTGGGCCCAAAGTATGATTTCCTCTGGTGGGCATCAGTGATGATTTTCTCTGCTGGGCCCCAAGAATTAATTCCTCTGGTGGAAACCACAAATGATTTCCTCTGGTGAGCTCCAAGAATTATTTCCTCTGGTGAGCTCCAAGAATGAATATCTATGGTGGTGGTGGTCCCAATAATGATTTCCTCTACTGGGCCGCAAGAATAATTTCCTCTGCTGGCCCTCAATAATTATTACCTATGCTGGGCCCCACAAATAACCTCCTATGGTGGCCCCAAGAATGATTTCTCTGGTCACCCCCCCCAAGGTATTCTAGTCTGGCACTGGTGGTGCTATGGGAAGCTTCTGATATATATAATGGATGACTTAGAACAAGTAGACTCATTTCTGCTGCTTCTGGCTTTTAGAGCAAATATGTTGTAACATCAAACCGACAGCTAGAGCACAAAGTACAAGATGCCTGCAGAGTCACTGAGGTTGCCTTGGCTTCTAGCTTCCATGTTAAGTGTCTGTCCAGTGTCCCCTTTACTACTAAAGAATTCCCCTTTGCCCATTTAAGTAGATCTTGGACAGGTTTGACTGTGACACCTAAGTGTGGTGAAGGCCCCTCTGCAAAATCTAGTGGAGGGCCCTGTAGGTAACTGCAATTTAATCGATGCCCAAGTGGTGGAGGTCCTGTACTGTAAGTCCTGGTTAACCCCTTCTTAAATCTGGCCCCACTGCTCCCTGCCACCTGTGCACTTACCTTACCTTCAGGGCAGGATTATGAGAGGGGCTCAAGGGGCCTCCACCACTTGCCCTGAAAAGGGGGCCTCCACCAACCTTTGGGTTATGGTCTGGTCCAGGAGGCTTTTCAGTCTTTGCACATAAGCCACCAAGCACAGCCGCTGGCAGCTCAATGCAGGGAACTGTTTTCTGCTGGACCAGCCGGGCGACTACACCCCCCCACCCAGAATGGCAAAGCAGGAGTTCCCGAGCAGCACGCACCCGCACAAGGGGGGCACAAGGGACTCGATCTGACATTCCAGTAAGTAGCCGGGTGCCAGACAACCATCAATCAGTTACTTGGCTGGACTATTATTTTAAAGGAAAGAAATACTGTATCTGGGACCTCCACCAGATTGTGTGCCCAGGGGCCTCCATCACACTTCATCCGGCCTTGCTTACCTTTACTCCCCAGAGCTTCATCCAGAAATCAGTTAGAGATACTCTCACATTCTATTCTGTTGAATTGCCCAGGAATTGGCCAATCAGACTGCATTATACAGATGACACTTAAACCTCAGCAAAAGTGACATTTGTGTTGGTCTGGTATTTATGATTCCTAGAGGGCAGGGCCATTTCTAGGGGCGAGAAGGGTGAATGTTCTGGGTGACAATGTCATTGTGTATGTGGGGGGCGGCTTTATCCCAGTCATTCCATTTTCGGCAGATGGGTCAGGACCACTTTTAGTGGTGCTGGCCATTCACCAGGCCCCTCATCTGCCCATATGTGGCTCAGTCATGGGGAGGGGGCACTGCCCACTGCTAAGGAAGACACACAGCATGGCACATATAAGCATGGGGCAGCAGCAGCACCAGAGCATGAAAAGAGCTTTTTCATCTAGTAACTGCCCTGTTAAGGGCATTTGGTTTAGTTCATCGCATTGCGCATGCAAATGAAAAAAAAAACATTACTTACCAGACTGATCACAGGCTCAGTCCCCTGGGCTAAAGTGGTCGTGTGTTCCTGACCAGGCCGGGCAGGCTGATTCATTACTAGCGCCAGGTATCGGCAGATGTGCGTCTGTACAGAGGCGCTAAGAGCGACCGCTAGTAAACGCTGTGATTGGCAGTGATCGAGCGCTGTAACAGAGTGTCTCAGTCGCTGTAGTAACCTGGCAGGAATTGTTGAATGAGATGTATGTTGGGCGTTCTAACACCAGTACAGTGTTGCAGGGAGCGAAATGTAGCGCCAGCTCAGTGCGACCGACTCTCAGCGACCATATTCATCAAAAAACAGACACACACAGTGTCGGCGCTCTGGATCTGGTCGCTATAGCATAGAGCGCCAGACGTCTGATTAAAGTCTGTTTTTGAACACATATCCACCAGTAACAAAGCGAAAACACATGGAATGACATTGTTGTAACATTGTGACATGGGGAGGCCGATTCATTAATAGCGGCAGGTAGCGACAGTTGAGCGACTGTAGCAGCATTTTCAGAGCGCCCGCTAGTAGTCGCTGTGCTTGGCCGTTGTTCGGTAGTTGATAGCGACTCAGTCGGTGTGCGGTAATGTTGAATATTGGGTGAGGAGTCGCTATTTGACAGGTTCCGCGCTGTATGGGAGCGCATGATAGCGTCTGGTCAGAGCGACCGGCTTCAACCATATTCATTAACAAATCACGCTACAAAAATTCTCGCGCTGTGAAATGCTTGTTTAAACCCCAGAGCGCTGGCGGCGATGTGTTAAAAGTAGTTTTTTAACCCCCAAACAACCATATTTTTGGAACGGATGGAGGTGATTGTCTCTTTGCTTGTAATAAAGGGGACCATCATAAAATTGATTTACAAAATGTTGTACAAAAAACAAAGCTTTATTTTCTTAGACTTGATTGTAGCTCTCTATAGTTCAGTGCTGGAAAGGAAGTGGTTAAAGAGGAACAGCACCCCACCCTGATCAATAAAAAAAAGCCTTAAACTCCACAGAGAGGCAGATTTCCTCATTGTGGGGCATCCTGATTGGGATACCAAAAATATCCAACTACTGCAGCTGGTGATCCCACGGCACATGTCTGGGCCATAGTGGATTCTAGGCCGTACCCACGGCAGCCATTTATAAGTGGCTTGCACAGTACATGGAGGAGCAGAGGTAGGGCTCACTTCATTCATTGATATCAGAATGGCTAGCAGAGCACGTTAATTAGCTGCCTGCCCATGAATGTGCCATAGGATCACCAGAAAGGTGTGTGAATGCAGCGATCGTTTCACCACATGATTTCTCTTCTGACGCAAGTGGGCCATTGGAACTGTCATAATGCATATCAATATCATAATGGGCGGCGCCTGAAAGAGTGCGAGAACTTGCTTCAGACACCCTGGCTCCCTCTCTCTCTGTTGCCAGGCAACATTGGAGCAGCACTCACAGACGCACATGTCCGCTCTCCCATATGTACATGTACTTATTGTATTGTAGGCCATGGGACACACTGTACACTACCTTCCTCCCATAGGATGTTCCTGGGTGACTGAAGAGGAAGCTGCACAAGACATCCTTTTGAAGGCAGGTGTTGTGTAGCATGTAAAGTGGACCCACAACCACATAAGCCCTCAGTCCATGGACAAGCCCAAATGGGGAAGCCCATCTACATATAATACCCCAGATTGGGGCTGTAAGGTTATCCCTCTACATTTTAGAGATCCAAGCACAGGCTAATGTGAAAACTCCCTATATGTTCAATGAAATCATTTTCAATGAAATCCAGGACATGCTTGTGCTTGTATTTCATTGGCAGCTGGGGGAGAGGGGAAATCTGTTGGCCTTGTGTGTCGGGGGACCACCATTGAAACTCCATTGAGACTCTGGGGCCCCATCCAATGGTTACATGCAAATATTACCTACTTATTTTTAGAGCTTATGCACATAATAGTTACTATCACATTATGCACCATCTATAGTATGTAGGATGCACTGAGCACTGGAGCTGTACAGAAGGCCAGAACTGGAGTCCAACAAACAGAGTGCTGGGGGCCTGGGGCTATTAAAGCGGACCAAAAGCGGCCCTGGAGTCTTAAAGTCTCAAGAGCCGTCTGATTCCCTTTCCCAATTTGGGATGCCCCGCTGTGTGACACCACCCCAGTCGCCCAATATGAATACGTTGAATGAGCCCGCCGGCGACGGCATCACTTACTACTCGGGCTCTGTGTGGCCATGCCTGCTGTAACAGAATGGCTGGTGTAGTTGTGCATAGTTGCAAGTGATGCCGTGCGCCAATCGTGTCTGCGGCTAGGATTTCATTCTGCTTGTCCAGCCGCAAATAAATATGATTGGCCAGATAAGCTGATTGCAGGAGAACCAAGTCTGCACCATGGGCCCGTTGGGCAGGTAAAACAGAGCGGGGTGTTATGCAGCGGAGAACCTCAAATCAGGATGCCCCGGGGGAGGGGGGGGGGAGGGGGGGGGGGCCAAAACCGGGATAGTGAGAATGTTGCTCCATTTTAACATCATGCAAACCTGGTCAACCAGGGCAGAGGCTCTTTTGGATGGGTCCCTTAAAGGGACTCTGAGTTTAGGGACCTGTCAAGATATTCCCTAGTAACCTGGTGGGCTGTACCTGATGAAGGACATACCTTGTTTGCTTTCGAGAGGGGGAGCAGTGTATAAGCTATCTATCAGAGCTGAGGTGTCTGGAGGAGGAAGGGGGGTGCAGCAGTTTCCTATCCCCCAGTGGAGGAGGGATCCAGAGGAAAACTGGCCTTTCTGTAGGGCTGGGGGCAGCAGGGGGGATTTGGGGTTACAGAATGTATGATAAGGTAAGGTTGTTCTATGTTTAGTTGCCACATCGGGGGCCTAATGCTTCTAGTTGCACTTGTACAGCCTAACTACTACCAGTGCCTTTTGTGATTGAAGCAGGGTGATAATAGCAGGACCTTTATTAGGAATGTTAGGGCCCCCAGCTTATCCCTATCACCATTTCCAGTGAGAAGTGGCATTTGACTTCTTTTAGTTGTACTGAAAAGGGTTTTAATCCTTCTGATTTATTCTCTCCCTGGGTCTTGAAGCACCTCCAACCAGGCAACAGGCACTGTGGAAAAGACCCTGCCTTCTCAACTTATATTCCAAGATGTGGCAGGAGGAGCCCAGTTTTAGTGTCTCATAGGAGAAGGACATGCACCATGAGTAGGGGGAAGCTGGTCCTACGTCTGTTGTCCCAGCTGGAATTGGTCCATCTAGTTCCCATCTCCATTAAGATTGGCATAATGAAGGTAGGTTCAGCATTAGTTCCTTGTATTCTCGGCCACCTCCAGGGAAGAAATGCTTTTGCCAGAGTGGCCTTTGCTACTACTCCCAACCTCTCAAACCCCTTTGCCTGGAGCCTGCCACTTTATTTTTATGGGCTGGGCCAAATGTCTGTGTCGGAAGCCAGGCTAGTCAGAGGTAACCCCCTTCCCTCACCCTAAGGGGCGAGGCCTGTCGCTCACATACAGCACTTGTTATAAGGTCAGTGACTCTATTGGCTTAGTCAGGGGCTTCAATAATTTGGCCTCTGGATCAGTATAGTTTAAGGGGGTGCAGAGGAAATCCTGACACATTCGTTCAGTTCACTAGGGGCTTGTGGAGGCTTCTTCAGCAGGCTGCTACTGCAGCCAATCATGGCCACATCTTAGAGAGGGACCCAGGACTTTAGGGACTAACAAGCATAAGGCTGCAGGGCTGTCCTCTTCCAGTCATGCCCTCAGTCTGGACTTCTTTGGTTCAGATTTGGGGCACCAATCATGTCACTATTGACCCATGACAACTTTTGCTCTCATCCCTCTCTGATCTGCTCAAGATGAAGGTGAGTTCAATGACTGCCTTTCTGGAACAGGCATTGGCCCCTCTAATTGTTAACAGGTCAGGCATCCTTGGGGGCTCATGTCCAAGGTCCACCAGTACCTTCTGCCTCTCACTAGCAATGATAGAAGCCAGTTTCTCTTCACTGTTTCTTCACTTGTGTAAAGATATGTACTAGTTCAGGGTGGATTCCTTGACCAGTCTGCACCTGAACCTGCTCATTTACTTGAATCCACTGCTCATTTAATTGAATGGGCTGGAGCGAGCACGGAGGAGGGGGATGTGGCTTTGTGTTCTGGTAAGATGGTGACCAAGCGCCAGAGGAGCAGTGCTGGCTCAAGGGTCAGGTAAGGGTTTATTTCTTTGTAACCCCCCTGTCCTGCCTCAGGGGGGTGAGGCAGGACGGGGGGGGGGGGGGGGGGTTAAACTTAGATTTAAGTTCCACTTCTCTCATCTCATCTCATCTCCTCAAGGCATGTAAAAATTGACACACACCAAAATCACATGGAGCACTTGAGGCTCCCAGTATCTTGAAATGTTCCAAACACTACTGAAAGCTCTGATTTCACCCAAATCATTAAATCTTTGTTACACTTTATGAAATCAACCTGTAACAGTCTGGTACTTACCACCTCACAGCTCCTCGTCTGGTGTAGTGGTGAGAGGCGCAATTGCCCACGAAGGGCTGGCAGCATCTGCCACAGAAAGCTTTTTCCCCGTGCCTGCTGCCTTTCATGTCACCTCAGGCAAAAGCTGATTCCGAGAAAAGCACAACACTGACTTTATGTATGTTGTTACAATACAGCCCCTGCCACAGTTTAGTGCAGTTCCTAAAACCTTCTGTTACTGATTTCTGCTTTTCTGAACATCTGATATCCCTCTATGTGGCCATGTCTCTCCATGTCTGAGTGAAAGCCCAGTAGCTGACCATTGCCATGTCTCTCCACGTCTGAGTGAAAGCCCAGTAGCTGACCATTGCCATGTCTCCCCATGTCTGAGTGAAAGCCCAGTAGCTGACCATTGCCATGTCTCTCCATGTCTGATTGAAAGCCCAGTAGCTGACCATTGCCATGCCTCTCCATGTCTGAGTGAAAGCCCAGTAGCTGACCATTGCCATGTCTCTCCACGTCTGAGTGAAAGCCCAGTAGCTGACCATTGCCATGTCTCTCCATGTCTGAGTGAAAGCCCAGTACCTGACCATTGCCATGTCTCTCCATGTCTGAGTGAAAGCCCAGTAGCTGACCATTGCCATGTCTGACCACATCTGAGTGAAAGCCCAGTAGCTGACCACTGCCATGTCTCTCCACATCTGAGTGAAAGCCCAGTAGCTGACCATTGCCATGTCTGACCACATCTGAGTGAAAGCCCAGTGGCTGACCATTGCCATGTCTGAACACATCTGAGTGAAAGCCCAGTGGCTGACCATTGCCATGTCTGACCACATTTGAGTGAAAGCCTGGTAGCTGACCATTGCCATGTCTCTCCACATCTGAGTAACAAGCCCAGAGGCTGACCATTGCCATGTCTCTCCGCATCTGAGTGAAAGCCCAGTGGCTGACCATTGCCATGTCTCTCCGCATTTGAGTGAAAGCCCAGTGGCTGACCATTGCCATGTCTCTCCGCATCTGAGTGAAAGCCCAGTAGCTGACCATTGCCATGTCTGACCACATCTGAGTGAAAGCCCAGTAGCTGACCATTGCCATGTCTGACCACATCTGAGTGAAAGCCCAGTAGCTGACCATTGCCATGTCTGACCACATCTGAGTGAAAGCCCAGTAGCTGACCACTGCCATGTCTCTCCACATCTGAGTGAAAGCCCAGTAGCTGACCATTGCCATGTCTCTCCGCATCTGAGTGAAAGCTCAGTGGCTGACCATTGCCATGTCTCTCCACATCTGAGTAACAAGCCCAGAGGCTGACCATTGCCATGTCTCTCCGCATCTGAGTGAAAGCTCAGTGGCTGACCATTGTCATGTCTCTCCGCATCTGAGTGAAAGCCCAGTAGCTGACCATTGCCATGTCTGACCACATCTGAGTGAAAGCCCAGTGGCTGACCATTGCCATGTCTCTCCACATCTGAGTAACAAGCCCAGTGGCTGACCATTGCCATGTCTCTCCACATCTGGGTGAAAGCCCAGTGGCTGACCATTGCCATGTCTGACCACATCTGAGTGAAAGCCCAGTGGCTGACCATTGCCATGTCTCTCCACATCTGAGTAACAAGCCCAGTGGCTGACCATTGCCATGTCTCTCCACATCTTAATGAAAGCCCAGTAGCTGACCATTGCCATGTCTCTCCACGTCTGAGTGAAAGCCCAGTAGCTGACCATTGCCATGTCTCTCCTCGTCTGAGTGAAAGCCCAGTAGCTGACCATTGCCATGTCTCTCCACATCTTAATGAAAGCCCAGTAGCTGACCATTGCCATGTCTCTCCACGTCTGAGTGAAAGCCCAGTAGCTGACCATTGCAATGTCTCTCCACATCTGAGTGAAAGCCCAGTGGCTGACCATTGCCATGTCTCTCCACATCTGAGTGAAAGCCCAGTGGCTGACCATTGCCATGTCTCTCCACATCTGAGTAACAAGCCCAGTGGCTGACCATTGCCATGTCTCTCCACATCTGAGTAACAAGCCCAGTGGCTGACCATTGCCGTGTCTCTCCACATCTGAGTAACAAGCCCAGTGGCTGACCATTGCCATGTCTTTCCACATCTGAGTGAAAGCCCAGTGGCTGACCATTGCCATGTCTCTCCATGTCTGATTGAAAGCCCAGTAGCTGACCATTGCCATGTCTCTCCATGTCTGAGTGAAAGCCCAGTAGCTGACCACTGCCATGTCTTTCCACATCTGAGTGAAAGCCCAGTAGCTGACCACTGCCATGTCTGACCATATCTGAGTGAAAGCCCAGTAGCTGACCACTGCCATGTCTGACCACATCTGAGTGAAAGCCCAGTGGCTGACCATTGCCATGTCTCTCCATGTCTGAGTGAAAGCCCAGTAGCTGACCATTGCCATGTCTTTCCACATCTGAGTGAAAGCCCAGTAGCTGACCACTGCCATGTCTGACCATATCTGAGTGAAAGCCCAGTAGCTGACCACTGCCATGTCTGACCACATCTGAGTGAAAGCCCAGTAGCTGACCACTGCCATGTCTGACCACATCTGAGTGAAAGCCCAGTAGCTGACCACTGCCATGTCTGACCATATCTGAGTGAAAGCCCAGTAGCTGACCACTGCCATGTCTGACCACATCTGAGTGAAAGCCCAGTAGCTGACCACTGCCATGTCTGAACACATCTGAGTAACAAGCCCAGTGGCTGACCATTGCCATGTCTCTCCATGTCTGAGTGAAAGCCCAGAGGCTGACCATTGCCATGTCTTTCCACATCTGAGTGAAAGCCCAGTGGCTGACCATTGCCATGTCTTTCCACATCTGAGTGAAAGCCCAGTGGCTGACCATTGCCATGTCTTTCCACATCTGAGTAACAAGCCCAGTGGCTGACCATTGCCATGTCTCTCCACATCTGAGTGAAAGCCTGGTAGCTGACCATTGCCATGTCTCTCCACATCTGAGTGAAAGCCTGGTAGCTGACCATTGCCATGTCTCTCCACATCTGAGTGAAAGCCTGGTAGCTGACCATTGCCATGTCTCTCCACATCTGAGTAACAAGCCCAGTGGCTGACCATTGCCATGTCTCTCCACATCTGAGTGAAAGCCTGGTAACTGACCATTGCAATGTCTCTCCACATCTGAGTGAAAGCCTGGTAGCTGACCATTGCCATGTCTCTCCACATCTGAGTGAAAGCCTGGTAGCTGACCATTGCAATGTCTCTCCACATCTGAGTGAAAGCCTGGTAGCTGACCATTGCAATGTCTCTCCACATCTGAGTGAAAGCCTGGTAGCTGACCATTGCCATGTCTCTCCACGTCTGAGTGAAAGCCTGGTAGCTGACCATTGCCATGTCTCTCCACATCTGAGTGAAAGCCTGGTAGCTGACCATTGCCATGTCTCTCCACATCTGAGTGAAAGCCCAGTAGCTGACCATTGCCATGTCTCCCCACATCTGAGTAACAAGCCCAGTGGCTGACCATTGCCATGTCTCTCCACGTCTGAGTGAAAGCCCAGTGGCTGACCATTGCCATGTCTCTCCACGTCTGAGTGAAAGCCCAGTAGCTGACCATTGCCATGTCTCTCCACGTCTGAGTGAAAGCCCGGTAGCTGACCATTGCCATGTCTCTCCACATCTGAGTAACAAGCCCAGTGGCTGACCATTGCCATGGCTTTCCACGTCTGAGTGAAAGCCTGGTAGCTGACCATTGCCATGTCTCTCCACGTCTGAGTGAAAGCCCAGTGGCTGACCATTGCCATGTCTGACCACGTCTGAGTGACAAGCCCATTAGCTGTGTGATCATGCCCCAAGTGCCAAGGCCTGCTGCTTACCACTTCTATGCCCGACTACACCCAAGTACCTTTCCCAGCTGATGGTTTATGGCAAGATCTTTTCGCCCCATTGTTACTGCCTCAGCCTGCCAAGCTTGTTTATCAGCACTTGCTGCTACCCGAGGGTCCCGTCATAGTGGGCCTGTCCTATACTGAACTGTTATCAGTGCCAGCTGCTACTCATGGGTGCTATCCTTCTCCGCACACAAGCATTAGTATGTCCTAAACAAACTTTTGATGGAATATTTGAAAGTGTATATTTCTTGTGTGTCAAAATGATGTCCTCAAGGTGCTGACCTGATCTAGTATTTTATTTTTCTTCTTATGTTAGCAAATGTGTTCACTGTTGTTGGTGTAAAGAATTGGTGTACGATTGCCAATAGCAACCGATGGGAGGTAGTGGAAACCACTTCCATAAAACACACATTTGCTAACATGAGAAAAAATGAACAAATACTAGTCAGCTCAGCACCTTGAGGACAACAAAGTTGATTCTGCTTCTCAGTTCACTGTTTGTTTATTGCTAAAGTTCAAGCTCAGGCTATTGATTTTTACAGCTATGGTAATCTTTTTTTGGATGTATTGCTACACAGTTTTTTTTTTGCATAGATGTAAGGTGTTTAGTGTCTCTTTTACAGTTGAATTTATTTACAGTCTACTTTTAATAATTGTCTGTATTATGATTTTTATTAATTGTAATAACGCAAGCCAAAGTTTACTGAATTGAGTCCTTGGAGAGGCTAGTTTCTAATGTGTTTGGATTTCCCATAGACTGCTCTTAAATGACTAAAATACTTAAAGTGGACCAACACCCAGGGGGGATCGGCCCGGAAATCTATAAGATTCCCGGACCGATCAGATCCCTCCCCGCGGGGCATCCGAAATCGGGATGTCCCGCGGGGAGGAACCCCCCAGGAGGCCCACAAACCTTACCTCAGCCCCGTTCCATCGCCGCGGCTCGCGCTTCCCTCTAGCAGGGCGCGCACCCGCACCGGCCGTTTGTGAATGGCCGGTGCAGGCGCGCTCCCTGTTAGAGGGAAGCGCGAGACGCGGCCTCCAGCGCTCAGAGCCAGCTGAGCTGGTATGCGCGTCCAGGCGGCCTTGGACGTGCATACCACAGCGGCTCTGAGCGCTGTGATTGGCTGGCGCGGTCACGTGGGAGCGGGGAGAGGTGAGTTTTTTGGCCTTTCTGGGGGGTTTCAGACAGCGGGGCACCCCCGATCGGGGTGCCCCACCGAAGTGGACCAAAACCCAGGAGAGTCAAAATCCTGGGTGTTGGTCCACTTTAAACAAATTAACTAGTCTACCCTTATTAAAATAATTTGGACTTCCCCATCACATGTTCAGGGGCTTTTTATTTTTATTTTACTTTATTGTATGCTGAGTTAGCATCTAACTGCCTCACCATGCTCAGCCTCTCCTGAAATACCTACTTTGGTAGCCCTCCTTATATGTTTTTTGTGTGCATTTTTGGGAGTTTTTGTAATATTCTGGATGGTAATGCAGGATATTTTGGGTTGCGTAGGGTAATCTTGTTTTGTAGTAATATAAACCTGTTCAGTACCCTTGTCTTCAAATATCTCATAACATTTTTTTAAAATAAGTAATGGGTTAAAACAAGGTGTGATTTAATAAAGAGAGTTGCACCTAAAACTTTTCACTAGAGTAATGTGACAACTTTTATACATTTGGCTTAAGAAATAAATCTTTTGAGTTTTACATTCAGATGACCCATGGGCAGAAGGTTTAAATGTTAATACACGGCAACATATGTGCACTTGCAGGCATTTATAAACTCATCTGTTTTCTACTCTTTGAATCACTTCTTATTTTATCTCATCCCTTATTCTTAAATAAAGACATGATACATAGTTTCATGAGATAGTTCAAGTGATGAAGGCCAATGACTTGGTGAATAAATTCCAACAACACCGACAATCTAAATACACTGCTCAGAGTCGAAAAATATATCATCGTAAACACTTTTGGGTCTATAAAGTCATCACAACTCACCACAAAGGCAGGCGTGCCTTGTATCCTGGGTTCCTTTTTTGTTAACTTTTATTTACATAGCAAATAATGTTAAAGACAAATGTGATAAATTACAAATATGCTAATTTCTTTCAAGTGTGAGTCTCGCTGGAGCTGAATGAGAGCATGCAAGCGAATCTGTGCTCACTCCGGACCCCAGGGAGCTGATCAAAGCACCCTTTCTCTTTCATGCCTAGAGTCCCCGTCCAAACTATCTCTATACAATATGTTTTCATCATGCTCCTAATGTCTCAGACATAGAAGCCATTGCCATCAAGCAAGTCCCCCCAGACCCCCCCTCTTTTGTTCTTGGGCCTAAAGTGAGAAAGAAGCGAGCTTTTCTCAAATGCTAAAAGATGCGTCATTTTTCACCAGCTTCCTTCTTGATATCCTCAAAAGCCAAACTATAAAACCGACTTTGGATCTCTTTTTTTAAGCATTAATGACTGTGCTGTCCAGCCAATTTTTTTTTTTTTTTTTTGTATACCCCGATTCACAGCAGGGATCCTTTTCTTGCAAGGCCGTTGCAGCTGGGACTGAAGCCATTTTATAACTGGAAAATTACTTAAAAGTGGAACACAAGTGGAGAATTCAAGCGCTCCATCTTATCCTATAGACAGCCATAAGGCACAATGGCCATAGACGCTGCATTGTGTCTGTGCATATTAAATGACACTGCTGTCTTGGAAAGTTTTTAGACTAGTGGGAAACTTTTTATTTTAAGTTTCAAAGTGAGGCTAAAGTGTAATCAGAGAGATTGTGGAGCACAAAAGTGTTGTTGCGAGAGCCTAGGTTAAAATAGGTGATAACGATGCAACTCCACGTGGCTGCTGGTGTTGATTTAGGCAGTCAATGGCTTGAAGCCAGTTCTGGGAAAGATTCCAGTACTGACTCCCATTAACCCTCTCTGGTATCACTCTGCTGGAATCCAGCTCACCAGCAATTGCCATTAATCTACTTACTAATTAAGCCAATTCATTTCTAAAAGGGGGAAATTCCTCTCTTTGGAAAGAAATTTGAAAGAAGCGCCAAAGTGTGTAACTGTAATTAAACTGGAGACTAGCAGAACAAGGTGTTGATATATAGCGGCTTGTTTAGGGGAGATTAACAGGTTTCTAGGGCAACCTTGCTATGGGGATTGGGAAGAGGCAGCACATTTGGCATTCAACTGATGCTCATTGAGGGTAATTGATAAGAGGACATTTTGTTTACCCCGTAACATTTTATCAGCCATGCGAACAAGACGTTTGGGACAACGAATTTTTAATGAATTTCTTAACATTACAACACACTTGAAAACTTTAAAACTAACTACTCTGTGACCACAGCATCCATAAAAGCCTGGTTTAACGGCCAACAATAGATTACACTAGTTATCCTAGTACCTACATGTGTGTTGCCTAGACAAAAAAAACCTCACTTTCAAAAGGAATTTTCCAAAGGATCCCCCAGGATAGACCCCACCAAGGTGTTTCCACCAAGCACTACTTACTTTATACTTCTGTGGTGTTATTTGCTCCCCCACAGCCACAAATACTGTCCTAAAATCAGCCAGAAATTTTATTTGTTTATTCGGCATGGAAAACAGTTTCATTGGTGGTGTACAGGAATTCAAAATGGAAGACAAAAAAGAACGCACTGGACAGGCATTGTATTTTCATGAAAATCTGGTAAATTAACTACCAGGTCCTGCAAAGGTTTTGCAGGCCAAGTGACCTTCAGCAGGCAATCAAGTTGATTGATTGATTTTCCATGAAGGGGGGGTGATTGATCTACAGCTGCCAGTACCTACCCCATCTTTGTTCCTCTGCCCAGACTCTACCACATGTGATCAGCAGGGTTCGTTGGATGGCCTTGTACATTACTGTGTGATTGGCCTTCCGGTGTTGATTTCCAGAGGTCGGGCGGGGTTAAATTCCAGCAGCAATTGTGATGCTCCCCCTTCAATGAGAACATCAGCCAAATGGGGATGTCCTGCCCATGCACTTATTAAGAGGACCTAAAGTCTTTTATTCTATATTAGGTGTGCTTTAACCTCCTAACTGTCCTAGTAAAATAGAAAAAAACTTCCAAAATGTCCAAAAATTTGTCTCCATTCGCAGGGGCAACTCTGGTCGCAGTGCAGAGCGTGGGGTCCTGGCACACAGGGTGTAGGTGCAGTAAAGGTGAGTAGTCTATGTAACCAAACCTAAAAGCTCCTTTTATGAAAAGGGCAAAACACAGGAAAAACAGGCAGGGGGTTAATGCTGTTTTTGGTGTATTGAGTCCACTGGGGAGATTCAGCATCAACTCCCGTTTGGTCACTTCATAGAAATGATTTGGTATTAGGTGGTGACCTAATAGACTGAACAAAATCTCCATAATGGGGCTGTAGACTACAAGAAACTAAAAATTGGTTTTGTCTTTAGCGAGGCTTTACGCAAATGTAATAAAAAAATCCAGTCTTGGCATGACGATTTTTTATATTTTATGTATTACCTATTTGTAGTTTAGTATATAGACCTTCGTCAAGAGTGGATGCAGCATTAACTCCAGTTTGGTCACTTCGTACTAGAAGTTTATTAAGAAAATGATTTGTTATTATTAGATGGTGACCTAATAGACAGAAAAAAATCTCCATAATGGGGCTGTAGACAACAAGAAACTATAAAAAAAATGGTTTTGTCTTTAGCGAGGCTTTACTGAAATGTAATTTAAAAATCCAGTCTTGGCATGACAATTTTATATTTTATGTAATACCTATTTGTAGTGTAGTATATAGACCTTTGTCAAGATCGCATGCTGGGATTCTATTATGGAAATGTTATAGATAATGATTTCCTATCTGATTTTCTGTTGGTGCTTTGAACACCCAAAAATCTAGAATGTGAAGCTGTCAGTACAAACCACGTTGTGGGACAGGGGGAGTGAGTGAGGTCTGTAAAAAAGTGTGGCCGGTACCAAGGCGGCCTCAGGGACTTCTAATATGCCACTAATGATTGAAGGAAATCTACGGAGCATAAAGAGGGTACACTGGATTAAAAAAGGAACCGCTTCAGAAAGGAGAGACTGTGTAATTAAATAAAAAGTGCAATTGATGCTATTTTATGTGTATATTTTTGTGTGTGAAATAAATGTCCCCAGTGTGCTGAGCTTATCAGTGTGGGACAAATGGTAAGTACTCTTTTGTTTTTTTATTTGGCTGCTGAATCACTTTAACTATTTCAGCACCTTTTAAAGTGCACCATGAATCTAAACATTGATGTGTTTTCAACAAATTACCGTATATACTCGAGTATAAGCCGAGTTTTTCAGCCCACTTTTAGGGCTGAAAAAAGCCGCCTCGGCTTATACTCGAGTCAGTGCCGAAATGGAGGAGAAAAAGGGGCCAGGCGACATGCCCATTCATTTCCCGCCCCCGTGCCGGCTCCCGCACTCACCCTCTCACTTCCAGCTGTTCCTCCGCTGCCGCCCGCACCTCATGTGCCGGGGACGGGATGCCGCTCAGCGTCTCCGGGGGGGCCTCCCTCGGGCCGGCCTGGACGGTGGGGAGGCAGTGCTCTGTGCCATTGTGCCGGTAGGGCGGGGACCGGAGCACACTGTGCAGCCCAGCGCCAAGCGCCGGGCCGGACGCGCAGCGACGGAGGGCAGGGCACGCCGGCCGGGGGCGGTGACGCGCACGTTCTGGGCCGGCCTCTTAAGATGCTTCTACGGACAGGCTGTGCAAACGAGAGGTAAGTGTGTATACCGTATATACTCGAGTATAAGCTGAAAAAAGCCGCCTCGGCTTATACTTGAGTCAATAACTTGTTCCATTTTTTTATGGTAAAATTGGGTGCCTCGGCTTATATTCGGGTCGACCTATACTCGAGTAGGTAAAGTAAAATATGTTTACCAAATGATGTTGGTTTAAAAAAACTCTGAAGATTTAGTGTAAAATTAAATCATACTTTCATTACCCCCCCTGATATTTTACGGTCTGCTTTCTTAGAGGAGTGTTGGTGATTTTTATTATCTCTCTCTCACAAGCAGTGAGTGAGTGAATGATGTGTTTTACATAGTGTAATGCAGGAGGGGTGGGGTTCAGTCCACCTCTTGGTCTAACAATACAGGGGTTGTGGTTATATGTTATATCAGCTGCATGGGAGGTAAGGAAAGAAGGCTACAATTTTACATTTATCCTGACAACCCCCTTAATAAATATATTATGTTTATACGGGGGAGTACACAACTTTGATTAAGTCCCATATCAGGGCCCTGGTTACTGGTACTAACTAATCTATAGTTTTTTAGTAGTTACGCAGAAATATAATTTTATTACTTTATTTTTCCCCTTTTAATTCATTTATCTGTGCATTTGGGTAGTTTATACCAGGGCTGTGGAGTCGGAGTCAGAGCTAGTTTTGGTTGGAGTCTGAAAATTTTCCAACTCCAGCATAGAAAAGAAAATCTCCTAATAATAATAATATGAATGTAACTTTCATATGACGTATAGAAACATTAAACATAAATAGAGGTTATGTTCTCAATCTAAGGCCCGTGTTTCTAATAATAAATGATAAGCAGCAGCTGGGTTATCTAGTGGTGATTGATAATGAGTTCTTCTTTATGCCCTATCTCTTATACTTTTTTATGTTACCTGGACAGGAACTTTAAAGGGATATTCCAGGCAAAGGATTAGCCTGTGTTCTGCTCTCCATTCTGAATGTGATGGGCTGCATCTTTTATTCAAACTGCTTTACATTTCTTATAAAACCCGACACGATGGTTTAACAATTGCCATTGCCTTTTCTATCACTTTAAATTGTACTGAAGAAAAAAAAATATATAATTGGGTTAGTAGTATTCTCAAGCAGGGGCATAACTTGAGGGTGTTCTGGGGGTACGACCGCACCGGGGCCCAAAAGGTCAGGGGGGCCCCCATCATTGTTGCTCCTCCACCTGATTTATTACATTTGTGCTCACTTGGCAACATTTAGAGAAAGGATTCACCATCTGTCTTTTCTGTTTTAGTCTTTAGTTGTCTAGCTGCATCCAACTGAGTTAAAAACAGAAAATAAATTCACTGTAAGAGCTGTGAAAGGGCCCCATTTATTTGTTTGCACCAGGGCCCCGTTACATTTAGTTATGCAACTGTTCTCACGGTAAGTCCAGTGTTAGAGACGGGGGGTCCTCAGTTACGTCCCTGTTTTGAAGCACCCAGTTGCTCTCGCTGCTCTGATGTGTCCCGGCGACATCAGAGGGTGGAAGGATTCATTCTGCTGGGCTGAATAAGTGGTTCTATGAATGTTTGCTGGTGTTGAGGTGTAAACCAGGCAAAGATGGTAACTGCTTGTCGATAATATTGTAAAACCTTAGAGTCCTCCTTAAACATCCATGTTGTATTTAAGGTGAGCATTGGTGTCTCTTCAGATTGGTATCACATAAGTAGGAGACAAGTGAGCTCATGTGAAGGCTTGTGCGTCCAGGTAGATGGACCCTCCCTCTCTAACACTGGGATTACCTTGAGAATACTACTAACCCAGTTATTATTTTTCTTCTGTACAATTTAACAAGTGGTTCTCATAATACTGAATAATATTATAAATATTCTGTACACACCTTTGCTCTATACTAGAAATGTAAATAACTTTTCTGTTCTTTAATTATCACAGTTGCAATCAGCGTTTCTGTACAACACCTATAACCAGACAGTGAGGTCAGCTTTTATCCTTCATTAATGTAACCCTTTGCCTGGAATGTCCCTTTAAGTTACTCGCTCACTAAATGTATTCCAATAAATATGCTTTATGTTCTATCTAGATATCTATCTATCTATATAGATATAATATATATATATATATATATATATATATATATATATATATATACACTAATTTACTAAGGTGAATTTATTCGGAGTCAGAGTCAGGTTTTGGCTTATCGACTCCACAGTCCTGGTTTATACTGTGAGCTTTCAAATACTGTTAAATTACTGTTAAAGTGGACCAACAGCCACCGCTGATCGGCCCGGGAATCTATAAGATGCCCCGCTGTGTGAATCCCCCCAGGACGCCCGCAAATCCTACCTGTTCCTCGTTCCAACGGCGCATGCGTGGGCCGCTGCCGCCTCTTGCGCATCCCTCTAGCAGGGCGTGCACCCACGCCGGCCATTTGTGAGCTCCCTGTAAGAGGAACACGTGAGAGGCGGCGGCGGGCGCTCTCACCTTGTCCGTCGACGGACCTCGCTTGTCTGTCGGCGGTGATTGGTGGAGCGAGTCACGTGGGAGCGGGGTCAGGTGAGTTTTTGGGGCTTTCTGGGGGGTTTCACGATCGGGGTGCCCCGCGGAAGTGGACCAACACCCAGGATAGTGAAAATCCTGGGTGTTGGTCCACTTTAAACTGCTAAACTAAATTACAATATTATCAACTCTTAATCGTAACCTGTGCTAATGGAACATTTATATTACTTGATAGAAAAATGTTGTAACTTTTTGTCATGCTTATGAGAAACTTTGTGCATGATTATTAGTTTTGATTTGATTTTATTTGATTTTGATTATATGTAATACAATGAGTTTTTTTGTACTTATGTTTAATGAAAACTTATTAAAAAGGAGGGGGGATTAGGGAGCAGACTCTCCTTTACTTTTGCTATTAATGTAATTATTCATAGCGAATCTTCACCAGCCATGTCCGAGAGAACTGCAACTAGATGTTCAGAAAGCACAGAGGTAAATGCAAAAAATGCCAGATACAAGTAATACAATGGCCAGAAATAGGGTTGTTCCCCATGTAAACAATAAAATGTTTGTTAGGGCAGATCTCCGCTAAGTGGCGGTCTGTCCTACTTATGAAGCGGCCCACCTCAAGAAAGTTATAAACAGTAAGAGGGGGTTTGGAAAATACTGGTCCATCTAAATTGATACAAAAGAAGATTTTTCAGGATTAGGCCCAATCCCGATGCCCAACACGGACCCAGCACTCCTACCACACCCTTGACTTTGTTTAAAACATTCTTTTATCTTTATTGAACATCATCATATAAAAAGAGATACGTGAGGATCGATAAGTAATATTGTTCTATTCTAGTTACAATCGTAATTGAGACATACAATTGACATCTATTAAAACAATTGTTCGTTTATATATACGATTGTAACAAGAAATGAACAATATTACTTATCGATCCGCAAGGATCTCTTTTTATATGATGAACCTCATGTAAACACACTTTTTAAAGGTTAGTACCTACTGTGTTTCTGCTCTGTCTGGCACAGTCATGAAAATCATTCAGGCCCACCCAGAGATGTAATGGAGTGTGTTTTTTAGAAGTTGGAGCAGAGTGAATATAAGGTATAATGGTAGGAAGGTATAATGGCCCCTTTACACAAACATAAATTGACCATTCGCTCAGCGAGCCAATGACCATACAAATCTTCTGCGATTGGTCAACTTGCATTCAGACACCGAAGATTGGTTGGTTAATCTTCGCTCGTGCTCTGCGCTGACTGTGCTATTTGTAGATGACTTCTATTTCCACATTACAATGATTAAGTGATGAACAAGAAATTTTTGGTGAGCCAAAACGATATGGCGACTGTCTAATGAACAAATTCTTGATCGCTTAATTTCTCGTTCGATAACCACTACATGTAAATGGGGCATTAGGGACAGGAGAGATTGGAGAACTGGAGATTGAAGAACTCTTTCCCTATAACCACTAGAAGACCCTGCTGCTGCTTATCACTGATTTGTATTAAAGTGGACCAACACCCACAAAAATAACATTGCTTTAAATGAACAAACATAAAAAAACACTTACGTTTTGATGATCCAGGCAGCCCTCTGTCCCTCGCAGTGTCTGCTTTCTGGAATCACCTTCGCCGGAAGTCCCGCCCTCCAGTGCTTGTACGTGTCCTTTGACTGGCATCTGCACTACTAAGACGTGCATACCAGTCTCTAAGCATCGCGTGAATTCAGTTTCTGTTTCTTCAGGCGTGATGTCATCGTGGTGGGCGTGGCCTCTGTCTTCCAGCCGTCTTCTCGGGAGCGTGCACGTCTCTCAGGTCTTGTGAAAGGCAGGGATATGCCAATGAGGAGGCATATCCCCGCCTTTCACTCCCTCCGCCTTTCAGTCTCTTCTCTGCTCTGCAGAGCGCGCTCACGTAGTTAAAAAAAAAACAAAAGACGCGCATGCGCAGTAGCGGAGCTAGGTAAAGTGAAGCGCCGCTCGCTCCCGGGGCAAGCGGCGCTTCACTTTACCTAGCGGCGCTACTGCGCATGCGCGTCATTTGTTTTTTTTTTATCTACGTGAGCGCGCGAGCGCGCTCTGCAGAGCAGAGTAGTACCTCGGCACTACTGCGCATGCGCGAGGTTTAGAAGAGGAAGAGGTCAAACGATCTCTTCCTCTTAGATGTAAATCAAATATGGCGGCGCGAAATAGAAATTGAAGCGACGCTGCGCTGGATCATCTAAGGTACGTTTTTGTTTTATTATTAAGGATAACGAGTCCTGGCGAATAGAATGGTATATTTAATGACGGAAAAAAAAAAAAAACGTGAGGGTGTTGGTCCACTTTAATCCGGACCTTCACCCTGAATAAGAGCCTATCTTGTATATTTCCCCCACCCTGTACATACAGATTGCTCACATTAAAAATCATCCTGCCCGAACCTATTGTTTTTTTTTAGCCTTATAACATCCAGGATGGCGACCGATGGATGGTGGCCCAAGTGACTGTGCCGCTCTGCATTCTGAGATTACTGTCTTATTCCTGATCCCAGCTCTGCGCTGTCTGTGCAAAGTCTGTGCACAGCTCTAACCCCCCCCCCCCCCGCTGCAATTATGTGATGCTTCTGAGGCAAGATGGCAGCGCCTGTATCCTAGAGTCCTGAACAGAGTTGAAGTCCAGCGGGGGAAAGAATAATAAGTAAACAACTAAAACTTAAAATATATTACTTTTAGATGCTGGGAAATAGTTTTTTTAAGAATTTGGGCTTTTCATTAAATGATGCTGAAGGTCCAGTTTAACAAGGGCCCAAGGTTGATAGCACAATATAAGAGTCAGTATATTTCTTCCGACTGCAGCCAAAACTAGCTTTGAATCTGATTCTACATCCCTAGCACTGGGCTCCTTCCTGCCAGGGGCTGCAAACTACCTCCCCTGCCTCTACTATAAGTACTCCCCTGTGTTCATGATGGTTTGAAGGTGCATAAATAAGGTTCTTGACAATTGGACATAATAAATAAGTAGGCTCTAACCCTTCGCCATTCTATCTAAGGATAAGTAAAGTTTGGCCAATGTGCAATAACATGATTTCCCTTTATATTGATAATAGAGAAAGTCTTTCTACAGAAAAATAAACCACACCCAACTTTTAATCAATGCAATAAAGGCATCATACATAATAGTATTATAAAAATTATTCTTATTACATGAAATAAAACAGGTCACTATTAAGCTCCGTGTACCCGAGCTATGAGCGTCGCCCGTCGTTATCTTTCATGAGGTCGGCAGGCGGAGGCGGCAGAGGGGGGACTCCCTCAAAATCGTCCTCAGTGTCTGACACCACCTGCAATTCTGGAATAACAGACAACAGTTACATGTTAGCGCCACTGAATAATCCAACTGTCAGTCTGCCACTGCGGGCCACAGCGTTTTATCTGATTAGTCAAATCCCTTGTTGTGCCGCCTGTAGCTGGACATGCTTTCTCTGCATGCCTTAGTACCGACTAAAGGGATTAGTGATTACTACCCTGACTGAAAATGAACACTGAATGGATGATGGTTTTCTAACTGAATGTGATTGCTAATAACACGGATTTAAGTCAGTGAGGTCTTGTTAGTACTGAGGCCATCCAAAACCTTTGCATGTTAAACAGTAAAAAGGGCTGAGATCCAATCCATGGAGGAAAGGCAAAATACGCCCTTAAGCCAAATGAAAATTGAATCAGGAAAAAACAATGAGGACCTGAATTAAGATTCCTTTATATTAACGTGAGTGGAGATTGGAGTAGTCAGCTTAACTTCTATATTTGCTATTGTAGACACAATTTGAGAGATTTATTTTGATTTCCTAAGCAAAGGGAAACTCATGTAACAGATAATCTATAGGTGTCATGGTAAGCAAGTAGAAGTTCTATTCTCTGTGAAACCCATAGCTTTTCTTTCAGATGTAATTCTGTATGGGCCACTGCAGAGAGGAAGTAAGAATAATTTCCACAGTGGGGTCGCAGACAACTAGAATAACCTTAAAAATGGAAAGTAGAAAGTCAGCTGAGCCCGTATTCTCCTAGGTAAGCCTGTTTTGCAAGATAAAAATGCTCAACTGGACCCAGTATAGGCCAAATGTGTTCATCAGGGCACACACTGTGGTTAGCATATCATGGAACGATAAAGGCCTGTTTGCAAGCTTTCTAAGTCTTGTTAAAGCATCACAAAAGCCGTACCAGCTGGCCTGCTAGCCCCCCCCCCCCCCGGGGCATCCAAAATTAAGATGCCCCTACCCCCCAGGGCGCCAGTATTCACCTTTACTAGGTCCAACAGCGCATGCGTCGGCTCTTGTCCAATGAAAGCCGTTTGCTGTGTATGTAATTCAGCTCTTATTGACTTCAATGGGCAGTGTAAGGACCTTTACTTATGTGTGTGTGGGGTGTGGGTTTTTTTTTACACTTAACCCTTTGTGAGCTGGCACAGGGTCTTCAATACACCTATACCATTTCACAGGATAGAAGGGGTTAGCAAGTCACTTGCCAGCAAGCGGTGACTTACCATTACCCTTCACCCCATTACCAGCACCCCCAAGGGGGGGGGGGGGTGCAGAAGAGCTATGTGGGCTATGAGGGCTGGTAGCCTTCAGGGCTGGGGGCCAGCTGCTCAGCCTCCGCGCCCTGGTCTACCAGCCCCCATAGCTGGTGTTTGAGCTGGTTTGGCTGGATTGAGGATTTAACCATTACAAATTTAAAAAAAGGTGTGGGATCCCTCTTCCTGGAGAGGGGGAACACCACGTCATTAAAAAAATAAAAATCTTGAAAGTTACCTGCACTGCAGTTAGCTGTATTTTATATAAATATCTCATAAAATGAACTTTTTTAGTTTGGGGTGTCTACTGGGAAGGAATAGGTAATCAGAAAGGAATCAGAAAATTACAAAATGTAATTTTTTAATGATTTTTTATATTTTAATATTTAATATTTTTATAATTTTAATATTTAAAAAATGTTCCACATATTTTATCCCAAATATTTAAAAAGTAACAGAAACAAATGACAAACGACATTTCATGTTAAAGCCCAAACTCTGCTGAAAAAAACCTAAATCACTTTCCTGGAAATCCTTAGATATTCCTGCTAAAATTACAGTTAAATACAGTGCAAAATGCTGAAAATGGTCTGGTAACAGAAGGTGACAAAATCTCTAGGAAGGCTGGCAGTGAAAGGGTTAAATGGAGTGGACATGGTAGACAGGTGTTGAATGCTGTTTTGTGGCATTCGGTACGTTTTAGAGCAGGTGGGGAAAAAAACATATAGATTTATTTTTGCCTGGACAATCACTTTGAAAAAGTGGAAACCCCAAATTGGGATGTAAAGTGATTTTTGACCTAGGTCCTCTCAATGCTTTATCACCCTATACAGCATCAGCATTTGCCATTTGGACCTCATGATGGCCCTTAATTTTAAAGTGGCAAAAGTATCCCAGGATTCACACTCCATGAGCACCCTAGTGCTGAGCAGTGGGCCGCCTGCTGCAGGAAAATGAGGAAAAAGGGGTAAAGGGTTTAAAGAATATAGCCTACAGGTGCCCATTTGGTTGATGTGATGCAAGGGAGACAACTTTCCTAACATCCATGTCCCTGGGAAGGAGGCCTCACAATGTAACTGTCTCATTGACAGAAGCAAAGTTTACTCCTTACAATGACCACTGGTCATGTGTGTTTTCCATATTGAATGTTTTCTTTGAATGCTGGAAACTTGATCGGACGTTTGAAGCCAACAAGTTCTTTGGGTGAGCAAAAACCATCATTTACCAAATCAGCCCTTTTTATGTCTTTATCTGCATAGTCCGTCAAGGTATTCTAGTCTGGACAAGGCTTTAGAAACAGCCATTACTTCACCCAGATCCTAAAGGACTGCGGCGATTCCTGCGAATGGTCACTAAGCAGGCGTAAAAACCTTTGATGAATTCTCTCCGAGCTTGCTCTATTGACTTAATATTGAGGGACAATAAACCAGCGTCTAGACATGTCTCTGGCTGTGACCAAAAGGCGCAAAAGGCATAGGGAGCAAAAAGGAGCGGATTACATGTTAAAAATCAGCAAATAAACATGCAATGCAATAAAATATACAGTGTCTATTATAAAATGTGCACCCTGCTGATATTGCTGAAATTAAATTGTTATGGACCATTAAATCACAGTCACTGAACTGAACTGAACAATGGAAACAGACTCTGTCAAATGGATCTCTGCAAAGTGATTTAAAGGACATTTGTGGGCACATGTTAAAGAGAACCAACAGTCATTTTTGCAAAAATGACTGTTGGTCCAAAAGCAGTAGTGGGGTCATCCTGATTGATGATGACCCTCTGCGCATACCCCCTACTGCAGGCACCACATACCTTGAGACTCCTGGTTTTCATGTGACCGCAGACAGACAATCATGTTTCCCGATTGGTCGGAAACTATTGTCTGCCGAAGGTCATGTAAGACCTGGTCTTGTTGAAGGAACCAGCTACCAGTAAATTTGGGTTAACAAGCTTGCAGGGGAACATGCATGGCAGGGGATCCAGATCTGGCACAGAATGGACCAACATAACTTTGGAGCCCTGCTAAGACTTCTCCCCAGCACTGCAGGAAATAGAGGAGAGGCACCAGACATGCTGCTTGCTGCCTTACTATTGCCATTGGGTTTATAGTCCCTTTGAAGTGTTTCAGGCAGCTAAAAAAAACTCCCGCGCATCTGATTGGTATAAGTTAGGCAAAGAGCAACTCACCAGATCGTTGAAGCTGAGCCCCCGCATCCCGGGGCCTGACCTTAAAGCATCACAATGCGCTGCTCCGCTCTCTTCATTCATTGCAATGTAGGTAGTGGGCCGAGGCCGAGGCCTGACATTCCATTGTAGTGAATATAGGGGGGAATAGTCAGGCACCTGTGACTGATGGCAGGTGAATGGCGTTTGAGGCCTGGACAGGGTGGGGTGCATCGGCTGTGGCGGGGGTTTAGTGCCAGCGATTGTTGACCCTTTTGTTTTTTTTTAGCTGTCCACTGAATGACTTTATGCCGATCCTTTTCCTGCTGGCCATCCAGGTTCCTAATGTGGATCTACTCTTGACTGACTAATTGAGTTCAATGGTCTGTACTAATCCTCATGCAGTTTGCACAATGTAATAAGCTATTTAAGAAATATTTATAATTTCCTTATCCCTGCTTGTGAGCTAAACCATGTATGTTCTTATTAAGAACCATATTTACATTGGCCCATTAAATGCAAAAGAAATGTATATATAGTGTCTTTTATAACCATAACAGATTATTGGTATTATACTTTTCTGTTTATACAGAGATGTCTCAAATTGGATATCTAGACATGGTAGTATAACCATTTTGCGGAGGCTGAGCATCACGCACTGACAAATGAATACACTGTGTTTTATAAACTTCTACTACAGTGTTCTATGAGCATCCATCCCCCTCTCATAGAACGCTGTGGTGGAAGTTTATAGAACGCAGTGTATTCATTTGTCAGTGCGTGATGTTAAGCTTCTGCAAAATGGCACCGGATAGTTAGTCTCCGGAAAAATGTCGCCAGTGTAAATGACAGAAAATAGCCCCAGTGAAAATGACAGAAAATGGCCCCCTCCAATACCCACATTGAGCCGCGTCCGGTGGCAGTGAGCCAGTCTGTGTGTCCCCGGCGGACACGCAACGTACACCTGGGAAGAACGGGAGAGGAGCGTGGAGGGCCAAGTTTGGGACTTGCCGCCATGGAGCCGCCTGTAGGCGCTGGGTGAAGCCTCATCCATCGGATAGTTAGTCTCCGGAAAAATGTCGCCAGTGTAAATGACAGAAAATAGCCCCAGTGTAAATGACAGAAAATGGCCCCCTCCAATACCCACATTGAGCCGCGTCCGGTGGCGGTGAGCCAGTCTGTGTGTCCCCGGCGGACACGCAACGTACACCTGAGAAGAACGGGAGAGGAGCGTGGAGGGCCAAGTTTGGGACTTGCCGCCATGGAGCCGCCTGTAGGCGCTGGGCAAAGCCTCATCCATCTAAGCCTTCCAGTCATTTTCTTGGGTAAGATGAATGCCAAACATGATATATTTAATAAGGATCACAAACTCATAAGAGATCAATAAAATTATTATACTAATTGTTACAGAAAAAACGCTACAAAATAGAACAGTGATAGAATGGAAACTTTCATACTAAGAACAATGGGTCAGCCTGCATCCTCTCACTAGTGGTGAAAACAACAGCCTGTATAACCAAGGTATTGCATACAGTTGCTCATATTGCCTTGCCCAAGTTAATCTGATATACAGATATAAGATCAAGATGGAATAAGTATTTATGAATTCATGTCTATGTGTAGAGCATTGATAAAGCCCGGTGGGCGAAACATGTTTACTCAGAAGTTTGCACAGGAAGGAGAAGTGCAGAATATCGAATGAAATGAATTGCAGCAGCACTCTTTGTGAATATATACATTACCATTATTCTTTTTAAAGAAACATGCGCAATATAAATTGTTTTTAAATTGAGAAAGAAATTGTATATTTTTTAAATGTATTATGTTTGATGTGGTCAAATGCAAAGGTTCTTAGTAGTAGGGAGAGAGCCTAATCCCCGCAACAAACAAAATTCTCAGGCCAGCAATTGTACCAATCCTATACTAATTAATGGGTGTGGTCACTGTATAGGTGAACACATCTTGGAGTCACCTATTTTTTCGTTTTTGTGGGACTAATATGTTATACAGTAGCCAGAACCTTCTGATGTTTTTAGCGTCATTGTGGTCATGGAACACTAGCGGTGTCTTAAGTGGAAGGTCTCACTAAAATGGGTATCGGTGAACCAACTGGTGTGTGGGTTCTCCTCTGGATCAAAGACAATACTACCAAAGAAAATGTAAAAGGAACATCTTGAAAGAAAACAGGGCTTATTAAGAATATATAGGCCGGAGGTCTGGATCAGGAGGGAAGACATTTTTGTATATACAGAACCACTTATCTGAGTACACTGTTCCTGTTGTAAAATAAAAGAAAGTAAAATATAGGTGGTCTTCTAGACTAGTAGGGAGGATATATATATATATTTTATTTAATTTTTTTTTTTCAAATTTAATAAACTTGTTAAATAAATAAAATCTACAGGATGTGCCTACTTGTAGAACAAAACCCATTTTGCTATTTTCGCCTGAAGCCCGTTATCACCTTTATTACCTCGGATGATGCAGCTAAGGCCACGCCTAATTGGCACTTTAAATTACCCCTCCCCATGCTGGTATGTCAGTTAATTAAGGAAATACTTACCTTTTATTCTCAGGGTTCCCTGCAAAAGTTCCTGTACACTGCAGTGCAACACATTATAGGTGGAGCTTTGGTTGACGTCACATTAGAGCAGGTTCCCCTGATAATTGTAAGCAGGGGGTGCATTGTGTAAGCGATCACAAGCATCCACCACTGATATGTTCCATCAGCTTTGGATGCTTGTATGTGCACAGGCGGCCAGTCAGAGCAAACTGTCCCTTGTAAGACTCTAGGGCAAGTGGTCTCCCTCACTGCAGGGCATTCTGACTTTGGTTGCTCTGCTGATTTAAACCTTCCAGACGGCCTGCTAGAGGGATAGTGGGGATGTGGCCGCTGCTTGCGCATGCACCGTTGGACTGGGAACGAAGGTGAGTTTATGGGCGACCTGGGGAGTTTCACACAGTGGGGCATTCCGATTTTGGATGCCCCGGGGGGAGGGAATCAAGATCAATATAATCAATAAAATATCAATATAAGAGGCCGATTCATTAATAGCGCCAGGTAGCGACAGATGAGCGACAGTAGCGGCATTTTCAGAGCGCCCGTTAGTGGTCGCTGTGGTTGCCCGTTCTGTAGTTGATAGCGACTCAGTCGGTTTGCCGTAATGTTGAATATTGGGTGAGGAGTCGCTATTTGACAGGTTCCGCGCTGTATGGGAGTGCATGACAGCGAATGGCCATAGCGAACGGCTCCCACCGTATTCATTAACAAATCACGCTCAAAAACTCTCGCGCAGTGAAATGCTTGTTTAAACCCCAGAGCGCTGGCGGCGATGGGTTAAAAGTAGTTTTTTAACCCCCAAACAACCATATTTTTTGAAAAAAAAACATGTTTTTCAAAACATTTTGTAATATGAATACATTAATATCAGAGCTGTAATATCAATTCTGCACAATTTTTATTATTTTTTTTTTTTTTACCTTAAAAAAAATATCTAACATTGCAGAAGTGGTCACAGAATTTTTGACATTTAAAAAAAAAACAAAAACAATAGCAATTAATTTGGAATATTTAAAGATTGTTCCATTGAAATGCATTGGAGAGCGCCAGGTAGCGAGAGGTCATACCTGTCGCTGTTCAAGGTCGCTCGCTGGCGCTGTGGGGTGAGGCTGGAATAATGATGAATGATTCGCTATCTGGCGCTCTGTCAGTCGCTAAGCAGGATCGGCTTGATAAATGTGTGATTGCGGAGGGGAGACGGCGTACTCGTGGCGGTGACCGTCATTACCGTTCGCTCACCATTCGCTACCTGGCGCTATCCCTTGTTAAATAAGGGCCTAAGATTCCTGGGCCGATGTGGTGTTGGCCGATGCGATGTGGCCGATGTGGTGTTGGTCCAGTTTTAGTGTCCCCACATAATTTTTTGTTGGGGGGGCAGCAGGACTGTCTCATGTGGGACATGTGGTCGGTTTAATGTTGTAGGGTGTATGTTCACTTTAAGACCAACAATCATATAATAATAAATATAAAAGTGGCGTCAGTTCTGATGTATGGTATTGTGCATTTTTTAATATGTTCATTCACTACTAAACTTTCAGATCACTGAATAAAAAACATGCCAATGCCACATATAATCAATTAACATGCATATCACTATAAATCTGTATTTATACGTGAAAACGAGCAAACAAAACCCAAAGTGACTCAACGAAAGACTAACGACATTTCACAGGTAATGCAATTGTAGGCCCAACCCTCTATGTTTTCTAAGCTAACAATGTGAATTTCTGTAAACTACCATAAATTGCAATTGAAAAGCGCTGATCCCGCCGTCCCCAGTGATTTTATTATATGGCCAAAATGAATGCAGCTACTCCCATTTGGGAGGGGCGACATGACACTTTGCTGGCCTTCTTCTAAACAGGTCAAGGATCTTTCACAGACCCCTGAGGCAGTAGGAGAGGGAGCTTTGCTAGAGCGTGTAACCCAATCAAGCCAGTGGTTAGCTCTTTTCAATACCGCTGGAATGGCCCTGCACAATGCTCATTCACATAGCAGCACACTGGCCCTGAAAGGATGGTCAAGCCTGCGTCTAATTCCCCCTTTTCACGTAACGACTACTTTTTTACATTTATAGTCATCCCAGGCCTAAAAAACAACACAAACACGAACATACGCAACTTAAAACTAACAGCTGACGTTAAAACGGAAGAGTTGAACGTTGGCAGAAGTTGTAAAGTCGGGCTGGTTACATCGTTGTGAGTGTCTTTGTTCAACTCCCAAGACACAAAGGCCCAACAAGCCTGCCCTGGAGATGACCTATGGCTTTCAAGTTGCTTAAGCACATCAGAAATTCCATTGTTGGGGTTGATTAATTGAAACTGATAAGTTACCATGAATAAAGATTGTTTTTTTCCTGTTTAATGTGCTGGGGCTGATTGGGTAAATGCTTATTCATGTCGCTTTGGAGCACAGCATATGGACCAAGTGCTTTCAGCATCGCAAACATATACAATTTATTATGCTTGTATGGCCACAGCCAAAAGGCCCTTCTCTGCTTTTTAATGCTAAAGTGTGAATAAAATAAAAAGACCCCATTTAAAGAGTCACTAGTATTATTACACATCAGGACAATGTAGGCTTGACTTTGTCTGCGTCCCCTCTGAATGAGGGACAGGGAAAGGGGTGGACAAAACCCCTAAAGTACATGTCAACAGAACGGCCCTTGTGGATTTTAATACGGCAGACAAAGAAAATTTAAGTCAACGGTTCGCCGGTTCATTGAGTTGGGATATTTAGCCGGGCTCATGTCAAGTGTCAGATTAGCCTGATTAACTCATCGTTTATATGAAAGGAAATATTTAATTCAGGGGAAGGGTGAGCGTTAGGCCGCAGATAGATTGAATTAGACTTAAAACTACACTAATGGATTTGGTCACACGTTGGGTCTGGTTTTGCAGCTGGACGGCTGAGATTCCAGATAGAAATTGCAGATGTGAAGGTGGAACTAAATTAGACAAGGTATGATGCTGTTTTTTGGAAGATTTAAAGGAGAACTAAAAGATTTCATGATGTATTCATATGATAATCACTTCCAAATAGCTCAATGATAAATATCATCCATATTGATTGAAGAAATATTGTAATGGCAGATAAATTATAATTGAAATGGGTGTAGGCGGACTAGTTTCGCCACGTAGGCTTCTTCCGCGCCAGATTTCACCCAATAATTATTGATGGTAGTTATAATTCGATTTAGCAGCAACAATCCTAATTGGAAAAAGAGGAGGATGGAAAAAAAAAACATTGTTTTCCTGAAAAATGTGCATTTGGAAGTGATTATCATATGAATACAAGGATTTTTTTTAAACTGATATGTATCATGCCTGAAAGCACTGGGGATTATTATATCCGGTGCTTCTTGTATATTACATAGTTTGTATAAAAAATTGTTTTTAGAGAAGTAACCAATAAATGAGAAATAATTGTATTGAAATATGTATTTCTGAATATCTATCGGCGGGGTCGAACCCAGAGGCTTATATATAGCAAGTTGTGGCAGACCTATGCCCAACTAAATTAAACAAGTGCTAAATAGCTAGCCCTCAAAGTGCTAACTGCAAAATATCCCATCCACTATACAGAAAAGGAAGACAGATATTTAAACTTACTCGATAAGCAACAGCATGAAAAAATATCACCATTAGAAAGGCTGGAAGCAATCCCCACTGCGGCCTGGTGTCCTCTATTCCCCGCGCGTTCCGTGGGAAACCCCCCCCCCCCCCCCCCCCCACTTTTTCAGGGTTCCAGGTTACTTGACCACTCACCCATTCCACCTTAAATACTGTGCTCAGTGTGTATCCATGTGAGATCAGTCACAGCTGATTGGGGCACTTCCTCCCATGCACAGCGGCTCCGGCCGGCAGCCGGCATCCCACACGTGCATCAGAGGCGCGCCCCAACCCACGTGACCATCATCCAGCATCTAGCTCACTGTCGCCTCCCCATCACCGCCCCCCCTCCAAACCGCCCCACCCACCGCGTCACACACATCCACCGCAATGCGATGTACTGCTGTGACAACAGTGGCCCAAGGCAGAGAGCGGAGGGCGGTGAGGGGGAGACAGGCAGCCACACTGCACTATAGCACAATCTCAGTATATTACACTGTGAACATGGGAGAGCAGACAAGCATAATCTACATCCATACAGTATAAAACATCAACAAACTTTATTAATAAATTAATATTCTAACATATTATCATTAGTTGCAACAAATCCATAATTCTAATCCGCCCAACAACATATAATTAATCATGAAAATCTAAATTTCATAGGAGCATATTAGTACAAGACATATCAACATAAACCAATGTGTATAGCCCAATAAATACATAAAAAGAGATTGAAGGAATATGGAAAAGAGATGAACAAAAGGTTTAGAAAAGGAGGAGATTGTGGAAACATAGAGATGGATAAAGAGAGAAAGGTGAAAAAATGGAGGGGAAGTGACACGAAAAAGATGGACAGAATGTGTAAAGGAGAGATGAAGGGAATGGGTAATAAGGCAGGGGGAGGAAATGTGGAAAAAAAGAGAAAGATGGAATGTGGAAAGCAGAGGAGGACATAGAAAAGGTAAAAGGAGAAAGAAAGATAGAGGAAAGGAAAGTGACAATAGAAAGAGATTGAAGGAAAGAATGTGTAAGAAAAATAGAGGTGTAAATAAAAGCAGGAGGGAATATGGGAATGAAAAAAAAAGAGTGGGATGAAGGAAACGCCAAACCCCACTGAACTTGTGAAATACATTTGGCCAAAGCCCTTGCCAATATCCCCCGTCTTAGAATGTAGAACTAGAAATGGATATAGTCATTTCTCAAAAAGTCCTGGAACACTGATTTTTTTTTCTGCCCCTCTCTGTAAGATGGCAGGCGATCAGTCATGACATCATTGCCACAAACAATGTCAATGAATGGAGGAGGCGGAGCTTTACAGCTAAAACAGGCGGAATATCTGTGATTAGAGTGAAGTAGGAGCACAAAAAATTGGCAAAAGGTGCTCTTCACGGGAGGAGCAATTCAGGGGATGCTAGTTAAAGTGGACCAAAACCCAGGATTTTGACTATCCTGGGTTTTGGTCCTTTCCTCCGGGGGGCAACCCCAGATCGCCCAAACCCAGCTTACCTCTTCCCAGTCCCATGGCGCGTCTAAGAGCAGCGGCTCTGATGGCTGCATCCTCCACTTCCTACAAGCCCCTAGTCCCATGCTACATACTCCATGCCTCCCAACTGTCCCGATTTTCCCGGGACTGTCCCGATTTTCCCAGAATATCCCGCGGTCCCGGATGATTAATAATGTCCCGGCATGCGCATTATACTCCCCGCCCCGCCGATCAGCTGCTCCGCCACCCGCACCCCCTCCCTCCCTCCCCGCCGATCAGCTGTTCCGCCGCCCGCACCCCCCTCCCTCCCTCCCCGCCGATCAGCTGCTCCGCCGCCTGCACCCCCCCCCCGCTGATCAGCTGTTCCGCCGCCCACACCCCCTCCCTCCCCACCCCGCCAATCACCTGCTCTGCCGCCCGGTTATCAGCCACTTCGGCTTCCCTGTAAGCAGGGCCTCTTAATTGGCCACCTCGCCCCAGCTTGCCCCGCACCGGCCATTAAGCAGTGCCGGCGCGGGACATGAGAGTGGGCCGTTGGGCTCCGCCCACCCACTGAAGACGCTTGACTGAGAGGATAAGGTAAGAAGCAAATAAAAATACATTGCTTAATTATAAAAAATAAAAAATAGATGAGGTTACTGCCTCTAGTAGACTCTATAAATAAATCAAAATCCCCAGTTCTATCTTCAGCTAGAGTTCCCATTTGAGTTTGATTTAAAGTGGACCAATACCCTCCCTGCTCAATAGCAGGGAATCTATAAGATTCCCCGGGCCGATCCGATCCCTCCCCATGGGGCATCCAAAATTGGGATGCCCCGCGGTGTGAAACCTCCCAGGACGCCTGCAAACCTTACCTGAATCCCGGTCCAACTGCGCATGCGCGGGCCGCCTCTCGCGTTTTTCTCTAGCAGGGCGCGTGCCCGCGCCAGGCATTTGCGGATGGTCAGCATGGACACACTTCCTGTTAGAGGGAAGCGGGGGATGCGGCCGACAAAGGCTTAGACGTCAGGACGTCAGCGGCTCCAAGCACGCTGATTGGACGAGCGGCCGCGCATGCACCGTGAGACTGGGAAGAGGTGAGTTGGCTGCAACGATCTGGGGGTTTCACACAGCCGGGCATTCCGAAATCAGGATAACACAGTGGAGAGGAACCATCAACAGGATAGTGAAATGACTAGGGGTGGCTCCTTTTTAAAAGTGTACAATCTGTCAATTAAAGTTAAATATACGTTTAGAAATGTCTAGGAAATACTTTATTTTTTACATTTTTTTAATATTTTTTTTTCTAAGGAAAGGAGCTCCTCTGGTACAGGTGTGCATTTGTGTAAATGGGTGGGAAATATGGCGTGGTGGGCGTGGCAGGGGGTGTGGCTTGTCCCTCTTTCATATCTTCAGAAGTTGGGAGGTATGCATACTTTTGGGATCCCATGGGGCTGACCTGCCGCAATCAGCCCTTAGAGGAAACCAAAACTAGGAGGACCAAAACGTTTTAATAGACTTTATGTCTTCTTACGTTGCTCCCAATGGATTTCGAATGAAATAAAATTTGCAAGCCACTTGCCCCCTGCTACATACTCACCTAGTTCTGGGTCCCACAGCTGTGACATGTGGCATCAGCCTCATCTCTGATCCCTTCAGTTCGCCAGTGAGCAGAGCAGACGGACAGATGAGAGATGCCACTTCCCTAAAATGCACATTGCTGATTGCTGCATGTTTCATACGTAGCACAGGTTAAGGAGCTTGTATAGTGATTAGCAATGCGGGGCATTCCAACATATGATTTAAAGTGGACTAACAGTCAAAAATGTATTAAACCAGACCAACACAACAAACGGGGCTCCTATGCACCCCTCCCCAGGGCAATTTAGGTTGCTGCACATAAAAATGAATTTACCTTTTTCTAACTCCTGCTGTGGTAAATTTTTAAAACAAAATGGCCACTCATGCATCTGCAGGCTGCCTGCAAACAGGAAGTGCTGCTGGGCTTGCTGTTACTGTGCATTGTCAGGCATGTCAGTTGAATCCAGGCAGCAGCATGGCTGAGATGCTGGGAGAGGAAGCTCCAAAATGGTCGCTACCTTTCTTTTCCAACTCTGCCAGACTGTTAGTCAGGTTTAAGCTTTAAACCGGACCTTCAGCATCATTTAATGAAAAGCCCAAACCCTTAAAAAACGTTTCCCCAGCATCTAAAATTAATACATACCTCCCAACTTCTGAAGATATGAAAGAGGGACAAGCCACACCCCCAGCCACACCCCCTGTCACGCCCACCACGCCATATTTCCCACCCACTTACACAAATGCACATCTGAACCAGAGGAGCTCCTTTCCTTAGAAAAAAAATTATTAAAAAATAAAGTATTTCCTAGACATTTCTAAACGTATATTTAACTTTAATTGACAGATTGTCTGATGTCCTATGAGCCGCCATCTTGGATGTTTAGAGGCTCATAACATGCAGTAGATGCAGGTAGGATGATTTTTAATGTGGGCAATCTGTATGTACAGGATGTGGGAAACATATAAGATAGGCTCTTATTCAGGGTGAAGGTCCGCTTTAAATAAACCCACCATCTGAGCAGAAGCCTTCTCTGTGCAAACCCTACACAATGAAACCTAAAACTTAAACTTAAAGCGGACCTTCACCCTGAATAAGAGCCTATCTTATATGTTTCCCACACCCTGTACATACATCATCCTACCTGCATCTATTGCATGTTATGAGCCTTTAACCATCCAAGATGGAGGCTCATAGGACATCAGGCAGCCTGCACACAGGAAGTGTCTTCTGACTGTGTCGCTCTGCATTCTGGGATTGCTGTCCTTTCCCTGACCCCAGCTCTGCTCTGTCTGTGCAAAGCTCTGCTATAACCTTCCCCCATGCACTTTATCCCGCTCTCCTCTCCTCAGTATGTGTGATGCTTCTGAGGCAAGATGACGGCGTCCATATCCTAGAGTCCTGAACAGAGTTGCAGCCCCCGTGGGGGAAAAAATAATAAGTAAGTGACTAAAAAGTTAAAATATATTCATTTTAGATAATGAGGAATAGTTATTTTAGGGTTTAGGCTTTTCATTAAATCATGCTGAAGGTCTGGTTTAAAGGACTAAGATGAGCACCACTGAAAGTATTAATTTGTATGAGGGGGCCCGAATGCACTCTGGCCTTCAGACATGATGGAAGACAACACTGCGGGTCCAAGACCTATGTGTCAGTACAAAATGAGCTGTGCATTTCTCCTAGTTACTACATGGAACTGAATTTGCTCTTAAAGTGGACCAACACCCAGGGGGGATCAGATCCCTCCCCGCGGGGCATTCGAAATCGGGATGTCCCGCAGGGTGAAACCCCCCAGGAAGCCCACAATCCTACCTTTTCCACGTTCCAGCGGCGCATGCGCGTCCTGCCGCCTCCCGCGCGTCCCTCTAGCAGGGCGCACTCCCGTGCCGGCCGTTTGTGAATGGCAGGCGCGGGTGCGCTCCCTGTAAGAGGGACGCGCGGGAGGCGGCAGCGGCGGACGCGCTCTGCTTGTCCGGTCCTGCATCTCGCTTGTCCGCCAGCGGGGATTGGCTGCAGCGGTCACGTGGGAGCGGGGAGAGGTGAGTTTTCGGGGCTTTCTGGGGGGTTTCACACAGTGGGGCACCCCCGATCGGGGTGCCCCACCAAAGTGGACCAAAACCCAGAATAGTCAAAATCCTGGGTGTTGGTCCACTTTCAGTTCCTATATACACAATCAGTGCCTATTATTAAGAGATGGGGGTTATGTGGGCTATGGAGGTCTGTCATGGGTTAAGAGTGTATAGGTGTAGCTTTGGTGGTGGGGGGTCTCATGGATTGTAGAGTATTAATTTGCACTAGGTAAGGTACGAATCAAGGGTTGTTATTCAAGTAATGTAACTTGAAAGCAAGAGACACTAATGCATGCACCTTTGTGGCCGATTCAAACAAGACATTACCAGCAACAGAAATGTCTTCCTCTGGACTTATAGTGAAAAAGCATTTATCATACTATATGTGTTCAAGCGGACCTTTCTCACAGTCCTGTAATTTGCCACTGTTGACATAGGGATCATTAAGAGTCTTCTTAATGAGCAGACAAGACAAGAATCCTGAAGATAAAGTTCTAAGGGCATGCTGATCCTTAACCTGCTTGTCAACAGAAGAAAGCTCAAACATACATATCTGATGCACAGAAGTCACACATATTATCCCACTAGATTACATTGTTTTCTCTTTTCTTAGCACATTCTCCTCTGATAATATGTGTGTGAGGCTACTAGGGAGAGCTGAGAACGGGAAAGGGCCTTCAACAGTCTGATCCTTGCAAGAAATACAACCAATCTAAGCATTGTGCAGGGGGGTTGAGAAACTCTACCAATTGTAATAAATAATCGAATATAAAACACTAGATAAGTAACATAGTAACATAGTATGTAAGGCTGAATAAATAATTTAGTCCATCCTGCCTGTTTATCTCCTTCCAGTGGTCTAGTAGCCGTAGCTGGAAATTTTATTACATGCCAGGAAGGCATCCAGGCTACTTTTGAATGTTTTTACTGTATCCTTCATTACTACCTCCTCTGGCAGCGAGTTCCATAGTCTCACTGCTCTTACAGAGAAGAATCCCCTCTTATGTCGGTGGAAAAAGCACCTTTCCTCTAACCTTAGTGGATGCCCTCGTGTTATGGTTACACTCCAGGGTATAAATAGAGTGTGGGACAGATCTTTGTATTGACCCCAAATATATATTATACATAGTTATTAGAAAACCCCTCAAGCGTCTTTTTTTCTAAACTAAATAGACCTAACTTTGACAATCTTTCAGGGTTCTCTAGCCCCCGCACTCCTTTTATTAACTTTGTTGCCCTTCTTTAAATGCGCTCCAGTTCCGATATGTCCTTTTTAAGCACAGGTGCCCAGAACTGTACACAGTACTCCATATGGGGTCTGACCAGTGACTTGTACAGGGGTAAAATGATGCTCTGGTCATGAGCACCTATGACCCTCTTGATGCACCCCATGATCCTATTTGCTTTGGCAGCTGCTGCCTGGCATTGATTACTAAAGTTGAGCTTATTGTTAATTAAAACCCCTAGGAAATTTTCCATTGTTGTTTTACCAAGTGTTTCTTTATTTAGTATGTAATCATGACACAGATTTCTCCTTCCCATGTGCATAACCTTACATGTAGTGTTAAACTTCATTTGCCATTTAACTGCCCATGCTTTCAATTTATCTAAATCTGTTTGTAGCTGCCTGCTGTCCTCTTTTGTTTTAATTACTTTACACAGCTTAGTATCATCTGCAAAGATGCAAAGAGACTTTACTGTTTAATCCGTAACCAATGTCATTTATATATACTGAAGAGAATTGGTCCCAGAACTGACCCTTGTGGTACTCCACTAGTAACGGTGACCCAATCTGAGTGTGTACCATTGATAACCACCCTCTGCTTCCGATCATTAAGCCAATTTCTCCCCCATCTGCACACGTTTTCCCCCAGTCCAAGCATTCTCATCTTTTGTACCAGCCTTTTATGTGGCACAGTATCAAATGCTTTAGAAAAGTCATTGGGTATTGGGTGGTAAATAGTTGACCTTACCCCAAACCCCATACGATATATACAACTATAGCCTAAAATACCCTTGATGTAGGTTGTCATAAGAAAAGCATGCACACGGCTTGTTTTATTGGTTTGACGTTGGTTGATTTATTTTATTTTTTTATATCACAATCATTCACCTAAGGACAATTGGAGAGAAGCATGATTCCCTGGTTCCTGGGTTCTATAAGTGTGGTCAATTTAAACAGACCCGCTTTGGGGCATTTTGTCCCACTTCCACCTGAAAACTTTGGGACACCTAAATATCTCACCTTTCTGACATTTTGGGGACTGCCCCACCGAATGCAGGATGTCTGCTCAGTTTGTAAATGCTGTGGATATTTGTTCCTAAACATGTCACACCCCTAAACCACATCCACACCACAGCCACACAAACTGGGTTAAGCGGTCCTACTTTGAGGCCACTAAAAAACGGTCAGTTTGGGGTAATTGCAAATAAGAATGAAGACACAGCAATACTGTTGCTTCTCAGATACAGGGGAATCAATGTCGAACTGCTGTAATGGAATTGGCACAGGATACTATGCCCAGAGCACAACACTCGAAACAGAGCCTGGAGTCTAAGGCCAATCTTTGTCTTTACTGGAGGAGATTATAGACTGGGCTGCAGGGAAGTCCCAGGTCATGCAACTGGGGACTTGATGACCTGGACAGACAGTGATGACCCAATAACCAACTGACTAGGCAGACGAGTTTGGCAAGACAGCGAGACAGCAAGTTCTGGTCCGTAAGCCAGGGTTGGGGCAGGTAGCTGTGGTTACTGGTTGGTATCCAGAGCTAAGGTCAAGGGCAGGCAGCAAGATTTGTTAACAGGTTTCCAAAGCATACATCGAAGTATAGGCAGCCAGGTTTGTGGTTGAGTAAACTAAGCGAGGGTAGACAAGCGGTCAAACCCAAAGTAGAAAATGAGGATTCACCAGGAATACTGGAACACAGAAGAATGTTAGAAGGGATCCCAAGAAGATCCTTTGGCACCTCAGCTTCCTATTTAAAGCCCCTCGTGCATGTGCACTCATTTGCACAAAACTTTTCCACTTGCACATTGGAACGAATGTCCAGAAAGCACATGACACACATTTCCGCACATGTCAACTTATCTGCACATTGCACTCTGTCCAGCACGTGCTTGACATTCCTAGCGGCCCTATGAAAACACTATAAGCAGGAGTGTAATTAAAAGGGAGCAACCACATCAAGGCTCATGAATTCATTTGTCTATGCAGTTTTGAACGTTAGTAGTCTTATTGTATCCAGATGATGGGAACCCATTTAAAGTCAGCACCAGGGCCTGGCCACATACGCTACTGAGTACAAGAACTTCCAGGTTGGATAGGACCAAAGTCCAACCACAGATTGTATCAGCAAGCCTGTGTTGTAGAAATCCTTCTCCAGAGGCCCAGATGGTCGCATAGCAGCTCTCTGGAATTGGCAACACAACAGTGATCTTTGTATGGGTTTTTTCAAGAAGAATTGCACAGGAACTGGAGGATGGCCAATGTAGAGCCAATAACAAGGTCATAGAGGATAACCAAGAGAGAAACCTCCAAAAAGATACCCAAAGCAAATTCAGTTTAGTTGGTAATAAGCTGGACATTCATGTCTGATACCGGCTTGTTATGACTTAAGATCTGCGCATGACTTATTGCGAAACTATTTCCAGTAATGCAACCAGGGAAGCACATCATGGCCTACCTAAAACCGTATCATCTGAGGATCTGAATAAGACCAGCTGTGCCTAAACTAGTGCTTTGTTTGCTGATCTGATTGAGTGTTTGCCACCAATAGCCAGGACGTGGAAGGAAGGGGAGGATCCTGTATATCATGTGTCAACTTGGCAACAGGAGCAACATAATTCTACATATATGATTGCTGGAGTGCATCATGGCTCAGTTAAATAGAGGAGTGGAAGGAATAGAGGAGGAAAAAATGCTTAGCCTTCCAGGATTCAATGCAGGGCCTGTTCAGGGTCATCATCTAATGATCTTCTGCAGATTTGTGCAAACCGAGTCCTTTGTTTTTATTCAGATTTTAGAGACTAGATTTTAAAGATTATAGGATTGGTTGCTGGCTAACAGGGTCACAGGCACCTCCCAGGTTATTTATAAATTGGTCTGAGTGGCTGCCACTGTTCCTTTATATCTCTTGATTTTGTGCAAGCACCTGGGGGTGAGGCTTTCAAACCTCCCACATGATGCTGAGCTGCTCCCAATTTATCCATTTGCATTGTATGTCCCAAATGGGGCTCGGATAGTTTAGAGTTAGGACTGTACCTACACAGAGGCACCTTGTCCTTTGGTGGTGCAGCTTCAACATACTTCTGTAGATGTGTCCAGTTTTTAGAGACTATGGCCTCGATTCAATAAAGGTAGAAAAAAATTCTCATGGTAGTACAAAATTCAATTCATGAGAAAAAAGCCTGAGAATGTCACTGTTAGTGAATCACTAGAAAAAAATTAAATGAAAGTCAATGGCAGCTTTTACTACAACGTAGAAAGGAGTAAAAAAGTTCTCTACTTTTCTTAGGAGTAAAAAAGTGTCATTGACTTTCATTGTCTTTTTATCTGGTGATTCAGTAACAGTGACATTCTCAGGCTTTTTTCTCATGACTTGAATCTTTTACTACCATGAGAATTTTTTTCTACCTTTATTGAATCGAGGCCTATATGTGATTTTGGCTAACAGGGTTGAGTGCTGTGGCCCCTTTATAATAAGAATAATTAAATTAAGAATAATAACAAGGTTTATAATAGGGCTGAGTAAGTGAAAATAGCAATTTATTTTTCTTTTACCAGAAAGTAAACTAGTGGGCAAATAGATTGACTAATTTGTTTTTCTTCACCAGTGGGTTTTGGTCTACTTTAATGCAGCCTTTCATTTAGATTTAACCATTCTGCCTATTCTCCACTGGCTGGGGAACCACGCAGGTAAAATAAGAGACCATGCCCTGAGACTGATACGGATCGATGGAGAGCAGGCTCCCTTGTTGATTATCTGCAGGAGTGGATCAGGTGAGTGTCCTCCGGTGGATGCTCAGGTGTATGTCAGGAGCCAACTGGGAAAGCACTTTCAGACTTCAGGTAGATAACACTGCAGGGCTACGTGGGCAGGGTTTGAATTAAAGGAAGGCAAACTAGAAAATTGCACAAGGTCCTAGGTCCCCTCAGTGTCCCACGTTTTACACTACAGACTGGCATCTGTAGTGACCGTCTCCTAGGAAGGGGTAAGAAAGGATCTGCCCCCCAACAGGTTCCTTGAGTCCATCCACCACAAGAGGGACCTCCTGACCCGAGGGGGACGCTGGGTCCAGGGACGCTGGGTCCTTGTCCCATACTGACAATAGGTGGAGTTGCAGAGGTCTCAAGTGGAACTGAGCATAAGGGACCGCTTCGAAGCACGCCACCATCAGGCCCACCAGCTGCATCCCCTGACTGATGGAGGGATGAGGACAATCTAGGAGGGACTGGACCTGTGCAAGCAGACTGTCCACCTTCAGCTGAGGAAGGAAGATCCTTGCCTGAACTGTATCCAGATTCATTCCTAGGAATGGAGTTACCAAGGAAGGGGACAGTGAGGACTTGGGGTGGCTGATCACCCATCCAAATTACTCCAGAGTGGACACCACCAGCTGAGTATCCAACTCTGCCTGATGTAGAGACTGGGAAGTGATGAGGATGTCGTCCAGATAGGGAAGCACGCGGACGCCCTGACATCTGAGCGGAGACATCACGCCAGCCAGCACCTTGGTGAACACCCTGGGGGCTGAAGTGAGGCCAAATGGCAAGGCCACAAACTGGTAATGTTGATCCATCAGAGCGAACCTGAGGAACCTTTGATGTCCACAGAAGTCATGAAATCCCCTTGGCGCAGGAAACTGATGGCAGAGCGCAGAGTTTCCATGTGAAAGTGCCTGCCCCTGACAAATTTGTTGAGGATCTTTAAGTCCAGGATGGGCCTGACAGAACCATCTTTTTTGGGTACTGTGAATAGATTGGAATAAAAGTCCTTGCCTTTTTCTCTTAAGGGGACCTGGCAGATGACCCCCAGCTCCAGGAGGCCTTGCACTGCTTGCACTAGCTCCTAAGCTGACACAGGGTCCTGAGAAATCTGATGAATCTTGGAGGGGGACAGGCAGCAACTCCAATTTGTAACCGGAGGACACTACCTCCTGAATCCACCGGTCTGAGACATGAAGCCTCCAGACGTGAGCGAAGTGCTGCAGCCGTCCGCCCACCCGGATGGGTGAGGGCGCCCCATCATGCCTGAGGGGGCTTGGGAGAGGATTTTGCTTTGGGACCCCAGGAGGAGCCAGGACGTCCACGTCCTCTGCCCCTACCCCAGAAATCTCCCCGGGCCCCAGGAAAGGAAACCCCCCTTCCCTGTCTGGCACCACGGTAAGGGGAGGAGAAGGAACCCTGACCCCGAAAGGGCCGAGATTGCCGTCTGCAAGGGGTAACCTGCCTCCCTTAGCAAAAAGGACCAGGCGGTCCCCAAACAGACGTTAAAGGGAAAAACAGCGAGGGCCTTTTTGGCAGCGTTGTCAGCAGACCACTGGCCCAGCCAAACCGAGCGGCGTATAGCCACCACGAGGGCAGAAGTTCTGGCACACATTCTGATGGTGTCATCTAATGCTGAAACATCACAACTGGAGAGTGCATTGAACACCTCACAAGGCAAATCATCAGGGGCACTATCAAGTATATTTCTGATAAGGGTTCTAGTGGCCACAGTAGTAATGGCAGAGGCACAGACCAGGCGCAGCGCCGTCCTCGCACATGCAAAGGCGTGGGATGCCAGCTGGTCAATGCGCCGGTCCTCAGCATCCCGCAGGGTAGTGGAGTCAGGGGAATGCATGACAGAGGTGTTAGATAGCCCCAGGATCGGGGCATCCACCTCGGGGGGGATGACCAACATTTAACCACCTCAGCAGGAAAGGGATACTTCCTATCCCAACTTTTTAGAACCCCGGGAAGTTTACTGGGGCGCTCCCATTCCTTGAGCACAAGGTTATGGAAATGTGCCTGCTCGGGAAATTCCAAACGTGATCTTGCTGTATGGAAAAGCTCCCCTCTTTGCCTGGGAGCCGCAACAGGGAGAGAGATGAACAGAACCTCAAAAATCTGCGTCGATAATCTGTCAGTGTCATCCGGGGCCCAGGGGTCAGAGCCAGAATCGTCATGACCCCTTGGTCTCTCATCAGATGAGCCTGAATCAGAAAAGAGCTCCCCTTCATCAGACGGGGTATAGCCACAAAGATTCCAAAACTCCTCAGTTTCCATAGGGAAAACAATGACAGGCGTCAAGTGCCGCTTCTTAGCAGGGGCCTTACGCGCTAAGGACTTAGCAATCAACTGCTCAACAGTAGCCAGTCTAGAAGACACATCAGACTGAGAATCCCCACTAGTATGCAACTCAGTAGGAGTGAGGTTTAAGCTTGGGGGAGCAGGCGAAGTGAAACGAGGTGCAGCCACTGGCAGGCCAGATTGCAATGCAAGCACCTGCTCAGCGCAGGGTACACAGACCTGCGCCTTGTCAGTGTCAGCATGAGGCTGCCCACACGCTACACACAGCCGGTCTTGTCCCGAAGGGACCCCGGTTACATTATCCTGGGATGCCTCCATATGGTGATTATAGCGGCGCTATACGCGATATATATATAACGCTATATAGCAACCCCGGATGCCCCAATAACCCGCTAGGGAAGTGGGAGCATTATTTTTACAAGGCCTACAAGTTATATACTAATACAGGGCCGGGAGAAGCCAAAAGGGTTCGCCCCGCCTGAAAGACATAAGCAGACAAGACCTGTAAGCACACAGTAACAAAAGTGAAAGATATAAAGCCGCCCTCAAGGGCACTTACGGACCGCGGTAGGTAGGGGTCTGTCGCGCATGGGCCAACCAAGCAGGTTAAAGATGGCGTCGGTATACCTCGAGGGGCGGGCCGGTATCAGCGATGACGCGGAGCGCGTCATAGACGGGCCACGCCCCCCCCGAAGAGCGCGAAGCCAGAACGTGCAAGCAGGCAATGACGGCGCACCAGCGCTTGAGGTAATGGCGCCACTAAGCGCGGAACCAAGTCAGCGAGCGGCGGCGGCAATTTTAAAAAGACAGTAAAGGCAAGTCAGTGTGGCGGCTGACACAAGGCTAAACAGAATAAAAAGAGAGTGTAAAACACAGAATGCATAGCATACACATTTACACACACCCCCCCCTCTTTTCCCCCGAAGGCTACAAGGAGAATGAGGGAGGACAGCGGCCACTTTAACAGGGCCTACCGATGGGCAGGGGCAAGGGGCACTAGTGCGGGAGGGGCATCCCATAGAGGCTCACCATAAGCCTGAACCACCTACCCTTTGGTGGGGGATTGCGGTGGAGCAGCGCTCCTAAGCACCTAACAGCGGTGCTGCCTACCTTCACCCGACCAGCGCAGCCAAGGCTGGGTGGCATATTACTAGTGGAACGGGTGGGAATAGTCCTACAGGGCCGCAGGCTAATAGCCCCGCTCACCTGCGAGTAGAGAGCCATTTCTCGTCCTTCGCAGCCAGACTGCAGAGAAATTCTGGGGATTTGTGGGAGGTCCCGGGGTATTTGAGGGGCCGGGAGGAGCCTATTTTCGATGTCTCTGCAGTCCAGCGCCATCTGACAGAGTATATCCCACATGTAAGTATTAGATTTGGAGCAGGACGTACTGTTTACTAAGAATAAAGAAAAGTGTGGTGTGCATATGTATTCAGCCCCCCTGTACTCTGATACCTCTAAATAAAATCCAGGTTGACCAATTGGCTTTAGAAGTCTAATTAGTAAATAGAGTCCTGTACCAGTATGTAATTTATTCTCAGTATAACTAGCAATAGAAACAGAAAACCTGTTGCAAAAGATCTGAGCTAGAGATATTTTGCAAAGGAAAAAGGGTAAAAAATTTCATCCTCTAGATGTGCAAAGATGGTAGAGACCTACCTCCACAGACTTGCAGCTGTAATTGCAGCTAAAGGTGGTCCTACAAAGTATTGACCTTGTGTCATGAACATTTGTGAATTGATAGTTATTTGAAAAAAGGAAGAGTACACTTATCCACATATAAGGGAAATTACAAGTACACTAAGGGACATATAGGATAAGGTCACTGTCAGTAAGGATATATGGTTAATTTCATTTCTAAGCTATTCTATGCTTTATTAATATTGAGTAACCCGGTGCCATGGGACAACTAAGAGATTTGTAGGAGGGTTTCTCAGCAGATAGGCAGCCTCCGGGCATTGGGATTACCTCTATACAAAAGGCCATATTTTCATACATAACTCAGCATTTGCATAATCCTTAGATCCCTAGATAACAACAATCAATCTCATCATCTGCATTACAGGATGTTATTGTAGGGGAAAATTGCTCAGTGAAGTGAATGTGAGTTATAATTAATTCTGCTCTATTATGTGGCTGTCCTTATAGTGCGGTGGAGGAATTACTGTACTATCATCACTGCACTGAAATGACTCTCCTCATAACAAAGACATAAAATATCAATTCAGTGCTTTAACTCGTGTAATAGGTAATAAATGATGGGATAATGTGTACATACTGGTGGTAACACTCTTGCCTTGTGATTGTAAACTTGAGCTGATCCAAAATAATGTTATGTTTCAATGCCCTTTGTAGGGAAAATAGGTTAGTGCTGTATAAATAACCATACTTGTGAGATCGCCATATCAGTGTTATTTTAGCAAAGAATGCCCCCCCCATATTTCGAGGCCCACATGTGGCTCGTGGATCCTTGCTGTGTGTCTTACAGCTGTCCAGGGTTGGGCAAAGGGAGAGGCGGGCTGGCATAACTACCTTGCAGCATCCAGCACTGCACTCGGTTTTCCAGCCTTCCAGCTTGTGTCACATTACTGGGGCTTTCATATGGTGAAGCTGGGAAACTGAATGTGGCGCTAAATACTACAGACGGGTATACTTATTGCTAATTTAAAAAGAGCCATCGGGCAGGCTGATTCATTGCTAACGCCAGTTAGCGACAGATGAGCATCTGTAAAGCTGATTTCAGAGCGACCGCTAGTAGCTGTCCGGCACTGATGAATATGATGTGTGAGTCGCAGAACTACGCTATATGGGACCGAACTGTAGCGCCAGCTCAGTGCGACCGACTCACACCGCATTCATCAAAAAAACAGCCTCAAACATTGCCGGCGCTCAAAATCATGTAGTTGCAGCCCATAGTGCCAGAGGCTGTTTGATTAAAGTCCGTTTTTGAACATGTATCCACTAGTAACAAAGCGAAAACATATGGAATTACATTGTTATAACATTGTAACATGAACAATTTAATGCCAGACATGTAAGGACAATTCTGCATAAAAATATTAATCCAAAAAGTTTTAAAAAATGGCATTTTCTTGCCCAGGATACATGTCAGAAGTTTTTATATTTTTTTTAAGAAAAAAAAAAATTGGGATCAGGAAAGGGATTTAAAGCGGTCCTTCACTCTGAAAAAGAGTCTATCTTCTGTGTTTCCCCCACCCTGTACATACAGATTGCTCACATTAAAAATCATCCTACCTGCATCTACTGCATGTTATGAGCCTTTAAAGTGGACCAACACCCAGGATTTTGACTATCCTGGGTCTTGGTCCACTTCGGTGGGGCACCCCCGATCGGGGTGCCCCGCTGTGTGAAACCCCCCCGAACTCACCTCTCCCCGCGCCGACGGACAAGCCGCGGACAAGCGGCTCCTCCGCCGCCGCCTCCCGCGCGTCCCTCTTGACGCGCGCGTGCCCGCGCCGGCCATTCACAGACGGCCGGCGCGGGCGCGCGCACGTCAAGAGGGACGCGCGGGAGGCGGCGGCGGAGGAGCCGCTTGTCCGCGGCTTGTCCGTCGGCGCGGGGAGAGGTGAGGAGTTTGGGGTGTTTGGGGGGGTTTCACCCCGCGGGACATCCCTATCTCGGATGTCCCGCGGGGAGGGAGGTGATCGGCCCGGGAATCTACCGGTGGGTGTTGGTCCACTTTAAACATCCAAGATGGCGGCTCATGGAACATCAGGCAGCCTGCAAACAGGAAGTGCCTTCTGTCTGTGCTTCTCTGCATTCTGGGATTGCTGACCTTTTCCTGACCCCAGCCCTGCTCTGTCTGAGCAAAGCACAGCTATAACCCACCCCCTGTACTTTATCTCACTCTCCTCTCCTCAGTATGTATGATGCTTCTGAGTCAAGATGGCAGAGCCCATATGCTAAAGTCCTGAACAGAGTTGCAGCCCAGTGGGGGAAAGAATAATAAGTAAGTGACTAAAAACGTAAAATATATTAATTTTAGATGCTGGGGAATCGTCTTATAAAAGAGTTTGGGCTTTTCAATAAATCATGGTGAAGGTCCGGTTTAAGGATTGTCCATTGAAATGTATGGGAGAGCGCCAGGTAGAGACAGGTAAGACGTGGCGCTCTGCAAGGCTGAATGCCGGCGCTGTACGCTGAGGCTGGGATAATGATGAATCGGACGCTACATGGCGTTGTTCTAGTCGCTCACCAGATTCGGCTTCATAAATGTGTAATTGCGTGCCGTCTCCGGGGTTCACCTGCCGCTGTACAGGCACTACCTGGCGCTATACCTTCATGAATAAGGCCCATAGTCTGTAGCGCTGTACAAGGTTGAAATTGCAGGGGGGTAGGTATACCAGTAAACTTCGGGGGTTGGGGGATACAAAACTCTTGGTCAGGATCGCTGTAAGGGCAGAACAGCCAATAGTCCTGTATAAAGCCAGGTCCTAAAAGTTATCAAGTGTGCAGAGCAAACATGCTGCTGCAGGTCTGCCTATTTGCCATGGGCTGGGCCTACCAAGTTTTGGTTCTCTTTTCAGTACCAAGCACGTAGATTCTACGTGCTCGCTTCTACTCCACTTAAGTGCCAAGCACGTAGAATCTACATGCCTGAATTTCGCCCCTGCTAATAAATAAAAAATACTCACCTGACCCCTCGTTGGATCCGGCCGGGTCTCCTCTTTAATTTGGTGCCAACCGATCCCCCATGGGGGCTCGGATGGCTCCAGGAGAGCCCCCGGAATTCCCCCCCCCCCCCGCTTCGGCTGCAGCAGCTAACTGTAAAAAAAAAAAAAAAAAAAAAGACATTTACTTACCTGTGGCCGCGCTGCCTCCCGACGGGTCTCCTTTCTCCCCCTGGGGGCGGGGCCAGGTGACATCATTGTGATGTCACCAGCAGCCAGCTTCATAATACCGGCACCCGAGACTCTGAATCAGTCTGCTCGGGTGCTTGGAAGAGAGAGGTGGGGAGGGGGAGAGGACTGTGATCGCCCCCCTCCCCAGGCTCTCTCCTCCAAACACCCGAGCAGACTGTCAGCTGTCATTTTTTTTTTATTGTGTGTGTTTTTATTTATTCTGTTAACCCCTTGTGAATTGGTAAGGGGTCCATGAGACCCGCGACACCGCTATTACCTGCCGAGCCCGGGCCCACATATGCTATGTGGGCTTGTAGGCTGCAGGGTGGGGGGGAGGGGGCACACGAGCTGGCCCCTCCACTCTGTTCCTACAAGCCCCCATAGCTGGTCCCGGGCTGGTAATGCTGGGTAAGGGGGACCCCATTTAATTTTTTTGGGGGATTTTTAAGGGTTTTTAAAATTCCAAAAAAATGGGGTCCCCCCCCCGGGAGGGGGGACCCTATGTCATTTTTTGTTTTTTAAATTAACCCCTTATGTTCTGTTGCCCAGCAGCTATAAAAGGCTTCCAGGTGCAGCAGGAGAGCAGAAGCCAGATTGATCAGTTTTTTTTAGGAAAATGTGGCTTGATTCTTCCTTTTTATTCTTTTTTAGGGAAACTTTGTGCAACCAAAGAATACATTGAGGGATTACTTCCAGAAAACCAAGCCCACATAAACAAGCTTGGTACGCCTAGAAAGCTTGAGGTGTGTACTTCCAGAGAATATATAGTTTGTGGGGGGTATTTAAAAAAAAAAACTGCAAGGTGTGCATAGCGCAGTTGTATTTTATCTGAAAATCTCCTAAAGCTCTGTTTCAGTTTGGGGGAGTCTCCTGGGCAGGAAAGGGTGTCTACCAATACATATGTGGTACCGCTGTGACCGGGAGAAATTGGGGTTTCGCACACAATAAAATTTTATTGACAAACTTACACTTTTTATTACGAAAAAACACTACAAATTGCAAAAAATAGATTTATTTTATTTTTTTTGCACATATTTCACCAAAAAGTATTGAGAATACACTAAAAAAGGGACAGGGTGTTGCTACTGAGTCACCAATTATATTTTATATACAGGTAGTTAAATATGTTTGAGTTAAATATATAAGGTGGAGGAGAGTGCCTTTCTTTCTCAGGCAGCAGAGGGGCTAGCTTCACTCCTGGCTACTATATTAGGCAGTGTTTTGAGAAAACACTGGAAAAACAAGGCAAAACCATCAATCTATATAATGTATATTTCATTTTTCTAATGTCTCTATAATGTCTCTATACTATTAGACATAAAGACATTAGTACGTAAAAAAAAACCTTGTGTACTGTTAAGAAAACTATTGCCCAAGAGTTAGTGCAGGCAGGGGTAGAAGGGGCAATGGGCACAGTTTGTCCTTAAAAACTCAGATATATGCACCAGCAGTGTCATGTTTTAAACAAACACAGACCAGAAACTTAAAACTTACCATCATCCTTGTAAAAGTGCTGGGAAGTATCTTGACAGTGATCAGAAATCCCCATCATCGGCATAGTAGAAGTCACTTTTGCTCCTATTTGGGGCTGTTAAATATATTCTGGTTAATTCTCTCTTGCCTTAAATATATCTCCGATGCCCAATAAATACAAAAAATTGATACAGTGACATACCAGAGGTAAGCTGGGGAGGTAGAAGTTGTTCCGTTCAGGTAGTTCATTAGGCAGGGTACCATCTGTCTGTAGGAAAAAAGTTATGCACAAGATTTATTAAAGACTACTCTATTAACATCACATATAAGCTGACAGGCTATGCACCCATAGGGCCAGATCTAGACTTATTACTCTATGGACAAAAATAATATAACCTTAATCCATAATGTCAGCTAGTGCTTCAATACTCTAAATCATGGGTGTCGAACTCATTTTTACCGAGGGCCACATTGGCATTATGATTGCCTTCAAAGGGCTGGTTAATAACCAAAAAAACTATTCAAATGTATGACGCCGAAATATTTTGCCATGGAGAGATCCAGCCTCAGAATTATTTTGCCCAGGACAGATGCAGACGCATTTGTTTTGCCCAGGAGAGATTCAAGTGCATTCTAATTTTCCCCAGGACAACCATGGCGGCCTTACAATTATTCTCCCCCCTCAACCTGGCAATAACTAGCAGAAACCCCTGCAGCAGCTGTTGCACCCCTTCTCCCCCACAATGTTGAAAAGGTGCAGACCAGCTGCTTTTATAGGCACTGCATCTGGGGACAATATAAGAGGTGGTACTGCACTCCACAGTAGAGCACAGCACCACATACAGTCAGAAGCCATAGAGTGATGGGACCATCTAGAAGGAGCACTGCCCAGCCTTCAACTGTCCCCAGATGTAACTGTGGCACCCATCAGAGGTCCACATAAAAAAGCTTGGAGAGCTGCATCCAGCCCCCAGGACTTGCGTTTGACACATGTGCTCTAAATGATGTCAAGTAAGCACAAAACTGCTAGAACAGCAACAATGATGCCCCCACGACCTCCGGGGCCCTGGTGCAGTGGTACGCTCCTGATTTTACATGCTAATCTGTTCAGAAGAGAATTCCTGTGTGCATTATGTTACAACACAAACGTTCCAGAAATCCCATGATGCAATGTATCTATAGGAGATAGAGATCATCAACACGTAAGGAATCAATACAAATTTATTGCTCCTGTGTGAGGGACAACATTTTTATCAGTCTTACTAACTGGTAGCAAAGGAGCGAGGCTGTCCTACTATCAATATGCAGGACAACTGAAAACAATAGCTATGTTTCAGAGAACAAATAGCATTGCGTGAAATATAAAAGTCCAACTCCAGAATCATGACACAGTTCCCACCAATGAAAGTGACATTCATGCTAACCTGGGCTACTGCGCCAAGGAATTGCAGTTCTAATCCAGGGTCAATGTGGGCTACGGAAAGAAAATAATTTCTTTGATAATTTTTAGGGAATGAAGGAGCAAGTCACTTTAGATGTAGAGCCATGTCAGGCTTCATAGCCTCTGTTATGGCATGCCAAGTCTTACCCCGCCATATAGCCATCACTTCCAGGGTTGTGCGGAAGAGGGCAACAATCCCAAAACACCCACAAGTAGGGAAGTGACAGGTGCGTAAATATTAGAATATATAAAAAAACTGCATACCCAGCCGGCATCTTCTGGACGCTTGATTGAGATATCACAAAGAAAAGAAAGGATATGCATGGCTGGCTCTGCCTTCTTATTAAGAATCTTAGTAATTCTGTGGTTCTTGGACTATATGGGCCATGTAAATACTTTACAGTGTAAGAAAATGCTACTTATCTCGTAGAAGCATGAAGACATGATTATATAAATTTCACTAGCGCTGAAATTTTAACTTTTAAATAAACTGAGACCAGACCCCTTGATCTGAGGTTGTTCTAGTCTGGTGCCATAATAGAAGTACTTACCATATAGCTGACAGACACTCTGGGCAGGCTCATTGCCTGGCGATGGAGGGATTGCCTTAGGAACATCTCATCTTTAATGGCATGAAAGCTTAATTAAAGAAGAATGAGAGTTAGCATGTGCTGCTCAAGAAACATCAACTGAACGAAGCAGTCTACGGTCATTATACATTTCATAAAACATTCAGCTAAGCAGACCATAAAAGATATCACTGAGAACACTGACTAGAAGAAGCAGGGCCAAGAGGTAAGGAGTCTGGTCAAGACCATTATTGATCATTATCAGTAATAAGGCTTTACAAGTTTCCTTATAGAGCCAATGCTCCATTCCAGAGAGCACAAACCTCTATAGCCAGTATACGTTTCTGTACTTTGATTTTAGGTCAAACCTATTTTATTTTCGGCGCTTGTTATTTTTGTCTAAGATAACATACTCCATTATTCAGGTATAAGCTTACTGTAAGTGTAAAACCAGAGCAAACTTTCCTTACTTCAAATGCAGCTGATTCATCCTTCATAGCTGCTGCAATAGCAGATGTTGCTGATTTCTTCTCTATTGCCAACTCCACAGCTTTTTTTTTTTCATGACCACCTCTTACCAGATCAGGTGGTGGACTGAACTTCTCCCCCTCCCGCATCATGATGAGTGAGACACACCATTCACTCTGTCTTAGGTGTGTGTGTGTGTATTTAAAATAAATCATTGTATACTGAGGAAGAGACTGAAACACACAGACAAGCAGAAGCAAGCCGTCCCTCACAGAGTTATTGTAACAAACGCAGTCTATGACTAATGTAGACAAGAGCAAGTGCCAGTGATTCCAGTGTCTGTGGCCTCATTTCTCTTCTGTTAAATAAGGTTGTACACATAACGTGGGTAAATGGATAATGTGGAAGCATGAAGAGGTTTACACAAGCCGTTTTGTTTACATTCTACCAATAAGATGCACTGACATTTTCCCCCCACTTTTGGGAGAAAAAGTGTGTCTTATAGGGAGAAAATGCAGTATATATAGAATAAATAAGGAAGAGTTTTACATGGAGATGTATACAGGAAGAGGGTTTAATCAGAGTGGTGCACAGTTAGCACAGAGTGTTAGAGTCAAAAGTGGCAGGGGCAGACTTTTCAGCACAGAAGAGGCAAATGGGTGCACAGGCAGAGGGTTGGCACAGTAAGGTGCAGAGGTGTAGTATTTGTTCAAAAGGTTAAACAAGCACAAGGTAAAGTGTAGTGGTGGTACAGGTTGGTACACAGACACTGTTTTGGCACAAAGCAAAGGGGGCCAGTCAGGAGTGTACAGTCAGCTTTAGCACTGACAATAAAGAAACCAAGCTTCTTCAGCACACATGAATCTGTGAGCTGTCAGCAAAGTTTGCCCGGACAGGCCATTTTTTTATCCCCCAGGATTCTGCTCCCATGTTTGAGCATTCAAGTAATGTATATTTAGGGAAATAGCCCAACATTGGTTGTAACTCTGCCTATACCCCTCACTTAAAAAATAGAAGCTTTAGGCTGGTTTATGTGCCTATTAGAACATGACAGGTAACTTAGTGGTGATTTGTCAATGGGATTCTGAGATTTAGGGGGCCCGAACTACATTAACTTATATAGCAGTTAGAGTCTCGTTCTAATGAACTGGTGGGCCAACTTTATGAGGCCTGGGTTTGCTGGATTTTTTCCCCAAGGGGCATACATCTTGTTGTAGTGAAAATTGCTATGTTCGCTAATCGTGTTTGAAGGGCATTAAGAGTTATGAATCCCTTGAATTATGCCACTGAATTGGTCCTGGCACTGGATAGATTTTTTTTCTTTGAATGACCAAACCTCTTCATCCAGATCACAGATAAATACTTCTCTCTGCCTTTACAATAAATTAGCTCTTAGTAACTTAGGCAAAATTTGTCCAACTTTGAATTCAAAAAAGTTTTCAAGTAACAATAGAGTTGATTCAGAGAGACATCAAAAGGCTTTCATTTTTGCGTCGATCTGTTTTTTTTAAAAAAATTTTCCAGCTTGCGTATGAGTGTACGATTCTAAGCATGCATCGCAAGCTTTCTGTAAAGTCTTCGTCCGTTCGTATGCCAGCTTTCGTTTTCCGTTTATGTTACTCATGTTACAACGTAGGCTTTCGTTTTTGCCCTTTTTCCATCGTCTCCTCCCACGAATCATTTACGTTTCCCGTTAGATTCAGATTTCCTTTTTCTATAAATAATCGTCCAGACGAAAATCGTTAAGACCTTATGCCTGCGCACTACAAACTTAACTCATAAATGTGCTCGCCTACATATTTGGTTCACTCACTTCTGCTACAATGCTTAGCTAAATCACTTCGCGCTCAGTATATTCTTCCATTTCCCGCCCCTTAAACTTACCTAAATCACTTCGCGGTCTCATTCTTCTTCCATTTCCCACCCCTAAAACTTACCTAAATCACTTCGCGGTCAGGCAAATCTTCATATATGAATTTTGTTTTTTGCATTCGTTTAATGAATGTATTTAGAAAAGGAAATGACACAGAAACCAGTTTTTTTTTTAAATTCAACTGGCATTTTTATATTGCCTTTTTACATTTTTTTTTAAATTGTACAACTTTGAATGTTTTTTTTTTTAATAAAAATGTAATTTTTAAAAATCTAAAAAATTTTAAAAAAACAAGACAACAGGTGTTAAAATATATACACAGCAATGGCAGGCCCCAGAACATTATTCTTCATCTGTGGTCCCCAACCAACTCGCGCAGCTCCTGCATCTCACCCACCAACTGAAGGACCCTGGCACTGTTGTGGCACAGTTATGCCACTCTGGCACGTGTGGTCCCTGTAAAAAAAAAAAAAGAAAAATAAATTATTTGTCGGCAAATACATGTTTAACAGCTGTGGATGGAATGTTTGTTAGGTTGCAAGCTAACTCATGAGGCCATACATGTCATTATGCTAAGGAATTAATAAAAGGAAGAGGCGCTCATATTCCTCCACAAAGCCACAAAACATGGTCAAAAGCAAGCAAGCCAAGTGCAAAATGGTCCCGTAAGTGTATCGCAAATGAAACGGTTTTATAGGGCGGTGGTCCCTCGGCAATCAGCTCTCTGAATCAGACGCAAGCCCATCCCAATAACGTAAGTTATCTGAACGAACGCAAAATATCAGATTTTGATGGGAAAATGATCTGAACTAACGCAAATGATCCGATTTAGATCCGTCCATCGAAAGCGCATATACGCATTAGTGGGAACGAACATACGCATGGAAAAACGAACGTAAAAAACAAAAAAAAAGGCCAAACAGACACAAAAACATACACAGACACATTAGAAAGTCCAGACGTATCTGTCTCTGAATCAACCCTATAATCCTAAAAATGGATGTTATAATGGTTCTTGTGTTTATTGCAAATAAATATGAGGGTTTCAAATGTAAAATCAGCAGAGAAGAGAATAGAAGTCAGAAATAAAATGTCAAAAACACTTTCTGAAATGGCAATGTGGAGCTGACACAGGCAAATAATGTTTTATAGAACCTGAGATAGTGAAAGGGAAAATATGACTCAAAGCGTAAACAGGCAAATCGCAGCTTTTAAACCTGGAGGCAGATAAAGAACAACAGAAATCCTCGGGCTTATCACACTGCAGACACAAATCATAAAGCTGTCTCTGCTTATCTTCCTCCTCTCTTTCTAGATGAGGCCACACCACAACCATGCAATTGTAGTTAGCAGTAGCACCAGGCAGAGAAGTAATAAGGAGTCAATCATTTCTAATCAGGAGAACATCTTAGTGTGCTATAATAAAACTGAGGCATCTTGTATAGTCTGTCCATCCTTCAACATGAAAAGCCAGCCACAGAAAAGAGCACCCATGACACCCATGCTAATGTGTCAGCTGCATGTCATATTATAAATATACTCGTTGAATAAGGAGGATGCTTCAGGCTTCTGGGGAAACAAAAGCTACTGGACAAACCTTCCATGATAAGACCAAAAAGGCAGGTGAGGATCACCTTTTGCCTGTGGACACCAAAATGTACAGACTAATTATTCTAAGCATACAGCACGTCCTGCTCCAGATATAGTAATAACATGTGGGTAATCCTCCGCCTCCGGCGCCGTGCACTGCAGACATGTAGAAAACAAGCTCCTCCCGGCCCTACATATACCGAGGGACCTCCCACAAATCCCCAGATTTCTCTGCAGTGCTGGAACTGCGAAAACATGAAGTATAACGCTCTCGCAGGTGAGTGGGGCTTTACAGCCCGAGGCCCTGCGGGACTATTTCCACCCGTCCTCTTTGTAGAAGAATATGCCTCCCAGCCTGGGCTGCGTTGGTCGGGTGAAGGTAGGCAGCACCTTGTGTGCTTAACGGAGTCATGCTCCACCGCAATCCCCCACCATAGGGTAGGCGGTTTAGGCTGATGGTGAGCCTCTAGTGGATGCCCCTCCCGCATTATTGCCCCGTACCCCGGGTAGTGCTGGACCCTGTGTAAAGGGTCGCCATCCTCCCTCATTTTCCCTAGTTAGGGGGAAAAGAAAGGGGGGGGGGTATGTGTGTGGCGGTCCCAGTGTACCAGTATATCACGCTTATGGCCTTATTTCTGCCCTTCATTAACATTGAAATGTCAGAGCCGCGCTATTCGGTTTTCGGCTGCCGCCGTACGTCTTATACACAGTTTGCTGCGTTGTCCAGATGCTGTGACGCCTTTTCCTTACTAGATGTAACGGTTTTTCTACAAATCCTTAAGCGTGTGATTGTGTCCTTGCCTTGCCGTTACCTCAGAGCTTCGCGCTCTTTGGAGTGGGTGGGGACTTGAATCGGCGCGCTTATCTTCGCGCGCACGTGGTGGCGGTTCCCCTCCTCCCTTGGTCTGTAAGTGCCCTCGCGGGTGACTCCTTTTATATGTTTTTTTCCAGCTGCGCATGGCTCTGACACCCATTCTTCTCCTTACGTCTTTCAGGCGCCAAGATTCCGGTGGCATCCCCCGGCCTGATATATATCTTAAACGGGTTCACATTTAAATTCTCCCACATTCCTAGCGGGTCTTGGGACATCCAGGGTTGCTTACAGCATAAATCCCTGCTGGCATATTGCTTTGATAATCACCATATGGAGGCATCTCAGAATTATGTGTCCGGGGTCCCGCGGGGACAAGACCGGCTGTGTACTGCGTGGGGTCAACCCCATGCTGATGCTGACAGAGCACGGGTCTGCGGACTGTGTGCTGAACTAGCACTGGCCCTGCAATCAGGTTTACCAGTGGCTGCACCTCGCTTCAATACACCTGTCTCCCCGTGTTTAAATCTCACTCCTGATGATTCGCACTCGAGTGGGGATGACCAGCAGGTGGTGCCGCGCAGTCTACCTACGGCTGAGCAGGTGATGCCTGGTTTGACGGAGCGCTTGGGCGCTGGAAAGAAGCGGTCCCTGACGCCTCATGGTTCTATGTTTCCCACTGAAACTGAAGAGTCTGCTGCTATGCAGGTCCTTGATCCTTCTGATGAAGGTGAACTATTCTCAGGTTCCAGTTCCTCAGACGAGATACCTTGGAGTCGTGATAATTCTGGCCCTGGTTCCTGGGGCCTGTGTGACGCTGATGAATTACTTATAAAGATCTTTGAAGTACTATCCATCTCTCCGGGAGAGTCTCCCAAGCCCAAGAGGGAGAGTTTCCACACGGCGACGCCGCGCTTGGAATTTCTGGAGCAGGATCAATTCCAGGCTCTTATACCTAAGGAATGGGAATCACCTTGTAAACTTACAGGGGTTCCGGGGGTCTGGGACTGGAAGTACCCTTTTCCCCCTGATGTGGTTGGCTGCTGGTCAGTTCCTCCCGAGGTGGATGCACCTATTATTGGGGTTGCTAACCCTCCCTTCATGACAGCCTCTACTCATCGTACCCTTCGGGATGCTGAGGACCGGCGCATTGACAGTCTGGCTTCCCACGCCGTGTGCAGGGACGGCTCTGCGCCCGGTCTGTGTCGCGGCCGTCACTGCGGTGACCGCCAGGACCCTTCTTAGGAAGATACTTGACCACCAACCGGAGGATCTCCCTTGGGAGGTCTTTAAGGCACTGTCTGTGATGTTTTTGTGAGTTTATTCTCTCAGCGATGGATGACACTGTTAAAATGTGCGCTAGAACCTCGGTTCTTGTGGTGGCTATTCGCCGCCTGCTTGGCTGCGACAGTGGGGGGCTGACAATGATACTAAAAGGGCTTTTACTGGCCTTCCTTTTTAGAGGACGACGCTTATTTGGGGCCCGGTTGGACCTTTTTGGAAAAAAGGGGTAAGGCACCCTCGAGCAGAAGGCCGTCTCGGCCTCCCAGGAGCAGGGACACCCCTCCCTTCGTTAGTGTCAAGCGCGAACCAGAAGTGTGCTTCCAACTTTTTGGAGTGGAGACCCGCCCCAGGGGGGGCAGGCAACGCCCTGGGACCTCCGGCAGGGCGAAGTGCAAATCTGCCGAAACCGCATAAGCATGAAGGGACGCCCTCGCCTTTTTGGGGGCGAGGGGACTGCCGCAGCACTGAGCTCCTATCGCAGGGCGCCATGCTTCTTTCAGGTTCTTACAGGAGGTAGTCCCCCCGGATGCAGAATGGAGTCTGCTGGGCGGTCCCTTTCTAAGGTTATCAGGGTTCTTCTAGTCCCTGTTTTCCCTTCGGGAGTTAAGGCAGGCCGAGTTTGGCGTGTAGGGTCTGGGCTCTCTTACAGGTTGGCCCTTGAACTGTGATTGCATCCACATTACCTTTCCCCTCCGGGATGAAGCAGTCTGACCCAGGTTGGCATTCTGGGCCTAGCATTTATACCTTCACAGGCAGTTCCTACATGGTATCTACCTGTTGGGCCGCAGGCGCTCTTGTCCAGTGGACCTCTTGATGCATGTGAGGATTTATAATCCCTTTTTAGTCCCCTGTGCCTTCAGGACACATAGGCCACTTCCAGCCAGTGTTGAAGGTCCATCTCTGTGCATTGGGGTATTGTTTTTGGTTCCTCTCCTGCTCCCAGACGACTCACCAAGGCGAGTATGGGAGTGGTGTCTTGGACGTGCCCGTGTGGCGTCCGCGCTAGGTTCTACTTTATGGTCCTTCTTTGCTTCCTATTTTGCATCAGGCCATGTTGGCTATTGACTTGTGGCTCCTTTGGGAGTCCTGTGGAATGGTGCTCAGGCACATCACTTACTTAGTGTCCCCCGTTTCGGTATCTCCCTACGGGGTGGCATTTAGATGGGTTCATGTTAGAACCTTCCTTCTGCTATATGTGGACTTATTATGGAAAGGGCCTTGCCCTCTTTGATGTCACACTACCTTCACCTTGCAGCTGGTGGGCCTGTTGGTGGCGGCCCAGATGCTGTCCCTTATTCTCAGAAGCCCTTGGGCCCTGCGACACCTTAGGTTACTTATCCTGGACAGGGTTCCAGCACTGCTGGAACTAGGTCAGTACGCTCCCCCTTGTTACGGGGGTTCCTTTTGAGGTTGTAAATTCAAGGAAGATGTCTGGGACCATTCCTTACTTCTCGCTTCTCCCTGTAGATGGTCATCATGGGTACCAAGTCTTGCAGGTTGACTGGGGGGTCTTATTTCTTCTGAAATCCCCCGTGGTTCCTAAAGGGGGGCCCCTTAGGGGATCCATCTTCATACGGTTTTCGGTTGACACATTGAGCCTTGGTGGGCTCTAATTTGCTGGACTACTCCTCTTCAGGACTTGTCCTATTTGGGGACTCTCGGTCAGTCTGAGGACAGTGGCTTGTCCTTTTTTATCTGTGAAGGTCTCGGAACAGGTTGACCCTTCAAGAAGGTTCTGGTTCTGATCTAAGTGGGGGTTTACATTCCTTGCACTTCATTGGTATTAGCTTTGCTGGCTGCCCTAACGTGGCAGGAGGTTCTATTCTAGTGTCTCACTGAGTCCCTACTGGTGTGGCCCTGTGGGGCCCCTTTGCTATTACAGGGACTCTGTCCTGGGTTATTGTCCCAGAACTCTCTGGCCTTGGTCATGGGGGCCTGGTATTGCTTCTGTCAGGACATTATTTTCTATATGTCTTAACTTCTTTCACCCTGCTAGGCGGGGTTCTGCATAAGATTGCTGTAGACAGGGAGAACCGTTATGCTGGGGGCCCTGGGTGGCCCAGCGGGGCGTGGTTCGCAGATTCTCTGCTGAAGGCAGTCGTACTGTATGCCCTCTCAAGTGGGCTGTTCTGCCTATTCAGGCTCCCTACTACGTCGCCCTTACCTACAGGCCTTTTAGGCGATTGGTCGGTTTGCTTTTCACCCTATTGGAGATGGGTATCCCTGGGTGTCTTTTCTCTATTGGAGGGCTAGGCCTAGCTCCCTCCTCTTCTTCTCCCTTTTCTGCCGGCTGTGTTGGAGTACGTTGTTCTAGTCTGCTTTTCTTGGACTAGCTCTCTCTCCTGCGGGATGTTCCCTATCCCTGGGTCCTAGAATTATTATAGCACGGTTGAAGTTGGCTCCCCAACTCAGTGCTCTGAAGGTTTCAGGGCTCGCCCTGTTCACCTACTGCAGAAGTCTAGTTCAATCTTCTGTGTAGCGCATTCCTCAGGGGTTGCTCAGGTGCATTCCCCAGGGAATTCTATGCTCCCTTTTGGGGGGGTCACTTATCCGGATGCCCAGCTAAGGGTTCCCTTGGGTCTTATTCAGATTCTTGTCTGAACTGTTCCTTCCCTCATATCGCTCTTCTGGGGCGGTTGCTTCAGTCAGATGTGTGCCATAAAGGATGGCTCTGTTAGCGGTCCTAGTCATTATATATATATATATATATATATATATATATATATATGTTATATATCTGTACAGCATGAGGTGAGGGTGTTCCGCCTTACGCCGAATTGGGTCTAGGCGGTGTTTTTATTCTCCTTTAGTTCAGACCCTCCGGTCTCTGGGCTATTGTCTTGATTACTCTGAGCGAAAGGGATCTGTATCCCTCATCAGGTGTTGGAGATTCCTGGTCTGTCTCTTGACCCTGGTAGGGATTATGCCCCTTGGGGCTTATAGGTTTCTCCATCCTTATGTACCGGATCTGATTGCTACTACGGGTGTAGGTGCCCTTTGGCTTGGTCCTGCTCGGTTGGTTTTGTCCTTCTGAGCCTAAAGTAAACGTTTCGGCTCTTGCTGAGCCTTGTTAGCATTTTCTTTCAGTATTCCTGCTGGTCTCGCCTGAGACCTGGGACCATATTCCCCGATAGGCAGAGTTATAAGGTTGCCATGGCTACCCTTTTTTTCCAGTAGCATGGTTAGGCTGTTACTCTGGCCTACTCGTTTAGGGGAAGATTCTTTTTCTCTCTTGGTTTTTGCTCTCTTACTACTTGTGCTTGGCGTGGGCCTTTCAGCACTAGGTTCTGTTGAGCAAGCTGGCTAGTCCGCTGCTTGTGTTCAGTTCTTCCTTTACAAGATTTCAAAGGCTGAGGTTAGAGCATTGCTCTCGTTGCTCTTGGTAGCATGGTTGAGGGTGACAGCGCTTTACTGTTGGCTGTGCCTTTTTTCACGGGGACCCTACTTTATGGACACTGCTATTGGATGTCCCACATGTTATTACTATATTTGGAGCAGGACGTGCTGTATGCTTAGAATAATACAATTCTGTGAGATACTCACCTGTAGAATTGATATTATACGCATACAGCACGTCCTGCTCCACCCCACCCTGGTTTCACGTTGTTCTGGATCCCCTGTATGGTGATTGTTATCATTGATATTATTGCCATTTTCTGGGTGGTTGGTTTCTCCCGGCTTCTCTTTCTCACTGCTTTTCAATGCTGGGGATTTGTGGGAGGTCCCTCGGTATATGTAGGGCCGGGAGGAGCTTGTTTTCTACATCTCTGCAGTGCACGGCGCCGGAGGATTACCCACATGTTATTACTATATCTGGAGCAGGACGTGCTGTATGCGTATACTGTAATATCAATTCTACAGGTGAGTATCTCACAGAATTTTATTATTTGGGACGCTAGTAGTAAAATAAAAAAAGGCTGGGTCTAGCCAGGGCCACAGCCACGAGACACCCCAGAATGTGCTACTCTTCTACATCCATTTTGTGGAATCGGTCTAAATTCTGAAGTTTACAGACCTTGTATTGGGGGGGGGGGGGGCGGTGTCCTGACCTAGACTAGTCCATGGTGGGCCCAGGGAGCTCGAGGAGACTTAGCTATACTCTACAGCCACATTTTCATCTGAATGTGTCCACCCCGAAGAACAAACACCCTAGAATTGTAGGCTATACATAGTATATGACATAGACATAGTACCTATAACTTTACATTGTAACATATATATGCAACTTGGCCCCTCTGCCTTACTCAGTCAACCTGACATGCTCCTTGGAGAGTGGAATATGTTCCTGATGGCTGAGGGGCCCATAGGCAGAATAAACATATAATCTATGGAAACAATGAATATTTTACCTCCTCAACAATAATAATAAATAACACCTGGTAAGAGGGAACGGGCTTCCTCCCCAGCTATCACTGCTCATGTGCTTGCTTGCTCCTTCCCCTCCCCCTGTGTGTATACATATATAATTATGTATATACATTTTGTCCTGCCCCCCCCCCCCCCCCCCCCCAATCCCTTCTTTCATAAAAAAAAAACTTTCTAGGTGGTATAGAAGCACAGTATGCCTTCACCAGATCTTCCACACAGTGACTAACTCTTGCTGGAGATGCTCTCTGCATGAGAAAGCTTACAAGATCTGCACCCCCAATAACCCCGAAGTAACCCTCCTATCCATGCCTCCCAGAAGTATCAGCCCATGCAAACAATGCACTCTAAGATTTTTTATCTCTGCAGCTTGACTTGGGACTCCACGTCACTGGAAATCATCTCACCCCCCCCCCATTGCTGAATGGTATCCAGAATTAGAAGACATAATTAGAATGGAGGAACTTATCACTGAGCTAAACGACCCTGACCACAAATTCTAGACTCCTGGATGCTTTGGATGTCATTCAAAGACTTCATGTTAAGCATAAACATGATTCAGAGTATGTGAGGAAATACTACCTAACAAACTATGGGACTTACATAATCACCTTCCCCATAGTGACCCCTTCCACCTTTTTGGTATTTCCCTTACCTTACCTGGTGTTTTTTCCTTTCCCTGCTCTCCCCTCTTGTCCAATTCTTCTTTATCTCTCCACTCTTATTTTTCCCTCATCCCCCCTCTTTTATTCTCTTCTTGCTTTGTTAAAGTCTTGATGTATAACCACAAACACACAAAACAAATCACTCTGTTCCCAGATGATTGAAAAACAGGGGCGACCTCATCGGAAACACCTACAACTATTTAATTTCAGATACCTGGTAATGTAAGAGATCTCATTTTTCTGCTTTACTATAAAGTAATTATCCTAATATGTTTTTTTTCTTTGTATATTTGTTTGTGTACTTTTGTTTTTTAAAAAAAGTTCAATAAAAACAGATTAAACAAAAAGCCTCAGGTATGATACCACTGCCAAAGTGGACTGGCCTCCTGGAATTCTAGTGCATGCCCTGTTTATATCCCGACTAGCAACACTATCCTGAATGGTATACCAACAAACAGACTGGCACACATCCAATCTATCCTTGAATCTCTTCATCTTAATCCATCCCAGTGGTGCCTTATACTGTATGTGGAATATGCAGAACGGCTGGCATTCCGCTCGCAAGGTATTCATGAGAAACAATCCAAAAGTCATTCTCATGTCATTCATGACTTTTTGATCACTTCAACAGGAAAGGTTGGTGTGCAATTGTCTTAAATGAGGACTTTCTCACCTTGTCCTGTGTCCATTTAACTTGATAACAGTCACTTATGTCTACCATTCTGATACTTTTTGGTTGGTAATGCCTTAATTGGTTATATTTATTGAATATTTGTAAAATTTTTGGTTGTACCTATGGGTAGTTCAATGTATATCCATCAGAAGTAAGAAGCTCTATGGCAGTTTCTAGGAGAAATAGTTCTAATAGTGGCGAGGAAAACAATTCTTCTCCCTCCAGGACTATTCTATAGGGGGTAGACTGGACCCAAAATCATGCGCAAAGTAGTCCATTCCAGGACGTTTTTCCATACCTTTGTTTGAGAATTTCAAACTTCTTTTCCCAAGTTTTATTGAGTCGGTCAAGCTCTCTCTGCAACCTAAAACGTAGCAGCAACACGTAAAAAAAATGTAGCAAGACCAGTTCACTTCTTCAGTATATGGTAATTCAGTTTCCATACCTGTCAATCGTTCTTAGATCCTCCTCTCTGACTGTTAAAAGTTTCTTAATCTGGGTTTGCAGCTTCTCCTTCTCCGTGCCCATACTCTGAGATGCACAGTGAATTATTGTAAATACTGCATATAATTTTTTATTACATAGAAATGTTCAAAAAACTTCTAGAGCTTGGCTAAGCTCCCGAGTGTAGAGAAGACTCTGGGCAATTACAGCAGCTGAAGTGCATCTTGTCATCATATTTCAATACGATTTGGTATTAGGGCAGAACTGGAATTACTGGGGCCAGAGCCAAAACAGAGCTGAGCTTGAAAGAATGGAGTTGAAGACACTCAGTTGCTCGTCAAATGATGGACAAAACTAATCTGTGGACTTAGATATTTTCAAATAACAACTATTCTCCTTAGCTATAACAGTGGAGAACAACAGATATGCTTCTTGCTGCTGCTTACTACGGCATAGCCGGTAAACATAGTATAGTATAGTATAGTATAGTAAACAGCAGCAGGAATTATATCTAAATGTGTTCACAAAGCAAGAGAGGGCACCAGGCATGAACCAACCTCAAAGTCAAGTTTTGGTGTCTTGGGTTTCTCCTTCATTCTCTTCAGCTGCTCCGCTTCCGCCTTCATTTTCTGCACCTCCTCTGCTTCTGACATTAACTGCTGTTTTGTTCTCTGAACCTCTGCAAATACTTTTGCGTCATGCTCTTGCTGCAGTTGTGCTTGCTACAAAAATGTTGTATTGTTGAGAAACAAAAGTATTTTTTTCTCCAGGCATTTTTTTAAATCTTAGTCATAGTCAAGACATAAACAGACCTAAAATAGTGACATCACCATTAAATAAAACACAGACTTTATACATTGTCAGATTGCAAAAAAAAATGATCACTCCTTTATGGTGGATTGGGGTAAAAAGTTTGGCTCAACTAATTGGTAAATGTTTGGTGATTGGCCCGATAAAGACCAGTGATAAAGTAGCCTCGGGAGCTGCAGCATCAATATACATCTGCAAATATGTAGCAACCAAGACCTTTATTTTTAACTAGCTTTGTATGACAAAGAGGACTTTGGGGTTTATTAATCAAGGGATTGCGGCAGGTAGTGCCTCGTAGCGACAGGTAGCGAACGTTGAACGCCAGACGCTGTGCGCAAAACCACATTTATCAAAGCGATTCCAGTAAGCGACTCTAACAGAGCCATGTAGCATCTGATTCATCATCACAGATGGCTCAGCGTGTAGTGCCGGCGCTCTGGTATTACCTGTCACTACCTGTCGCTCTCCCATACATTTCAATAGACGTTTTTTATCAAATCATTGTGTGACCTCTCCTGACCTATTAAAAGTCATTTTTGAAAACATTTTTTTTATATTTTTATGCAGAATTGTCATTACAGGTCTGGTATTAAAGTGTTAATGTCACAATGTAATATTAATGTAATTCCATATGTTTTCGCTTTGTTACTAGTGGATATGTGTTTAAAAATGAACTTTAATGACACAGCCTCTGGCGCTCTGGGCTACAGCGACACAATTTTGAGCACCGGCGCTGTGTGAGGCTGTTTTTTTCATGAATATGGTTTGAATCGCTCACACTGACCAGTCGCTACCGTACGCTCCCATATAGCTCTGTACTGGTGTTATAGTGACTCACACATCAAATTCATCAATGTCGGCCATGTTACTACAGCGACTGAGGCGCTCTGTAATAGCCACTCACGGCTGATCAGAGCGACCACTAGCGGTCGCTCTTAGCGCTGCTGTGCGCTCATCATCAAGTATTTTTGAAAGCTCACCTAACAATGTATTCAGTTACTCAACTAAAGGTATTGCCTTAATTCCTCAATCCAAAAGGGCAGCGGGTAATTAAAACTTCACCTTTAAAGAGGAACATCAGACCTAAAATAAAAAGGGTCCGATTCCCCCCATCTGCCCTACATACCTTTTGAATGTTGCCACTGCCTGCTGCGGCGACATCCGGCTGCTTCAGGGCCCAATCCTCACTCCGCCGTCCGCTTAGCTGCCCCTAACTGACAAGCACGGCCTTAGCCATGCTCGTCAATGTCCAACGGCAATCTCGTAGCTCCGCAAAGTCTTGCGGATTCTGGACGCCTCTATTGCATCCCATTTAACTGCGCAGGCATGAGATCGGGCGAAGCGTGCTGTGCCTGATGGGATGCAAGATGGCCTCGGGAGGTCGCCAGGAAACCGAAGGACCCAGAAGATGGATGGCCCTGGAAAGGTGAGTAAAAACTGCCCAAAGGTAAAACCGGATGAGGGGGCAGCAGATTGGTGAGGTTTGGAGGAGTTTTTAACCTCCCCCGACTTTCCTCTTTAATCCAGTGCAGTAAAATTGAACTCCAAACAATTGTCAATAGATACAATGATGAATACATGGAACTTGTCGACAGGTTTCCAGCACAAACTGGTCTTTTAATTGACAAGTTCCATGTACTGATCGTTGTATCATTTTTATGTTAATTTTCTACTACAGTGGATTACAAGTGAATTTGAATTGATGCAGGCCTCTTGAATGAATTACATAATTTCAGAGATTTGGAGTGACCTTACTGAACATTAAAATGGTGTGGAAATAGCTGAAATCCTTCTTTGTATATCATTGCCCTACTTCTTCACTTTTTAACTAGCTTTTAGAGACAGATTATATGATTGGTTGCGTACTAACAGGGTTTGAGTGCCCTGGGGCCTTTAAGATATGTCTAGGTCTAATTGCTCAGCTCACGTGCAACACCCAGGTTAGTTTTGGTGTTCTCTTTTTCTTTTCTACCTCCAGCATGCCTCACAGCTTCTGTTTTGTTGAATCTTTATCATAGTCACGTGACACAACCCCATTGGGAGAGGGTGGGGCAGCATGGCATCCAGGTTGGATGGGTTACCCACTGGCTTAGGCCCGTTCAGCGTGGGATGTCTGTTATTTTATTTTCTATCTTGGAGAGGCAGGGTCCTCTCTTCCTTATTCTGCATCCATAAATCCCCTGACTAATCCTCCTCTTCTCTTCCTTGGAACAGGACTCCCTTTATGTGGCTCCTAGGACTAGGAATGTATTTCTGCTGATCTTAACATTGTTTCTATGCTCCTCTTTTTCTTATTTTGCTTATGATGGAATACTCTGGCTGGGTCCATACTTCCACTAGCTATTTCTTCTCTTCTTTTCCTTGGACTGGGACCCCCCTACATGTTGCACCTTGGAGTTCACGGTCTATACAGTGGCTCCTCAGACTGGACAGGTCCTTTCCCTATTTCTTAACTTTGTTTCTGTAGCCCTCTCTTCCTAATTCTGGTCATAGTCATGTGACACAACCCCATTGGGAGAGGGTGGCATCCAGGTTGGATGGGTTACCCACTGGCTCAGGCCCGTTCAGCGTGGGATGTGTATTATTTTATTTTCTATCTTGGAGCGGCAGGGGGTAGGGGGAGTTGAATAATAAAGACATTCTGTCCAGAGTTGAGCTTTAACCTTTCCCTGCTTTATTCCAAAATATGTCTAATTGTAAATGAAAAGTAAAAAAATAAAAACCTAAAAATATATTAAATCCTAATGCATTAAATTAATATTCTATTTCTCATATTTGCATATACATCAACCAAAAAAAAACCCAGAGGAGAGGATGGTGTTTAACATTGTGACAACTCTTGCACACAGTAGCTTTGTAAATAGTGCTAAAAGATATGTCATGGAAGGAATATAACAGAGGGGGGTCTAGCTTTGCTTTGAGCACGCTGCCCACTCTTTGCTTTGATGAAGCTGATCACCTTCAACCCTTTTTATTTCTACTGCAAACTGTCGCTTTTCTTGTCAGTGAGAACACAAGCCCTCGTCTCTGGAGGCCATCTTCTTTGCAAATTTAAATGCTTCCCAATTAACATCATTTAGCTTATATCATCAGCTACTGCTAACTAGTGATGTGAATTCGACATAAGACATCTATACATATTCATGTCGCTCCTACCTGGTTCCCTAGGGAGAAATGTTTTCATCTTCCACACAAAACAACACAACACAAAACAACATAAAAAAGAGCAGAAAGTGCGAACTACTGCACGAGGAGGGTGAATCTTTTCCTTTTGTGTTATTATCTATAAGCTATTATTCCAAAGCCTGCTTTATGAGAATATATCAATCTCTTCCACTGTTGCACAATCCCTTCTCTTCAGCCCCACAATTATGGCCCATTTTCATGAACAGAGAAATTGACTGTTCAGTGAGCGAGCGAATAATCAAACTACTAATATGCAATCATACGACTTGCATTCGGATGCAGCTGATTTGTCAGGTAAATATTTGTTAGAGCGATCGTAATTAAGATCTAATTCAAGGAATTTGTATAGTACTATTTGAAGTCGATTTCTGTTTCCACATGCCGATGATATGATATGTACAAACTATCTGACGCTCGACCAATGAATTCTCGCTAATGACTTGATCGCAGGGGGCATCTCCATGGACCAATCATTGTCTGAATGCATTCACTTTAGCGATTATTCTCCTGCAAATCATTCCATGAAAATGGGCCATTAGTCCAACTACGGGATCTGAGGCTGATTTACAGTCCTCATTATCTAGGCAGACTCCCATTTTTGTGGGCCCCTTGTGGTGTTGCATGACACTCCACATGAGACAGCAAAGCTGCATGTATGGTGGATATTGTCAATTATTTCACCTCATTATTCCCACTTACCCCTTCCATGGCAGTCCTAAACCCCTGTCCAATGCCACTTGTTGCAGTTGCCCCTTAAAGTGGACCAAAACCCAGGATTTTGACTATCCTGGGTTGTGATCCTTTCCCCCAGGGTGGGTGCCCCACTGCATGAAACCCCACAGATCGCCTAAGGCAACTCACCTCTTCCCGATATTACTGCACGTCTAAGAGCAGCAGCTCCGAGGGAATAAGGAATAAGATGTAAGAAAAGGGAACAAATAAAGCAAAACAATAGGAGGGGTGACAGAAAGAATGAAAATAACTGATCACTCGGTGGCTTATCTGCCCCTGGCTGACAGTGCTTAGTCCTGGTTACTGCACAGTCCTGTGTCCTGCATAGGGGGTTCCTAGGTGAGAGGAAAGACCACAGGGAAGAGGCGTGTCACATGATCACCATGTTCGGTGAGCCCTCTAAAGGTGCAGCGGCCACTGAAACTGAACTGAACATGCTGATGATGAGCTTGCTGGCTATGCAGATCTCTTAAATAAATCCACATGTTTATGAAGAGGACACCATGGGCCTAAGTAGCTTGCACAGCAGTAGGTTAAGTTTCTGTATTAAAGAGGACCAACCATCAAAGTTTAAAAGACTCCAGGGCTGGCCTTTTTTGTCACTTGAAAATTCACTTAAACATTCCAGCATTTCCACATTGGGTTCATGTGCCCCATCCCCTTTATCTTCACAGCTGAGGTGAACTCTGGCACATACAGAACTGTTGTGCCATACATTAATAATCATGGCACACAGTCCTGATTGGACCACAGCCCCTACATGTGGTGTGGGAATATAGGGAAGGTAAGCTTTGAGGGCGACCTGGGGGAGTTTCACACAGCGGGGCATTCTAAATCGTCAGCAAGCAGCTTACTTGGTCTAACAGCTAATCTGTCCCTTGGAGCTCTCAGTGTGAGTGAGCCTGGTAAGTCATAGTGGTCCCACAGCTGATTCCCTGCTACGCGCTTTAACAAAAGTTAATGGCTCCAATGGTGCATGCATGGGCTGCAGCCACAATACTCAACACCTTTAGCCTGGCATTCGCCAGGCATTTGTGAATGGCCGGAACAGGCACACACCCAGTTACAGAGCGGGGGGGATGCGGCTGTCAATGTGCTCGGCTGCATTTGGCTTGATACGCTCATTAGCTGAGTCTTAGCCGATACTGACGAATGCAACCAATTGTAGGAGAGCCCGCACATGTGCCTTAGGACCTGGCAATGGTGAGTTTTACTGGACGACCTGGGGGGGTGTATCCCGAATGGGGTGCCCTGGGGGCAAGGACCAAACCCTGGGATATTCAAAATCCTGGGTTTGGGTCCATATAAACTCTAATAATTGTTTCCCACTAGCTACTTGGGCTGTCTGTCTGGACAGTGGCTCCTAGGACTGGAAAAGTCCTTTCCTTGATCCTGAACCTTGTTTCTATGCTCCTCTTTTTCTTATTTTGCTTATGATGGAATACTCTGGGTCTATACTTCCACTAGCTATTTCTTCTCTTCTTTTCCTTGGACTGGGGCCCCCCTACATGTTGCACCTTGGAGTTCACGGCCTATACAGTGGCTCCTCAGACTGGACCGGTCCTTTCCCTGATCCTTAACCTTGTTTCTGTAGTCCTCTCTTCCTAATTCTGGTTATGATGGAATACTCTAATGTCTGGGTCCATACATCCACCAGCTACTCCTTCTCTACTCGTCCTTGGACTATGACCCGACCATGGGGCGCCTTGGAATTGGCTGCCTAGAGAGTGGAGCCTAGGACTGAAAAGGTCCATCCCCTTATCCTTAACTTTGTTTCTTTAGCCCTCTCTATCTTAATCTGCTATGATTTAATACTCTAATGTCTGGGTCCATACATCCACTAACTACTTCTTTTCGTTCTTGGACCAGGATCCCACCATGGGGTACATTGGCTTTGGCACAGTAGCGCCTAGGACTGGGAATGTTTTTCCTCTGATCTTAACATTATTTCTATGGTTCTCTATATCTTAGTCTGCTCCATAATTAGTCTGGGCCCATACATCCTCTAGCTACTTTTTTTTTTCTCTTCCTTGGATCAGGACCCCACCATGGGATGCTTTGGAATTGTCTGCATGGACAGTGGCTCCTAGCCCTGGGAAGATCCTTCCCCTTATCTTGTCATGGAGGTGCTTCTGATCATATGAATCAGAGACGGCACGTGTACGCTTGTAATCAGCAGTATGCGTAGAAGATCGCACTTCTCTGGTGTTCGGCTGGTGCCTGGCCAGGGGCATGCGCAATCGCGGAGGTAATTGGTGAGCTGGCTTGCACATGCACAGTCTGGTGCCCTGGTCCCGCTTGCCTTTGGCCATATGTGCACAAGTGCGAACCACTGTCTGCGGAGGGCTCTTACTGGTGACAAACAGCTTGTAAAAGGAGGTCTATGGTGCTGGGAAGATGCTTTGAGATCTTCCTAGAAGTGACGTCTGCCACCTGTGTCTGAAGGAATCCAGTTTAAACTTGGCTCTGCTGATTACTTGTTTTGGCTCTGACCCCTGGCTTGGTATGACATCCCTGCTCTGGCTCCTGACCCCTTGCTTTGGCTTTTTGAATGCTAGCTCTGGATTACAAACTACCCTGGCTCTGGGCTTCCTTGCTCTGTTTCAGCAATCTTCCTCACTACCTGAAATGGACTTTCTGAAAACTGAACTTTGGGCTCACTGTTCATTGGCAATGGTTGTGTGGTTGTGGGACCCTGGTTTGTTTGCAACGCAGTCTGTCCTTCCTTGTTGGAGGATCTGGTGAAAATCGGGCTTGCCAGCAGATTCCTAACTCTGGAACCAGTATATAGTGTAAAAATTTGCTAGTTGCTCATTGCTGGCTTCCATCAGATACAGACTGTCTTAGCCCCTTCCTGTCTTCTAGATTCTGAGTGTCCTGATAACCTGCTCTGCTCACCAGATCCTCCCGGCATGTATACTTGACATTCTGACCTTCCCTTCTTTTGTGTTTCCCCAGTGTTCACTATCTGGGGAGGCCACAGGTGGTGGTGCTGGTGGCACACAACATATCCTTAAACTCATGATTTTGGCTATCCAGGGTTTTGGTTCTTGCCTCCCGGGGCACCATGATGTGTAAAACCCCCAAGTCGACCAAGGAACCTTTCCCTGGTCCTACGGCACATGTGTTCTAGACCAATTGGCACCACAAATTTGACTAGTATTGAATTTAGCCGCAAGCAGCTGAGAATGCCGCTGGCCGTATTTGCCCTAGCCTCTAACAGGGTGCATGCCCATTCCCGCTGATCACAAAAATCTGGCATGGGCACACACCAGGCTAACGTTATAGCGTATATAGCGTAGTTCATCCGCAGATGTGCTGTTGGATCGGGGAGCAGTAAGGTTTTCCAGGTACTCGGGGGGGGGGGGGGGGTTTACACAGTGGGGCATCCCAAATCTAGAGGGGGGAATCAGGCAGCCCCGGAGTCTTGCCTGTGATGGGTTTTGGTCCACTTTAACCTTGTTTCTGAGGTTCTCTCTTCCTTATTCTGCTTAGGATGGAATACTCCATATGATTTAATACTCTAATGCCTGGATTTATAAAAACACTAGCTACTTCTTCTCTTGCAAGGACCAGGACCCCCTTCATGTGGAGCCTTGGATTTGGCTGCCTAAACAGTGGGTTCTAGGACTGTGAATGTTTTCCTCTGATCTTAACATAGTTTCTGTGGTCCTCTCTTCCTTAGTCTGCCTGTGATGGAATAATCTGTCTGGGGCCATACTTATACTAGCTACTCTTTCTCTTCCCATCCATGGACCAGGACAGTAGTGGCTCCTAGAATTGGAAAGGTCCTTCCCCTGATCCTAAACCCCATTTCTGTAATCCTCTCCCTTTTTTTGCTTATGCAGGAATTGTCAACAGTTTAGTCCCCTACCTGTGTACTTAGCCTCCCTGCCACAATACATTTCCCAGTATATACTGTATGCAATGCATGTACTTGGCAAAATATACTGATTCTGATGTGGTGGTAAAAAGCCAATTGTGACCATAGCCGATAGCATCCTTCTTATGCTCTGCTCTACAGAAAATGTTACAGATATAAGCTTGCTTCACTGGGGGGTTTCCTATAACTTAATACAAAAAGAGAAGTAAGGGACAGCCATTCTGATAATTGAATGTATACATTTCATGTGACAACAAAAACGTGGACAGCGACAATCCAGCACACACGACTTCACAGACACAAAGGCAAAGTCATCTCTTTGTTATCCTCCTTGTAGGCTCTTTTACTTTCACACATTGTCCATTGTCAGTGACTTTATTTCAAGTCCTTTGACTTCTCCTCTGCCCATCTGCCAGCAATAAGGTAGAGGGCAATTTACACACTTTGCTCTGTTAGGTCTCTGTATTGGAGGCCCTTCTACATGTCTTATTCCTGATGTTGTGGGGAGTCCGGAGCTGCAGCTTTTGTATTGCAACCGAAAAATGAAAGACGGCTATAGAAAAAAAGTCCATGTGAAACAAAACTTTTTTTTTTTATGGTTGATTGTGGAGAGACTGAAAACAATGTCTTTAAGGGACTCCTTAAAAGGTTTGACCCTTAGCCATGGGCCTAATATATACCCTGTAAGAACAATGTTAATGAGGCCATGGAACAACAAGATAAGTCGAGCTTGCCACTCTGCAATACAGCAATAGCCACAGAGTACTATAAGGTGGTAGGTGATTGGAAACATCTCATAACGGTAATCCAGAACATTGGACAAAAAGGCAACCATGTGTTAACAATAGATGGGGCATTGGATGGTATAAGTGGTGCACGGGATTGTTACATCTAACTGTAAAAGGAGGTCCTTGAACAGTATGGTTGGTTTCCATTGTGGCAGGATTCCCTTTGTTACAGACAGGTGAAAGGGTGGCATGTGGGACCTCTGATGGTATGGGAGTAGTAGAGTGGTATAATAGAGTGTGCAAACAGCAGTGTGCTCTTGTGTGTTATAGCTGTGAGTTATATTTCTGAAAATAGGTGAAGCTGTAGGGGGGCAAGCTAATCCTGGGCAGTGACTGGGATTAAGGTCCAATGGTAATCCTGGGCAATGACTGGGATTAAGGTCCAATGGTAATCCTGGGCAATGATTGGGATTAAGGTCCAATGGTAAGGTGGTCGCTACCATAGATCACTCTCTTGATTAAGAGGAATACCCTGAATGTTGTATATAGTGATCCTAACACTCTATGGGTAATATGCACCATTACATGCATTTATGCATTACCATGTGCTTTCTTCCCCCCTGTTCTTTATAAATATGTAAACCCAAGCTTTATGTGGCGTGCATTTCATTTTTTTTTATGTTTGTGTACTTTCTTGTGTGTATGGTTTTTTTGTGTGCTAAACACTTGATGACATACCAGTATAATGGATGACATGGCTTCATGTGAGGAAGTGAAAGAGACATGCCATTTAGCATGTATGGGGCCAAGGGACCCACCATGGTGGCACATATGCCATTAATGAATCCAATATTTAGTGTTTGAAAGCTCCCTAAAAGGTCCTGAAAGTAGTCTAAGGGACTTGTAATCATCTGCAGCACTAGTCCTTCAAGTGAGTCAACAAACTGGCTCATCGGCGTAACACAGAAATGCTATTATTGGACACACATTAGGCTTCAGAGCGGTAAGCAAACAGGCCGAGTTCAGAATAAATATCAACCTTTGCTGCGGATCTGAATTACATGCAGGTGTCCCGGCCCTTCTATGTGTTTGTACGAAATGCAATCAGTACCGCAGAGTAAACAAAGAACAAAATGTGCGCTAACCGTGTGAGAGGAGGTGTAATGGTTAATGTAGTGGCTTCTTTATTATGATTATTTATTCAGTGTATCTGGCCAGGAAAAGGATTAATATAAAGCAAATTATATTTCAAGTGGCATGTTTCAATCCACGTCTGGGTACGATGGACGCATACTTGGGGGCAGGGCCAGATTTAGTGTGGTGGAGGCCCCTGGGCACAGAATCTGGTGAAGGCCCCATATACAGTATTATTTTCCCTTTAAAATAATAGTCCAGCCAAGTAACAGATTGATGGTTGTCTGGCTCCCACCTACTTACTGGAAAGTCAGATAGAGTCCCTTGTGCCACCCTTGTGCCACCCTTGTGCGGGTGTGTGCTGCTCAGGAACTCCTGCTTTGCCATTCTGGGGGGGGGGGGGGTGTAGTCGCACAGCTGGTCCAGCAGGAAACAGTTTCCTGCATTGAGCTGCCAGCGGCTGTGATTGGTGGATTATGTGCAATAAGCGGCTGCTGATTGACAGCTCTGCACCCACCCATCACTGTAGTGTTAATGATGGCAGTTTTGTGCTCTAGACTCTCCATCCTGCCCTGTGGTGTCTTCGGCTGCAGGTTTACAAAAGCAAAAAAAGTCTTGACAGTTCTGGTAATAATTATACTAAGACAGCAAGGATCTAATCTGAAGGCTGTCCCATGTGCCAGTTTACCCCCTCTTGCCCTTCCATTTTTTCATGACCACCCACTAATGTTGGTGCATCGCTGCTTCTGTTGCTTAGCACTCTCAGTGTAAGGGAGCCTGGCAAGCCCGAGTGGTATCACTTGCTGCTTTCTCAGACTGGGGACACATGAGGGTCATAAGCAGCCATGTGACCACATTCAGAGCGCAATGATAGAGGAAATGAAAGGAAAGGAGGGGCAAACCTTTGAAACCTGCTACAGCATCTACAGCATGCTGCAGGAAATTTAGAAGGAGGGAAGGACAGCACATGGTGGCTCCTTGCTGCCATATTACTACCATTGCCAGGACTGTCCCTTTAATAAGTGTGTTCCTCCCGACTTCTATTCTAGTCCTCAAATTGAAAGATGAAAGGAAGATTACAGGGAGATTTTTTTTAGTTTTCAGCTTATGTAGATACTATTTCAATGCCCTGTCAAAAAACAAAAATATGAAATACTTACCTTTGCTCCCCACAGCCGTTCTAGGTTTCGTGCTTTAAAACGTACTTGTTATTACAAGAGCCACAGCGCTGAGATGCTTTTGGAGCTTGACCTCCATTTTGCAAACAAATAGGGAGATGAGACTCAGCTCCCACTTCCATCACAGTTACGCCATTTGCTGTAATAAAGGAGCCAGGCACTAGCCAGGATGCTGCCGGGCACAAACTGCCGAAAACAGTACGTTTTAGAGAACTGGATATGAGGAAACAGCTGTGGAGTAAAAAAAAAAAATATTTTCTTTGATATTTAGGGATGCCCCACGTTAGGAATGACCGCTGAACCCTACGCCAGCCCCAACACTGCATGCTCTCCATAGGCTGCTGGGCATAAATGGGTCTTGACCTAATTGGTAAAGGGATTTGGCTACCAAACCTGAATATTGAAAAAGTTTGGCTGAACTTAACAGACTTTATATATACTGGTGGACAGTGTATTGTAGCAATTGTAAGTGATGCTTTACTGTAAATCTGATGTCTGGAAATGTGGGGGGGGGGGGGGGAGTAAAAGGGGACCCAATCCAGCAGTTTTGAATACACTCTCACAGCCTCAATATTTTTCATCCTCTAGGTGGACATGTCTGGGTGTACGCGGCCAAGCTGATGAGGTGCCTATTATTTTCAATACTTACCAGGGTTGAGCCTTGTATACTGTCATATATCCTCAGTCTGGCCAGGGGCCATAAGTGCCTCACATGTCTTCAGATACTGGATATGGTCACAGACATGGGATCAGGTGAGCAGGGAGTCTCGTGGCACCAGTGATCCAAGGTCTTTAGGGAAAGTCCATGAAAGTGGAGAGGCAAGGTAGAAATTATTAATAAATAGCATCTTCCTATGATGAAAATGAAAAACATAGATAAAAACTCAAAAACCTTAGCCTCGCTTAAAGTGGACCAACACCCAGAATTTTGACTATCCTGGGTTTTGGTCCACTTCCCCGGGGCACCCCACTATGTGAAACCCCCCAGAACACCCAAATCAACTCACCTCACCCCGCTCCTATGGTGCATGCGCGGCCACTCGTCCAATCAGCATGCTCGGAGCCGCTGAGGTATGCGCGTCAAAGCGATGCCTTACCTAAGCGTCTCCGAGCATGCTGGCGCCTGCATCTTGCGCTTCCATCTAACAGGGAGCGAGCCCTCGCCAGCCATGCACAAATGCCCGACGCAGGCACGGGCTTGCTAGAGAGAAGCGTGAGATGTGGCCGTGGCCCGCGCATGCACCGTTGGACCGGGATTCAGGTAAGGCTTGCGGGTGTCCTGGAGGGTTTCACACAGCGGGGCATCCCGATTTTGGATGCCCCGCGGGGAGGGATTGGATCTCCGGGACCGATCCGCCTGGGTGTTGGACCACTTTAAAGTGGACCAACACCGAGAGGTGATCGGCCCGGAAATCTATAAGATTCCCGGGCCGATCACCTCCCACCCCGCGGGACATCCGAGATCGGGATGTCCCGCGGGGTGAAACCCCCCAAAAAACCCCCAAACACCTTACCTGATCTTCGGCGGCGGCCGGCCGCCGCCGCCTCCCTTGCGCCCCTGTAGGCGTGCTCGCGCCCGCGCCGGCCGTCTGCGAATGGCCGGCGGGGGCGCGCGCGCGCCGAAAGTGACGCGAGGGAGGCGGCGGCGGCGGCAGCCGCTTGGACGTTCCTGATCCCCGCCTGGACGTTGGCGGGGATTGGAGCGTCCAGTCACGTGGGAGCGGGGACAGGTAAGATTTTGGGGCTTTCTGGGGGGTTTCACACAGCGGGGCACCCCCGATCGGGGTGCCCCGCCGAAGTGGACCAAAACCCAGGATAGTCAAAATCCTGGGTGTTGGTCCACTTTAAAAACTGAAAGGGCCAGAAGTCCGGGGCGACTGTAAAAGATGTACCTGAGACAAATACAGTGAAAAATCACTGAGAAACTTAAGGCAAGAAGGCGTCTATGAAGAAAGGATCCCTTCAATATTTGGATCAGATTCGGAAATATGGCCAGATTAGAGCTCATATTCATTGCAGTAATAGCCAAGCGTTATTTGTCTGGGCTTATCAGTTGTACAGATACAATCATTGTACAATTACTTTACATTAACCCTCATCACTCAAGCACCGACAAATGTTTCTTATTGACCAAAGTAAACACCCCACACCTGTTTTGTGTGAAAAGAGAAACAAACGATAAAACAATAAAAGGAAAAGGAATCCTAATGGAAGTTGGTCACAAAATTGGCACTCAGAGTCTATGAAAATTGAATATAAGGCACTTGTGTTATATTGAGCGGCAGCCCACACTTGTCCTAATTCCCAGCCATTGTGAAGTGGTTTGGTCCCAGCATTGATAACCAGTATTACCATATTCATTAGGCTGGTAGCCTCTGGAGAACAGGAGGTGTCAATAACCGCCTTATTCTTGTGAAGGGTGTTTGATCCTGTCCCCAATTTAGGCACAAAAAAAAAAACGTATTAACAAGCAGGTTGAACGCAGGCGATGATGAGGTTTCAAAACCGATGCGGTATGCCTGGAGATGGGAAAGGGAAGAACAAGGACGTGGAGGGTGTACAACCCAAATGGTTTACAAACACAACAAGCTTAAAACAAGAGGATTAGGGAGAATAAATGGGTCGTTGATAAATGGGCAACCTAGCACCTGTGTGCTGGTGAATTGCTGCTGCTGCTTCTCCCAGCATAGCGTTTTATAATACCAATAGGCTCATTGAAATAATTTATTTCAGCTTAAGCCATGTTGGCTTCAAAATAGAAACAAAAAAGGACCAACAGTGGGAATGTATCTGATCTTTCCAGGTTAAACATATTTAGAAAAAAAAAATGAGACAAAAATCATTCTTTCATGGTAGTGGTGGATGAAGTAGAGCACATCTACATCTACTCATGTTAATCCACATTTGTTGATTTCACCAATGAAACTGGTGAATACATTATCCTGACACAATGCATTTTAGTATATGCAGCATAGGTAACAAGTCCACCCTGAGTTAGAGTGACTAGGAAGTGTGGGGTTTAGAGGCACACAACTCTTCAAAAGAGCAGTTGGGTTGGTTATCTCACAGCAAAGAAAGTGGGCACTACTGCAGCAAGGTAATTTGTAATGGCCAGTTTGGAAGGATTTTCCTCTTACAGAGGCGGATGGGGGCGGATTAAGCACTGCCCCTGGGGCCTCCACCACTAATGTGCAATCCCGTCAGGCAAACAGGATAGGCTGCTGTTGATCAGGTGGGGTAGGAAACTGGCAAGAGAATGTGGAAGTGTAAGATATGAGTTACCTGGTCTCAGACTTCCCTGACAAGAGATGTACAGCAGGTCAAAACTGTAGAGTGCCCCCCCCAGACACGTCATTCTACTGGCGTCCAAGTACATGTCCAAGTACATCCCAGTCTGACACTCCGGGTGCCTGCTGGCTACCACTCATCTCAAACACAACTACCTTTTACCTTTTGTGACAGAGATGTCGCATAAGGCAATTGTTGTGCCAGGTTGGGTGGTTGGCAGGCAAGTCATACTTTATAAAATACCCACTGCCAGCCTCCCAGCAACTCATCAGTGCCCTAATGGATAGTGACAAACAGGGTACACACAACCCTGATGAATGGCCAAGACAGGGCCAGAGGGGCCTCCACCAGACTTTCTATCACCACACGGCTCCTGGTGGTCCTCAGGAGTTCAATTAAGCTCACTCTAAGGTCAAGTGGGTTCTCTCCAGCCCAGTCAATCTAATGTAGCTGTCAGTAACACAGTGTCACATTAAATTAACCATGTGATGAACATTGGTGGTCAAAATGACAAAAAGTAGGTACCAGCAATAGGGACAGGGGTCACCCACTCCAGCTCAGCCACACAGTCCTGGCTGATTGTCATGATGTCATCTCCCTTTGGTCCTGTGAGGCCTCTCAAACTCTCATTCTAAATGTTTCAGCTACAAGATCACTTTAGGGCCCCAACCTTGATACCTATTATTTCATTTTACCAATTAGTTCTTTAGTAGCCTTTGAGATGTGGCCACCACCCTTAGTTCTGACATGATCTTAATTTAGATGAACCTAATCTTCATATAAAATGTTATGGTGTTCTACTTACCTTAGCCCTTAGTGTATCTCACCAACTAATTGCCCCCCCCGGCCGTTGGAGAGGCAGGTAATGGGGGGGCTGGGGGTTATGGCAAGTCTCCCGCTAGCCGCAGGTGATTGCCAGCCCCAGAGCCTTGTGAACTGGTATAAGGGGTCTTATGGGGGTTTAAAGTCAGCTACGTGAGTCTCACGTAGCTGGCACTAGAAGGGTTAAAGTCCTTGTCCATAAATACACTAACTTACTCTCACCTTATCCGCCTTGAAAACAATGTACAATAAGCTATTTCAAAGAATCTTAAAATCTAGATTATATGAAGGTACCTTATGCATTCAAAGCAAAGCTTCAATCTCTGGGTCCTGCTTAATCTGGGAAGAGTTTGTCATGGGGCTGCTTTATGAGCCTTGAGCATGTTCTTCTGTGGTCAGAGACCACTGTGGCTAGGTAAGCTCACTCATGCAGAGAACCACAAGGGACCATTTATTGCGTGGTCCTAGAGCAGCGGTACTCAACTGGCGGACCGGGGCCTGAATGCGGACCTCGGCTCCAGATTTCCCCGGCCCTGACAGCCCTGCACTCAGTTGCTTATGTGTTGCCGCGCTCAGTGCTGCCGCCTTTACTTGATCGGTGATTTAATGCTTAGTCTCCCTGTCAGTGTCATGACTATAGCCTTCCAATATAAAGTACTGCACGGACGGGAGGTGGCATTGCATACAAACTTTGTTTCTCTGTCTCTTTTCCCTATCCAATCCTTTCCCACTGCTCCAGTTCAGGCCCATCTATCCCTGTCCCGCCATCTCTGCCCCATCCATTCCTGTCCCCCCAGCTTTGCCCCATCAATCCCATCCTTATTCTTTCCTGTCCCCCGTTAGCTCTACCCCATCCATCCCTGTCCCCTCAGCTCTGGCCCATCCATTCCAGCCTTTTTTAGTTTTGCCTGAGGAATATATAGCCCCCCCAGTGCGCTGATTCCTAACTATCCCCCCTCCCACGACAGCCCCCCACCCGGAGCTTTACCTCCCACCAGATGCCTGTATATGGACCTTTACAAGAACTGGTTGAGTACCCCTGTCCTAGAGGAATGAAATTGAAAGGAGGGCAATCTTTGGAGCCCTGCTCTGGTTTCTACCGGGCGCTGCAAGAAATGGACGAGAGCCACATGGGACAGGCATCAGGTGAGCTGCTTGCTGCCTTATTATTGCCGATGGGTTTATGGTCCCTTTAAGAATCAGTTTAATTATAACATTTCCATTGGATTTACATTTTGTACCGCACATAATTATTGCAAGCATGTCACAAGTGTTACTTTCTTTAATGGCACATTTATGCAGTAGTTTTTACAGGTATCGCCACATGATGTGTGAGGTGACACAACATGTATTAGAGGTGTCACCCGCTCCAACCCGCGTGTCACAGTGTGTTTCAGCATTTCCACAGCAGTCACAGTGTTTAATCACAAATAATAAACAACAGAAAGGTTATTAGCAAATTAGCAAAACATATATTACCACTATTCTTTCAGCCTCAAGGACAGGGCACATGTTCTCCCACTGCCCTATCAGCATTAGAGGAATGCGCTGTGAAGCTGGGCGATTATTGGGCCATATGGAAAGGTGCTTGTATTACACTCAGCAAATGAGAACGATAAGGAAACAATTAAACTAAGTAAAGGGGGTGGGAGTTGCTTCATCACTAATATTTATACAAAATTATTCAGGGCCTGGGAACCAATTTACAGCAGAGTTTAATCCTCTCATCACTATATATTATTCAGCAAACTGGCATATGGATCCTGTACAGAAACTAGGGGCCTTAGTTTGCATTAATATTAGCAATGGAGCAACTCCCACCCCCTTTACTCAGGCCCATATTTAACAAGGGATAGCGCCAGGTAGCGAATGGTGAGCGAACGGTAATGACGGTCACCGCCACGAGTACGCCGGCTCCCCTCAATCACACATTTATGAAGCCGATCCTGCTTAGCGACTGACAGAGCGCCAGATAGCGAATCATTCATCATTATTCCAGCCTCACCCCACAGCGCCAGCGAGCGACCTTGAACAGCGACAGGTATGACCTCTCACTACCTGGCGCTCTCCAATGCATTTCAATGGAACAATCTTTAAATATTAATAATTAATTGCTATTAATTTTTTTTTTTTTTAAATGTCAAAAATTCTGTGACCACTTCTGCAATGTTAGATATTTTTTTTATTTAAAAAAAAACAAAAAAAAAAATAATAAATTTGTGCAGAATTGATATTACAGGTCTGATATTAATGTATTCATATTACAACCCGTTTTGAAAAACTTGTTTTTTTTTTCCCTAAAAATATGGTTGTTTGGGGGTTAAAAAACTACTTTTAACCCATCGCCGCCAGCGCTCTGGGGTTTAAACAAGCATTTTACAGCGCAAGAATTTTTGGAGCGTGATTTGTTAATGAATATGCTGGGAGCCGTTCGCTATGGCCATTCGCTGTCATGCGCTCCCATACAGCGCGGAACCTGTCAAATAGCGACTCCTCACCCAATATTCAACATTACCGCACACCGACTGAGTCGCTGTCAACTACAGAACAATGGCCAAGCACATCGAATACTAGTGGGCGCACTGAAAATGCCGCTACTGTCGCTCATCTGTCGCTATTAATGAATCGGCCTCCTCGTTTGAATAGCCATAAGCTCACACAAGAAGATTCAGCCATTATGTGGGCACTCAAAAATAGGAGTTGGGACCACAGCAATTGGGGCGCCTTGACGTGGCGTGGGCATTTAATACATGCGATTGTATGCAAACTAATGCCCCTAGTTTGTGTACAGGGTTCATATGCCTGTTTGCTGAATATTATTTAGTGATGAGAGGGTTAAACTGGGCGGTAAATTTGTTCCCTGGCCCTGAATAATTTTGTATAAATATTAGTGATGGAGCAACTCCCATCCCCTTTACTTGAACAATTAGGCCCTTATTTATGAAGGAATAGCGTCAGGTAGCGACTGGTAAGCAGCCGGTAATGACGGGCCCCGCCACGAGAACGCCGGCTCCACAATCACACATTTATCAAGCCGATCCTGCTTAGCGACTGAGATAGCGCCATATAGCCACTCATTCATCATTATTCCAGCCTCAGCCCACAGCGCCAGCGTCAGACCTTGAACAGCGACAGGTATGACCTCTCGCTACCTGGCGCTCGCCAATGCATTTCAATGGAACAATCTTTAAATATTAATAATTAATTGTTATTAATTTTTTTTTTTTAAATGTGAAAAATTCTGTGACCACTTCTGCCATTTTAGATAATATTTTTAAGGGAAAAAAAAAATTTTTTTACAGAATTGATATTACAGGTCTGATATTAATGTATTCATACTAAATTATTTTAAAAACTTGTTTTTTTTGGTTTTCATTTTACAGCGCGAGAATTTTTTGAGCGTGCTATCATGCGCTCCCATACAGCGCGGAACCTGTCAAATAGCGACTCCTCACCCAATATTCAACATTGCGGCAAACCGACTGAGTCGCTATCAACTACCGAACAACGGCCAAGCACAGCGACTACTAGCGGGCGCTCTGAAAATGCCGCTACAGTCGCTCAACTGTCGCTACCTGCCGCTATTAATGAATCGGCCTCTTAAACTACACCAAGCAAAAGTCATCAGGTAGGTTAGAGGTAGGTTAGATCTGAAAAAGCAAGGTGCCCCCGAACAGAATAATACCCAACATGCATTGAAATTTCAAGGGTAGAGTTGCCAAACCCCCCAAAGTAAAGCATGTGTGTAAGTGTAATTTTACGTGAAAATGTCATATCCGCAGACAAAGTGCGCATCTTGCGCTTTTTCAACCAAAACAACCCTTTACATTTGAAATACCCCCACAAACCTTATATTCCCTGTAAGCACTGAGCCATCAAACAACAAAAATAAGCTAAATCTGAAAGCGCAAGGCCCCCGAGCAGAACAATACCCAACATGCATAACTACTTTTAACCCTTTTAACTGTCAGCCTACTTGAGATGTTGTCACCCTGTTGACAGGTCATTTTTTTTTCATTTTGCTGTATATAAAACTGATTTTTGCAGGAATTTCCAGGAAAATTATATATTGTTTTTCTTCAGCAGAGTTTGGGCTTTAACCTAAAATGTCTTGTTTGTCATTTTTCCAGTGATTTTTTTTTTATATTTTTGATTGAAAAATGTAAAAATAAAAAAATATGTTTAAATGTCAAAATATATTTAAAATAAAACATTTATTTTATACAAGAAAACTATATTGCATGTGAAAGCCCCATTTTTCCAGATTACAACGGTACCTAGCCTCCCGTTCCTGCCCAGAAGACGCCCAAACTGAAAAAATAGCACCTAATGGATGTCTCCCTGCAGTGGCTACTTGATACACTGAATATATATATATATATATATATATATATATATATATATATATATAAAATCATTTATTATTCACACACACACACACACACATATATGCATGTCAAATATCAATTATTCACTTGCAGCAATGAGGATTTTATTCCTTTGCATTGAAAGTCTGTTCTCAATTGACATTTATTGTTCTGGTTTATAGCAGTAATCATGAGGGACCCTGACATGCTCTTAATTGTGAATAAGCATATTGGTGGAAAAGGAGCTTGTCTAGGTGTGACCCCCATTCAGTAGTGCATGGTCATCCCAGATAAAAGGGGTACAAACCCCCAGTTATGATACATTATCCAGTTAGAACCCCTCATATTCCATTATCTTGTACAGACGCCTCATTTGAAGAGAACCTTTTCATGACCTTGTATCTCTAGTAAACTTCCTCCTCTTCTCACAACATACATTTATTCTCTGCTTTTTCTCAATGGCTTGTTTACAATTAACTGACCCCATTTTTCTTCCTCGATTGTCTGCTTGACCTCTTACAATCTGTTTCACGCCTCCGGCAGTCTATTGAATCTTCACTCACAAGTGGCCAGTGACTTTATCAATGGTCACCTTCCCATCAGCAGCGATCATGGATGGACCCTCTTGGATATTAAGGCACAAATGTCAAACAGGTTTTTATACACATAGAATTTTCTATTGTTATAGGAGTCACCCAATGACCTTCATACTGAAGTGTCTATAGGAAGAACAGTCTTTATTGTTTATCAAATCTACACATTGCTGTTCATTTTCCGACTTTAAACCGGAAGCTGGAGGTCCTTGACTAGCTACTGAGAGTGGCATATATAGTTCTCTAAAAGCCAGCTGATGACCGCTTTAGCTCTATTATCCTGTGATACTGAATGGCTCTTCCTCACATTGATAGTGCATGTCTCATGGATTTTCAGGCATGGGAAAATCTACCATTAGGATGGGACCAGGCTTGCCAGAAAAAAAAAACAAATTAGTCCTACAACATCTTTCTTAGAGAATAGTCCAAAGGTAGAACAATTTAAAAATATGGAAACATAGAAGGTTGAGGGAAACTGTAGCAAAGAAAGCGGCTTGGTCTATAATACATAAGGTATTTACAGATAATCAGAGCTTTTGGGATGGCTAATTTTACACTGTTACTATGGGGGTTAGGGTGGTAGGAAGTTACAGTGTGTGTCTGGACAGGGACTGTTTAAAGTTTAAGTCTTCAAAGCACATTCACACAGTGGGCACCACCAAGGTATAGAAAAGAAGGGTGGTGCTCCCCCTAGACTCAGGATGCACGATAGTTAAAGACTTATGACAATTAAGCTTAGAAATGGGGCACTTCCACCACAAAAATAATAAATTACATATTTTATTTATTCGCCACAAAACAAGTTCAAAACAACCATTAAACATGACAAAACGCCATTAAAAACAACACCTATGCTGGACCAACCAATAATCGATAATTATTCACAGGAAAATTATCAAATAGAAATGTGAATAGATAGAGATAAAAAAAGGATTACAAACATCAATATATGTCTCTCAACAGAATAGTGCAGAATAATGCCAATAAATAATTTAAAACTAATACAAATCAATATATGATCAATAAGGTACCAATATGTGCCAATATCCAAAAAGTTCAATCCCAATATATATTATAGCCCAAGTTGGCAAGCAATGCATATAAATATCTCGTGTGTATACTCCAATACGGTGAAGGGGGGGGGCACAGAATCACTGCAAACAATCTTAGAAGGAAACTGTTAATCAAGCAAAAGTTGAGGGTGGTTTCACCGACCGGGGTGCCCAGGAAAAGAATCAAAACCCAGGATAGTCAAAATCCTTAGTTTTAGTCCACTTTAATGTTTTTAACTTGTTTTGTCGCCTACGAAGCATTTACCGGTAACCATCCTTGGTGAATTTGTAATAGAATTAAAATATTTTGGGAGGAACACATTGTCTACGCCACATATGCTCAACATGTGGCCCCTGACTTGCTGTGGGGAATCTGGGAGGGGTAAATGGAACTGGGGTGTATAGGTAGTTATATAAACTCAGTAAGAATGGGAGGTTGCAGGTAGAGTGATATAGGACCAGCACATTGCCAAATAGAGGCGACAGTGGTGGCTTGGAGGAATGTGGCGATATTGATAGGGCAACAAAACCTGGGTAAAATCTCTGGCACTCTAACAAGAGAAGAGTTTTTTTTTTATATTTAAAGCAGACAAAAACCCACATTTTTAACTAGAATCCCCTGAATTCCACTCCCCATGAAGACTATATTTTGCCAATTTTTAGCGCTCATGCTTCACTCTAATCCCAGATAATGGCTTTTGTTTTAGCTATAAAGCCCTGCCTCCTCCATTCACTGCCATTGTTGTGTTAGGCAATGATGTAATTGCCATACCTATGCAATGACTGATCCCCTGCCACCTTATGGAGAGGGACAGTCAAAAAAAAGTGTTCCAGGATGATTTGGAAAGTGAATATACCCATTTCTAGTTCTAGTTAAGAAGGCAGTATCAGCAGGGGCTTTGGCCAAATGTATTTCACAAGTTTGGTGGGTTTTGGTCTGCTTTAATTGTATGTTGAGAATTGGTAGGCATTTAGATGGGTTAAGCATTCAGAATATGGTTACGATTTGGGACTGATGGGGGGATGGGCTTTACATAAGGGACCCATTTATTTTGAGAGGTAAGGCAATATGTGGTAATAGGGTGGTGTGGTGGAAGGACACAAAATTGTAAAAAAAAATCAATCTAATGCAGTTTGTGGAGTGGGTTTCCTGTTTGCTGTAAATCTTCGTTATCCTAATTGAAATGTTAAATTCAAAATTCTGAACCTACTCATTACGGCCTGCAACAAGTCTCCAAAATGCTTAAAGCAGTCAAAAATGACATAAACCAGACCAACACAACAAACGGTGCTCATATGAATCCCTCCCCAGGGAAATTTAGATTGCTGCACATAAACATTATTTTACCCTTTTCCAAATCCTGCTGTGGGAAATTTTTAAAAAACAAAATGGTGGTTTATGGATGTGCAGGCCACCAGCAAACAGGAAGAGCTGCTGGGTTTCCTGTTACTGTGCATTGTCATTTATGTCTGTTGAATCCAGGCAGCAGCTGAGATGCTGGGAAAGGAAACGTCAAAATGGCCGCTACCTTTCATTTCCAACTGTGCCAGGCTGCTGGTCCCCTGCTCTTCAAAAGGTTGAGCACCACAGGTGCACACAAATACAGAGACTCTAGCCCAAATAGTGTCACGTTAGGGGGTAACTCCAGACCTCTTAATGAGCTCACAACCCCCAATCTCCACAGCCAGCTTCACCTATAGGAGCCCCCGCTTGCCGGGACGCAAGTTCGCCTACCCGGGATCGGTTGCCCCCAGGACTTATTGGCTCAAAGGATTGTATGGAGAGATCTGGAGAACCAATAACTGGAGCGTGAGTGACGGAAGTCCAGAGACAGGCAATAGGTCGATAACAGGAAGGCAGAGATCGTAGCGGCACCAAGGATCAGGCAAGGCGTAGTCGGGGTACAGGCTGAGGTCGGCAACAGGGGTTCAGGATCTAGAGGCGTCAGTACAGGCAGAGGTCGGCAACAAAGGTTCAGGATCAAGAGGCGTCAATACAGGCAGAGGTCGGCAACAAGGATTCAGGAACGAGAATGGTCAGTACAATGAAATCGGCAACAGGCTAAACTTCACAGGAATAGAGTACACAGGGTTCTGAGCGCTATCACAGGCACAGGAGTGAATGGTGGGGAAAGACTTTATAGGGACAGGACATGATTGGGTAAAGGGAAGGAGAGAGTGTGATTGGTGCAACTAGGATCGCAGACCTCATAGGGTGACAGGGTCTGCAACTTTAAACTAACTGGCCATGACACTGAAAGGGGGCGTTCCCCACAGCTGAGCTTCAGGCTCAGCTCTTCCTCCGGCGGCCGCGCTGAGCGCAGCGCCGCCGGAGGGTATAGAAGGGACGTGCTCGCGCGCGGGTCAGTGCCGGAGATGCCGTCAGCAGAGGAGGAGGGGGGCGCGCCCGCACGGGAGCGAGCCGCCGCCCAGCGCGGCCGGCGCCCGAGCGAGGAGACGGCGGGAACAACGCTGGACCGGGGGTCAGGTAAGGGAATCCTGACAATAGCTCTTGAAAACAATGGTTTTCTTTTTTATCTATATGAAGGATTTTTTCAAGCATTTACAGAAATACCATTTTTTTTATAAAGCTTGAGGGCCTGCTAATGAGAGAATAGAGAAACCAAGAAATTAGCCTATGTAGAATTGGAAATGTATTAGCAGAAAAGGTTATTCTCCAGGCCGTAAAAACAAAAACTGAAACAAGATAAAGAAACCATAAGAAATTGGGGAAAATGGATACCTTTAAAACTTATTTAAAGTAAGAAAATATACAAGGCATAATTATATAGGATAATTAGAATTATGAGAAGATGAGGAGATGCTTTTCAAGTACCTCACATCAACCGATTATCCATAAAACAAAAACCTCCTAGAATGTGACTACAAGAGAAAATAGATTCCAGATAGAACCAAAGGATAGTGAGAAAAGGGATACAATCAAGGTGAATGTGTATAAGTGTCAAATTGCATTATTCACTGCTTTTTGAAAACAGTGCAGATTTTCTTGTACAATTAAAAATAATAATTTTTTGGTGTGGAAAAAAAACACACCCACAGGCTAGCAACACAGGCAGGAGTGAAGTCAAACTATAGAAAGTTGCCTCCCAGGTTCCACGGTAAAATAGATCAGAGCAGTGGTGACTAGCTGTGTTGAGTAGGAGACGGGGCCACTTATAATTGAATTTAGAAACAAGAAAGCATACAGCAGCACCCCCGATCTTGGTTTAAACACTAATTAGATAGTAAAAAACAACAGTAACACAAAAAGAGGTCCAGAAATTTCCGTCCCCAATGCAGTGCCGTCTGAGGCAGCCGCCCCATTGCAGGTGCATCCCTGAGGGTAGGTGTCCTGAAAGATTCCAGAGGCGCTCCCAAAGTGAGCCTCTTTAGATTGCGGGTAGTGGCTCATTTGGAATCATAACCCTTTGGAAGCATTAGACTGTTGATGACAGGAAGCATTTGTAAGCCCACCAGCATTCTCTATGTACTATATTTTTTTTTTTGCACGGAGGAGCGCAGTGTGTTGTGTCTACAGTCCACACGAGTGCTTCATTTTATCTGGCCCTAATTAATAGCACGTGTCCTCCCCTAGAACAATGCAGTATATGGTCTCAACTACAAACACCCCCCTGCCCCAATCAATCTATAACTAGCTAAGAGGCGATTTCCCCATACCCATATCTAGGAATAAATGCCCCTAATTGTGAAGAACTTGTACTTAATATAGTGCTGTTTACTCTTTTTATCAATCACACTTATTTCCAGAAATCATGACACTTGGTGGGAACCAGGCACATGGTGCGATAAGACAAACATGTACCTGTTTCCCTAACAAATATTAGACGTATAACCAGGTAAATATGTTACTAGTACATTGATATATCCCAATAACACTTCATAGCCATAATGATAATGAGGCTCATTCACCCATCTGATGACTTTGTTCCAAAAATACGTGTAGGACATACACGTCAAGGAGATATACTGAAATGATGCATTGGTTTTTGTTCGGGGCTCCGAAACATTTTTACTTTTTATAAATGATTTCATAATTTTATTATGAAAATTATGAAACCCTAATCTTATTTGGATTTTTATGGCGTTCATGCACACTGCAGATCCCATCTGTTATCTGCTGTGAATATCTATGTTTTTAGTTGATGGGGCCATGTGGAAAGGATGCCTCAAAAGGCATAGAAGCTTTTACCTGTTGAACCCAGGTTTGGGCAAATTGTGACATTTTAAAAAAGGCTGACAGACCAAGGGGTTGAAATAAATTAGGACGTAGTCTTCATGTAACATAATAATGTTTCATGGTGAGACAACAATGGGTCTGATTTACTACCCTGTTTCCCTAAAAATATCTTTTTGCTCCGGAAAAAAGCTTATTTTCAGAAAGATTTGATGGCATTGCATGTCCCAACTTTGGGCACTCAAAGTAGGGACCCCACCAATAGGGGCGCCTTGATGTGGCGTGGGGTTTAATACATGCAATTGCAATTGTATGCTAACCAAGGACAGGATTCATATGTCTGTTAGCTGAATATTATACAATGATGATAGGGTTAAACTGGGTGGTAAATTTGTGCCCAGATCCTTTATAAATAATAGTAATGGAGCAACTCCCTCCCCCTTTACTCTACTTTCAGGGGATGCCTTATTTTTTCGATAGATAAATAAATAGATAGATAGATAGATAGATAGATAGATAGATAGATAGATATGCAGAGGGATGGATGGATAGATAGATGGGTAGAGGGCTAGATAGATAGATACTTGGGCAGAGGAATAGAAAGATGTATAGATAGCTGGGCAGAGGGATATATAGGCAGTGGGCTAGATAGATGGATAGATTGCCGCAGCTCTCCGCAGCAAGTGTCCCTGATGGGGGGGGGGGGGGGGAGAGCAGTGGGAACCCAGCCACCCTCATCCCTCCCAGCACCCAGCAGCCAGCACATTCCTCCCAGCAGCCCGCCCTATCCCTCTGTAACTAGGACTTATTTTCGGCAGAAAACGGTAAAGCCATCAGATAACCCCCCGGCCTGTGCCAAGGTAAAGTCTAGTTCAGGCTTAGTGAAGGTTAGATCGGCACATAGCGCACATAAGACAGCCTATAGCAAATATCACATAACACTGATCAAGTTAAACAATGTAATTTGTGGTTTTAAATATCAATGTAACATTGCTTTAGTTGTTAACTGATGTAGTGTGATCTCCTTTAATCATTTCACTGCAGACACCAGTGGGTAGCAAGCTGAACTTCTGAAACTAAAACAGAACATTTTTCACACTATAAGGCTGTGCGTCTTATGGAGAAAATGTAAAAGGAAAGTCCACTTGCCTTACTGGCAATCCTGCTGATTAAGGGTAAGGTAAGGAAACAGGGCAGGGGTTGGGAAAAAAAACTCCTTACCTAGCACATGATCCAGCAATGGTCCGGACAACGGATGCAGCCATCTTGGATTTTCTGTACAGAGAAGCTTCTCCCACCCTGTGCACGTCCCGCCTGCGTGGTGTTGGCATTGCTTGAAACTCCCTGTCCTGCCTCAGTGTGGTTATTGGGAAGGGAGGGGATTCCGTCATCCTGCCTATTATAGGGGGATTGGCGGGGGTGAGGATTCTGCACACTGCTTGTTATAGCGGGATTGGGAGGATTCTGTCACACTGGCTGTTATAGCAGGATTAAGGGGATTCTGCCACACTACTTGCTTCAGGAGATTGGGGGGTTCTGCCACACTGCTTGTTATAGGGGATTGGGAGAGGGGCTGCACACTGCCTATCATGAGGGATTGGGGGTAGTCTGCCACACCGGTTGTTATAGAGGATTGGGAGGGGCTGCACACTGCCTATCATAGGGGATTGGGGGGTATTCTTCCACAATGCTTGTTATAGGGAATTGGGGGGGGGCTCATGTATAGGCTGTATTAGGCCCATGAGTTTCCCGATAAGAGGCCCTGCGATCAAGTGTTGCCCACAACCCCACCTTTTCACAGGGGTGCGGATGCTCAGTCTGTCTGAATATCAACTTACATGAATGTGCTGTATTGTTTACAGAAACTTAAACTATTACAAATGCTGTGTTACAGAGTTCACAATTAATATTCTGAATACAAGATACAATAAGAGAGAGAGAGACAGGCCCTTGTGAGCTTACAGTCTGGGTATAAATCACAGCCCATAACATTGGACACAATGAGCCCCCTCCCTTGGCATTATGTGATAGGGTGAATGTTAACGGATGGTGATGGCGTTGGCCCATTAGAGAACATAACTGATGGTTTGATGCAGTGCTGTAGGTTTTTAAAGCGGATGTTCAGTCAAACAATTCCTTATCTCGTCCGAGATCCAGCGCGGTCTCCGGCACTCCTACAGCAGCCACGCAGACAGTGCACAGAGCGGCTTCCCGTGTCCGTCCACCCATTTAAATTAATGTGCATGCAGGGTTGTGCACAGAGCGGGTACAGCCTCTCTGCGCAGTAGATCCAAGATTGCTGAGTCGCCGGTGATCAGCTCTGAATCCCAGGCAAGCCTCAACGTTTTTCAGTTGTAACCCCCCATGAGTTGGGTTTGGTTATACTTCAACTGGACCTCCACATTAAAGAAGAAAAAAAGAAGAAAAAAAAACACTGGATGGATGTTTCTTCTGCCTAGGCCTTCCTAATTTGGGAAGCCCCAAGGTCCATATGCCGCTAGACCACCTGCAAAATTCCCTTCCCTTCATTCTGGGCCACCAGCCAATCACTGGCACGCATTCCATTTAGCTTTTGCTTTGCCGCTCAGAGAGTGCGCAGCTGGCCACACCCCTTGCTCCTCAGCTCGTACCTGCGTCTGGCATTTCTGGATGGCTGTGGGATCGGTGTAAAGTTGAGTTGTTCTTGCAATCCCAGGGTTTTCACACAAATCGTGATGACCCGCAAAGAGGGAGACTCTAGGTTAGAGGTTGCTCCTTTTTAAATTATGAGAGGGCAGGAATGAAGGCAGGGGAAAAGCTCTGTGAGTGAGTGAATTTAACATTTATATAAATTAGAAAGATACATCATAGCCTACCTCTTCTTCCCGCTCTTTAAGCTTTGATTTCAGAACATTTTCCATTTCTTCTCTTTGCTGCTGAAGCTGTAGAAAATGTTAGATATTATATTATGTTTAACTTTATATGAAGCACACTAGCCGACCATGTGTGGGACAGTCCCCAGCCACCATAGATGAAGATAAAGCATTGCTCAGCATTAGTATAGAATTTCACTGTATCATTCCTTAAGTTCAGAGGAAAGCATATATTGAGTGTGACAGAAAAAGACATTTCAGTACTTACCATAAAATCTGGTTAAATTGGTTTGCTGAGATCAGGCATGTGTCCTACACTGAAATAAATGGAGCGGACGTGGCCGATTACTGTGACTTTTTGCCTCCTGAAGTTTGAGTAAGTGGGAACTCTCAGGAGTCGATTTTATACTACTGGACTAGGGCGAATGAGGTGTAGGGGGACAAAAAGTGAGTGTTTCTTTTTTTGCCTGGAAATAGACTTTAACTATAATTCTATATATTTTATTTTATTGAGGATCCATTTAGGATTTCTGCATATGCGCCTCACTGTGGACATGTGTCCAGATAAATACGATTCGTTGCCAGTGGTCCCATGCAGAATATGGACCATGTGGGTAGCTCTCATCAACAGCTGGAAGTGGTTATTTCAGCTCGTTTTTGGGCTTTCTATTTAGAAAATTCCCAAGTCAAATTTGGATGCCCCAAAGGGAGACTGTTCACCTGAACTTTTAGACTTAAAGTGATTCTATATCCAGAAAGATAGCTTATGTAGTCATCTTCCATTTCCAGCCCATTGTCCCAAAACATGCCCTGGCTGCACTTTAAACTTTCCGGTGACTGCATTTAGGATTCCAGTAAAATCAAAATTCCATAAGAAGGCGTAGGTAGCTGGGTATGTGTTGTGATTGGATGGGTGCAAATGAAGGGGGAGTATATTCTTGTACCAGGCATTTACATTTTTTCTAGGGTGGGCGTATATTTCTTGGCTCCATGGGACACTATTAAAGCCGATGGAAACCCTTTTGGGCTAACTCCACTCACCCCCTGGGCTCTCCACCAGACGCCACTATTGGATTGGTGGTGGTCCCATTTTCCAAGAAAATAGATTTTTCCACTGCCTGAGCTACACCCAGAGGCAGTTTTGGGATTGGCTGATCTCAAAGGTGCTGCAGTGACACAAACCAAACGGCTGGCTACATCCCCGGCCCTCTGCTCGGGCTCCCAAGCTCCCATGCCCTGTCATTCAGAAAACACAGGGCAGCCGGGGATGTGGCAGCCGGCTGACCAAGGTGGCATCACAATGGTTATCTGTGGTTATGGATGTATACAATGCTTTATTACAATCTCATTAAATCTCATTAAAGTGGGTGAACACTCGCTTGGCATGGCCCTGGAAGCTGAAAGAACCCAGGGACGTGCCAAGTGAGTGTTCACCCATTTTAATGAGACTGTAATGAAGCAATGTATACAGCCATAACCACAGATAACCATTGTGTCTATATGTGTGTTTTTCTAGTTTTCTGGTTAGCCCAGTACAGTGCTGGGCAGTGTTTGTGTGTGAATCTGGATATTGGGGTTTGTTCACTGCCTTATTAGTTGTTTCTTTCTAATTGCCCCTTGGGAACCATACTGAACAGATCAAAAGTCTATTTACACATTTCTTGCTTTTTAACTATTAACTCTGAATGCTGAATTCAGAGAAACAATATATAGTAGGAACAAGTATAAATGTGCTACTGAAGTCAAAAACAAATTTTGAATCTAGGGTACAAATAATAAGACCAATCGCTGTCTTGATATTCAAGGCACACCCCTTTCTCAGATGGCAAGAAAGTCAACATGTCAACAGGCCTCTTATTATGGTGCTCGATATGATGCTACCGAGCCATTTATGGCCAGCGCTATGCTCTCACCAGTTGCTTTTATAGAAAGGCCCTTTTGTAGCAGTGAAGTGTCATTTTTCATGAATTTCTAAACGCCACAATGCTCTCAACTGAACCTAATAAAAATGGTCAACACGACTTGGCACGGAGTATGACAAGTGGCAGGATGGCGACTTTCTACATAACTATAGATGCTCTGGTTTGGTGACAACAACAGCAGTGTCATATACTGCTACCGCACATGCTGAATGTCGGGGCCAAGCTGTGTTCTTTTTTATGGGGTAAACAAGGCCGGCCGCTCGTGTAACAAAAGCAGTTTCATTGCTACTGTGAACAGATAAAGAAGCTCTGGGATGGGAAGCTGCGCTATCAATAGACACAGAGCAACGCTTTCTCATTGTGAAGAGTTATGAATTATTAGTCAAAGCTCAACTGCTCAAAGCAAAAGGGACAAATCAATGTCAAGAAACAAGGCTCTCTTGTTCATGTAGATCTGTACATGAGGCAATTGGATGGAGCATTGGACCTGACCAAGGGGTGTACATAGGTTTCACAGTGTCCCATAGCAAAAGTTATTGTGGGTACCCCCCAAAAAAGACCTACCCTCAGCAGTAAATTACCTGCAGTGAAGTGCAGAGACTGCGGCCTTGGTTCGTGAGTAGGCCAAACAGAGACTTTGGTCTGATTCTAGGAAGTATTGGCAGACTGAGGTTGGTTTCTTCCTAAAATGCTTCTTTTCCCCCAGCACCCTTTGTATAGGGTACTAGGGGAAACTATGCGCTTGTATCTTAGTTTTGCCCTGCAGAATCTACGGCTTTGGACCACGGCATGCCTTGTAGACAGTATGCCTGTCTACACTGCATACTGCTATGGCCGCAGTCCAATGCAGCTGACACAGTTGCTGAAAGATGGGGGTAGGCAGCTTGCACTGGTCCCCCTTTTGTTATGGGCCTAGTAGCAGTTGCCTTCCCTGCCTCTATGGTATGTCCGCCCATGATCTGACTGTTGCCCAATTTTCCCCACTCCTCAGATGCTTTGCTTCATTTTGACACCCTTTTTTAAGCTTTTAGCTAAGTGATGAAGGGTTAAGCCCAATTGTCTTTAGAAACTGTAATTTTTAAAAGAGAAGTACATGTTACAGACCATGTTCAAGGTACAAGAACATACACACAATATTCGATGCAATAAAACACAACAGACAGGTGGAATATCGATCAACTTGAGACAGATCGACTCGAACATATAGTAGCAATAAAGAGAATCAGTCAATAACCTAAACTTTCAGTTCTACTTGTATCTAGCTCCCTGCTGAGTCTAAAGGACGGTATAGTTCCAAGTTGCTCCAGATTTGCGTGTAGAGGGTTGAAAAAATGAAATAAAGAAAAGTCTGGAGCCTGCATACCATGCCTCCTCTTTCTTTTTTAATTAAGACATGGCTATTGCTATCCTAAGACAAACCATACATAATGCTAACGAGAAAACGCTAGAGGGTGGACAAACATGACTCAAAAACACAACATGGGGGGGGGGGGGGGGACACGACAGATGAGGGGGAAAAGAGGTGGGAAGGGAATGGAGAGGGGGACAGCCAGGATCCCCGGGGTGATGGTAGGCCCCTTACTGCCTGTATCCTCATTACACCTTCAGGTATTCCAGGTATTCCGCCGAGAAAGTAAAGCGGTCCCACTCAAGCCATGTCTCTCTATGTCTTTAGCGAGGCTGTGAGCTTCTCCATCCTGCCGATATCTCTGACTATGGCAAGCCACAATGCGGTAGTTGGGGGCTCCTGAGATTTCCAGCATGCCGGGATGCAAGTCCTTGCAGCATTCAAGAGCGGAGCGAGCACAGACTTGCCTCGTCTCCGGATAGAGGTAGGGGCAAGATTAAGAAGGTAACCTGCCGGGTCTTCGCCCAGGTCCATGTCCGTCAGGGCCTGGACAATTTTCCTCACGTTTCCCCAAAACCTGGAGAGGCCCTCACACTCATCCAGAATATGTGTAACATTGTGCCCCTTGCGCGAGAACATCTCCAGCACAAGGGGGAGGAGGAAGGGAATATTCTTGATAGTCTGGCTGGCACCAGATACCATCGAGTAAGACTCTTGTAAGACGCTTCTTGATACCTGCAAGACATGGAGGACTTGTGGGCCAGCTGCATCATTGCCAGCTTTTGCTCTTCAGTGAAATTCCTGTTTAACTCCCTCTCCCACTGATTACCAGTGAATAAGCAAATGCCAAGGCCCCTCTGAAGTGGCCGCTCCCCACGCAAACCTGTTCTAAGGGGGTCAGGGGTCTGGAGGTCTCGGCCGCCCGACTTATTGAGTTCTGAAAGTGTATTAACTGTAGGGTTGGCTAGAAGCTGAGCGCGGGTAAGGAATCCCTCTCCGCCAGCCCATCCAACCCCAACCAGCCTGACCCATCCTGTAGGTGTAGGATCCTAAACTGATTCTGCTCCGTCCATGCCCGAAATGTGCTGTCAGAGATGCCTACCGGGAAATCCGAATGGCCCATTAGCGGGGTCAGGGGCGAGAGGGACGGGGAGATATCCAGGTTCTGAAACGTCTTACATGCCACTCTCCGAGTGAGCCCAATTGTGGGGTGTTTGTTTAGTGCAGTAGTCCAATCCAGCGGTACCCAGGGCAGCCCCGGTAGGGGGATTGAGGAAGCCTCCTGCTCGATACTCGTCCACTGCTTTAGGTGGGAGTGTCTGCGCCAATCAATCACCCATATGCATCCATATGTGCACAGTGAATCAGGTTGATCACTCTTGTAGTGTTGTCTCTACCTTCCCTCGTAGGAACAAAGCCCACCTGGTCCCAGTGTATGATAGAAGGGATGAACGGGGCAAGCCTGTCAGCTATTATTTTATTAAAGAGCTTTATGTCGCTGTTCAACAGGGAGATAGGTCGGTAGCTTCTGCATTGTGCTGGATCTTTACCCGCCTTGGGGATGACAGGTATAATTGCTTGTAAGGTGTCCCTGGGCGGAGGTATGCCATCTCTTAGGGAGTCGAAGGATGCAATAAATTGGGGGCCCAGATTTTCCGAAAACTCTTTGTAATACTCTAAGCCGAAGCCATCAGGCCCCGGGGCCCTCCCTGGCTTAGTATTTTTAATGGCCCTTAAAAATTCATCCATCTCGATTCCATCCTCCAGGGCATTCACCTCCTCCTGTTTAAGTTGCGGGAGCCCCGACTCGCGAATATATGTTTCTATGTCGCTCCGATAGCTGGCCGGTTTGTCTCGTGGCAAGTTATAGAGTTTCTCGTAGAGCCCTCTGAAGGTCTTGGCAATGTCCGCCGTCAGGCGTCGCCTATTACCCTCCGGGTCGTGAATGAGGGGGATGTAGTTTCTGCTACATTGTGTTTCAAGGGCCCTAGCCAGAGCTTTGCTGCATTTGTTACTATAATCATAAAAGAACCTCCTGCATCTGACCGCTAATTTTTTGTCCTCGACAAAGCAAATGTCTCTGAGGGATTCCCCAGGCTCACCAACTTGGCTGCCAAAGCCCCGTCAAGGGTCTGTTTATGCTGAGTTTCAATTTTAAATATCTCTTGGGTAAGGTGGTCGTTTTGTTTATTCCTTTCTTTTTTAAGGCGCGCTTCATGCTTAATCAGAAGCCCCCTTATCACACATTTGTGGGCTTCCCACAGAGACATTCGCGAAATCCCCTCAGAGTTCTTCGTCACGAAAAACTCTGCAATGGCTCTTTTAATATCCGCCTTTACCCCCGGGTCTTGCAAGAGAGAGCTGTTCAGCCTCCATTGGCCTCTGAGGGGAGGGTGGTGTCAGGGATGGAGATAGTCAAAGAGACTGGAGCATGGACCGAAATGGTAATCTGACCAATATCCATACTGACTATGAGGTGGAGGAATCTGTGGGGGACCAGTAACCAGTCGATGCGCCCAATTGTCTTTTGTTTGCTCTGAGAACCCACTTAGGTCTAATAGACCCACTGAAATCAATGGGCATTTTAAGATCTATGCACTACATTGCCTTTGAAGAAACACTAAATGCAGCAGTAATCCCAAACTAGATTACAACGTAGTCTATCAATGTCTACAGGCAGCACAGATAAGGTGTATTTATTGCTCTTTACCTGCACATGTGTTGCAGTGTAAGTAGATATGCACCAATGCCTCCTGGTCCAGCTCTGGTTCTTGCTGGGTTCTCCACCATGGGATGGGAGGCATTTGGTGACCCTGATTCCTACCATGAGGTACCACAGCTCAATTACACAGACCTTCCCTCAGACCTCAAGATCAGGGCGTGGCAGCGAGCATATGACTCCCCACTTACCTGCCACGCACTACCGCAGTTACAATGCTCGCTCACAGCACCAATATGAGAAGTGGACGCAGCTAGTGTGTGTGGCCCTAGTACAGATTGACTTTAATGGGCTCTTTTATTGGACGGCTTGCCAGCCAAGGTTATGCACATGGGCAGGAGTAATTGGTGACATGATTATACACTAAATAGAGAAACGCTGGGTAAAACAATAGAAAAAGCCCCAGGGGTACCCCTGTATAAAGTCACTGGTCAGACCCCATATAGAATATTGTGTACAGTTCTGGGCACCAGTGCTTTAAAAAAGCCATATCAGAACTTGAGTGCATTCAAAGGCAGCCAACTAAATTAATAAAGGGAATGAGGGAACTAGAGTACCCTGAAAGATTGTCAAAATTAGAGATGCCTGAGAGGTGACCGAAATACTATGTATAAATATACCTGGGGAAAATACAAATATCTGTATCACAATCTATTTAAAGCCAGGACTGTAAGTAATAGTAGGGGGCACCCACCAAGGTTAGAGGAAAGACGCTTCTTGCACCAGCATTCTTTACTGTAAGAGCAGTGAGACTATGGAACACCAGAAAAGGTAGTCATGAAGTATACACTAAAAGAGTTAAGAGTTAAGCCGGACTTTCACCATGATTTATTGAAAAGCTCAAACCCTTAAAAAACCATTCCACAGCATCTAAAGTTAATATATTTTATGTTTTTAGTCACTTACTTATTATTCTTTCCCCCACTGGGCTGTAACTCTGTTTATGACTTTAGGATACGGGCGCTGCCATCTTGACTCAGAAGCATCACACTTACTGAGGAGAGGAGAGTGGGATAAAGTACAGGGGGCAGGTTATAGCTGTGCTTTGCTCAGACAGAGCAGAGCTGGGGTCAGGAAAAGGTCAGCAATCCCAGAATGCAGAGCAGCACAGTCAGAAGGCACTTCCTGTTTGCAGGCTGCCTGATGCTCTATGAGCCACCATCTTGGATGTTTAAAGGCTCATAACATGCAGTAGATGCAGGTAGGGTGATTTTTTAATGTCAGCAATCTGTATGTACAGGGTGTGGGAAACATATAAAATAGACCGCTTTAAAATGACATGGATACCTTCCTTGTATGTAATAACATCACCAGCCATATTTACTAGCCCACTAATAACCGGCTGAACTGAATGGACTAAAGTCTTCTTTCAGTCTTACAGGTGCCCAAAAACACTCAGACGGAGCGCAAAGAATTCCACATGCGCCTAGGCGCATGTTTCATTGCACACGCCGAGCGCACATGCGAGTCTCACTAAATGGCAAGTGCATGGGAGAAGCGCAAATTGTCTCTTCTAGCACCAATTTGCGCCTTCCACAAGGAAAATCCGCCGTTTTGAAGCGCAAATGGTCCTGCCCCATGCACATTTGGCCGGCTAATCACTTAGCTGCTCCAGATGGTCCCCCATGTTTCTCCGCTTTCCTGCATCGTTTCTCTAAAGCGATTTGATCTCTTCAGCTTCTATGCTTTCTGTGAAGCTCTATCCGCCATTTCAGAGTGTATTCTCTGGAGAACCTTCTGTGTTCTCTATTTTTGGGGGGGTATTCTAATTCCAGTTAACCCTTAAACTTTTTGCCCAATGTTTTGTCCTAGATGTTCTCTTCAACCTTCCCTTCCCTGTTTGTTTTACATCTTAATGATATTGGTGCTCCTTTTTGAAGAAAGGTGTGTAATTGGACACGTCCACTTCAGTCTTGTTTGGTTCTTGTGAGTGAGCACATGTTTATATTCAGTGGTATTGTCTGGTGCACCCCTGTTACTAGAAATTTTAAATCTTAATGCTTAACAATTGAAATATAATTGTTTTATTCTTTTTGCTAAACTTTGGGGCCTAATATCCACATTTTTGTTGTTTGGACCTTTTTTTGTAATTTGATTTTTTTTTTGACAATTCATTATCTTTTTTTTTTTCCAACAAAAAAAGGGTTCAATCCCTAAAAAGAACTTGTGGCCGATACTTTCATTGTTCAAAAACAACACCGCCGGCATGAAATTAGGCTGTTACTCATTGGAATCGGCTGTTTCCTCCACCTATTTGCTGGAGGAAATTCACTTTTCAAATTGCCACATTTGCGCACGCTTTTCTGCCCTCTAAACATATCATAAATCAGGCGCCAGAGACAGTTAGGTGCACCAAAATGGCGCTATTGGAACATTTCAGAAGCAAATTAGCAGATTGATGAAAGCTAATTGGTGCAAAAACAAACGTGCATCCCATTTTGACGACCATGAATCATGCGGAAGCCCGAGTGCGACTTGGCACTCCAAAAAATGTGTGCAAACTTATTTGAGCACGACAATGAATCAACCCAAGCGCGTCCGCCTCCCGTGCGTCCCTCTTACAGGGAGCGCACCCACACTATGTAATAGAGGGGCCTAGTCAATTCCGCATAGGGTTGTACAAAGAAGAGCAGTGGGGATCCACCCCACTGTAATGATGCCACTGAGGGGGGAGGCAAAGGGGGCGCAGGGCAGGAAAGTTTTGGACCTACCCTGAACGTAGTCTATTCTCCAAGAAGGCTTTCAGGCACTGCGCTGCTTCCTCAAGCTCTCTCCAGGATCTTTCGCTGGTACACGCCTGGATTCTCTCTCTGCTATGCAGGCCTTCCTTCTCTTTTCGATAGGTCAACAGCCCCAGTCAACAACCCTCGCTGTCGCCACCATCAGCCTATCAGAGCCCTATGACTCATGTTAGACAACTTCAGGGCTATCTAACTCATCCTCATAGGCCTAACCATGTAACTACATCTAGTTTTTGCTTTATTCCCTAAATAAACATAACTCAAGCTCTATTGGTCGGGGGGAGGGGATATTTTCTTGTCCCTACAGTGTTATCAGGTAAGAGGAGGAGATGGATGCAGGAGATATTTTGAAATTGGAAGCAGCAGGAGGTGGCTAGGGAGTGAATGTGAGGTGTGAATGAAAGAGAGAGGAGTCCAGAATGACACCAAGACATCAAGCTTGAGGAGTTGGAGTTATTGTGAGATTATTTACAGAGATTGTGGTGTTAGAGGTGGGAGGGAAGTGGTATGGGGAGAAAATTTAAGGACACGAGAGGACGAGGAAGAGATGGCTGATAGACAGTCAGGAAGGCTAGAGAGGAGGAAAGATGGATTTGGGCCTGAGAGGTAGGCCTGAGTGTTGTCTGCATAAAAGTGATATTGAAAGCCCAGTGAGGTTATTAGTTGGCTAAGACCATAATCTCAATGATCGTCAGAAAGTTAGGAGGAGAGCCAGGAGTGTGAGGCCTTGAATTCCATGGCAATATGGTGGACCAATGATGAGGCAACCAAGGAAAATACTAATCAATCTGTGTAGATCTGTATCCTTAGCATCTTACCGAAGCAGCTGAAGCAGATTTCTCCTTCTCAAGTTCTGATTTTAGCTGCTCCTGAGCAAGAGACAACTGTAAAGAAAGAAAGCAGTGTTATATTTTCCATACATATATAATTCTGCAATATATTAAAACGTCTGAAAGGTAATCTGGCTGCAGTTATATTTTTTCCATTTGTGCTGAAAGCCACTAAAACCTAGACTGACTGTTATAGAAAACAATGGAGTAACAGGAAACAGCATCGATCTACAGTTGTCACATCTATGTACAGGGAGTCATATATTGGGATGGGATGTAAAACTTTGGGATGTGCTATCTCTTCCTTCTGCTGAGACTATAACAAACACGGCGAGTCCTTCTGAAAAGCCTGCCAGTTCCCTGCTGAGAGGTCCATTGCGTTAAATTGTTATAGCCAAACAGCAATTCATTTATCAACTGATTCTATTGTAATCAGCTGTGATACTTTCTAAAATGGCCACGAGCCTATTATTGTAATATAGCTTACATGTAATGTGTGCATCGCACTGTGGGATGGGAAGGGCTCTCTAAGGATTGTCTTCTCTGTAGGTGCAGTGTCCTGGTTTACTGTAAAATTATCCATCCCTTATTACTCTTCAGGTACAAGTTCTGTAGGAAAAAAAACAGCTATACACTCCTCAGGCCAGCTAATCCATTGCTGATCTGACAGCAAATGATGGCTATCTTCAGTTATCGGTTGTTTTAGTGTGCTCCCCTATCATGCCCCAGACCAGCAATGACGAGGTAAGACTAGGATGACTGTGCATGCTCTCCTCCTTCCAATGAATTTCACAACTTATATTTTGTAGTGTATGTAAATGATGTACTGATGAAGCACATTTAGTGCGAAATGCGTTTACACCTAAAAAGGATATATACTACTTGCTACAACTGTGGACTTCTTGCTACAATCTGAATAATTGCTACAAAACTGACCCAACAAAGAGGCGAATAAGAAATAAACGAGAAATTAGATACTAAGACACGGATTGTTGAAATCATAATTGTTTATTTATTATTTTCTATTTTTTACTTTCGTCCTTGTAAATGAATGATATATGTGTAACAGGTACAGAATATTAAGCGAATGATGGAAAACATGGTATAGTCTGAAAAAAACACCAACTTTTGTTCCAACTAGTGAAAGGGTGAGGGACAAAACCTCCCTCCATACATTACAAAATAGGGGTTCTATAATCTTGTAAGGACACAATTAAGGAGCTGACTCCCCCCAAAAAAGACAAAAGGAACCGGTGACACCCCCTCCTTTTTTTCTTCCCTATAATATATATCCTTCCAATGAGTAAGACAGTGTGCTCCATCATGCCCATCCGGTAGCCCAAGTAAAGAAGGCACAAGACGCAGGCAAGTGGCAACACTGAAAATAGAGGATGTGCCCTCTCACTTACTAATGAGGGAGCCAGTTTCCTTATGACTGAAAGCAGGCGCATGGCTTGAAGCCAGGTGAGTGCACGCATCTGCAGTGATAATGAAGAAGGAAAGGGTTTGGTTATGCTTCAAAAGCTGTAGCTGCACTGGATCAAATCTCGTGGGTGTAGGGGGGGGGGTAAAATGTTTTTGTTTTAACTCACAAATGACCTGGGATTTTGACTTCCCCGGGTCTTTTTCCGTTCCCTGGGGGCATCCAGAACTGGAAGGTCCCATTGTGTGAAACCCCCCAGACTGCTGGTATACACTCACCTATCCCTGGTTCAATGGCGCATGCACGGCCTCTTATCCAGAGCCATCAAAGCCGTTTGCCATGACTATCATTCCACAAACGGCTCTGATATGCTTCAAATGACAGTGAGAGCGGCCACAACCCCCCGCCTATCTGAATGTGCCCACAACTTGAGGATGTGGCTGTTCTTGCACCCTATTGAAAACAATTAGCGCTGTTTGCCGAATTACATAGTCACAGCAAATGGCTCCCATTGGATAAGAGACATTGAACCGGGACTAGGTGAGTGAATACCGGCAATCGAATCCCAAATTGGGATGCCCCAAAGGAAGGCCAGCGCTTGTCCCTGGAATCATTCAGATTCCAAGGCCACCCCCTCTGTGGGTTTTGTTCGGTTTTAAAGAGAACCCTAAATCATTTTGGTTCTGTCACACCCCCACCAATGGAGTATGTTCTACCAGTTATAAGTTAAAGAGAAGCCTGAAATCAGGCAAAATTATTTTACATGAATCGGGATGCCCCACAGTGTGAAACCCCCCAGATCACCTGAAAACTCACCTTCTTTCCCGGTCCAATGGCACATGCGCGAACAGCGGCCGCATCCCCGCTATCCCTTTAGCAGGGTGCGTGCCTGCGCAAGCCATTTGTGAATAGCCGGCATGGGCATGTTCCCTGTTAGAGGGGGGGGGGGGGACGAGAAACCATGCATGAGCCATTGGACCAGGGAAGTGCAAGTCAGATAGGGCGACCTGGGAGGTTTCATCGGGGCATTCCCGATCGGGGGGGATACGGGGGGCAAGGACCTAAACCCAGGATAGTCAAAATTCTGGGTTTTGGTCCCCTTTAACCCCATGCAGATGTTGTGGAATGGCATAAAGATGAATCACTCATGAATTACATGGGGGCGGCCATCTTGCCACACATCTAATAGTCCTGCTTACACATGAGAATTAAGGGGGTGCTGTGCCAGCAGCAATTTACACCAAATTGAGAGAGATATAAACCTCAGAAACAGGGAGAAGCAGCTAATGTAGAATAAGAAATCAGTGTGAGGGAAGCTGATACAATGTATTTCTATGGCAGCAGCTGCAAAAGCACTCAGTCAGGGGATACAATATATTTTTATTCAATGATAAGTCATTACAACTGAAGGCTTGCTACTCCTGGTTAGAAATAACATTACACAGAGATATACGCAAATTTTAAATGAAAGGTTCATTTTTTAAGTAGCAGATCTCTCATGTGTGTGACAAGATGACTGCATGTTTCAAGTGATACTGCAAGCAAAGGTAATTGTTACACCATTGTGTCGGGCTAGATTTGCCACTGATCTAAACAGTTTTCCTTTTTTAAATTGAAGCAGAAATAGCTGGGATATTGGGGTTTATAGGTTCAGCCAATTACATTCTCTTTTTCATCCTGTCCCCCAATCAGCTCAGCAGAGTGGGACTGAATTGCTGGTCCCTCCCTCCTCCCATCCCTCCCTCCACCTCCTCCCACCCCTCCCTCCACCTCCTCCCACCCCTCCCTCCACCTCCTCCTCGAGATTCATCACATTGCTTTCAGCGCATTATGCAGCATCACAGATCCAAGGGCCACGTCCACTTTTTTCAGCGGATAAATCATGAGGTGAAACTGTAAATCTTGGCCATCTCTCCCGTTTAAAAACAGAAAACAGTTTAGGACGGTACCAAATGTAGCCCAACACAATAGTGTAACGGTTACCTGCAGCAGCACTTTAAGAGTACAGACTCTGCCTGCTATTCCAGACATCTGCATAGTGTTAATCCCTCATAATAAGATTATGTCACTGATTGCCAGAGGTGGGGCTTTAGGGGAACAATTTACTAAGCTTTGATTTTTTGACTGGAGGTCCACTTTAGCCTGCTTTCCCTATGCTGGCCATCAGGGACTGCATCTTCCAACCATCATTTTTTTATGTTTTATATTTCTCAACAGCTCCCAGAGAACTCTCTCCTTCTGCATGGCCTACTCAGCAGCAGATGACTTATCCATGCATGTCTCATGTGAGGGTCCCAATTCATTTCGGGGACCCTAAAAAATTAGTCAGCAGAAGGGAGAAAGTTTGATAGTTCATCAGGGAATGCAAGTGCTGGAGAAAGAAAGACGTAGCCCCTGACAGTCAGCATGAGAACAGAAATCAGGCGAATCCTTTCCATTTTAGTATGACCACCCTGCAAATGTGCTGACATGGCTGCCCGGTCCCTTAGCACTTGCCGCATGAGCAAGCCAGGCAAATGTGACCACTTTGGCTTGCCTGGCTGACTAATGTTTGGAGTGCTAAGGGGCGGGGCCGGACGTGTGACCACATATGGAGGTGGTCATGGAGGAAAAATAAAAAAGATGGTCAAACTTTGGAGCCCTGCTGCCTTATATACAGGGAGCTTCACTAAATGGAGAACAGGCACATGGGACAGGCTCCAGACGAGCTCCCTGCTGCCCTATTATTGCCATTGCCTAAACTGTCCCTTTAAAAGAGACATTAAAGTGGACCAAAGCCCTGGGGCATTCTAATTTAGGATGCCCTGCTGTGTGACTCCCCTTCAGTTGGCTGCTATACGTACCCACGGTGCAGACGCGGCTCTCCTCCAATCAGCTTCCTCATATTAGAGAAGCTGAATAGGATCCTAGCAACACTTGCTCCACCCCCTGTACCCACCCCCTAGACTGCGGCCAGCCATTCAGTTACAGCAGGCACGGCCACGCACAGCCTGAGAAGGATTCGAGAGAAGCCACAGCCGGACGCGCGTATGATAATAAAATCACATAGCTGTTTGGGATGTCCCGGGGTGGAGGCCTAACTGGTTTTGGTCCACTTTAGGTAGTTTTTACTTTAGCTGCACTTAAACCTGAAAATGATGGCTTGTAGCACAGAAGCCCTTGACAAGCATTGATCAGGGCAGGCATCAGCATTAGGCTTACCCGGCATGTGCTGGGCACTTGCACCTTGGGAGGGCCCACCACATTCCCCTGGGCAGCCCATATGCAGGACGCAAAGCCGTGAAGTAAACCAGATTAAAGTGGACCAAAACCCAGGATTTTAACTATCCTGGGTTTTGGTCCGTGCCCCGCTGTGTGAAACACCCCAGGTCCAATGGTGCATGTGCGGCCGCTTGTCCAATCAGAGCACACGGAACGCTCAAGCACCTGCATCCAGAAGCTTGTCTAATGCGGGCGGGTCCGAGCGCGCTGCCAAGCATGCGCCCTGTTAAAGGAATAGCGGTGATGCGGCTGCTGCTCTCGAATGCGCCGTTGGACCGGGAACGAAGGTGTTTTTGGACGTCCTGGGGGTTTCATACAGTGGGGCACCCCTGATCAGGGTACCCCTGGGGAAGCGAGTATGCCTGCCCTGGAGTCTCATAGACTCCAGGGGGTTTTGGTCCTCTTTAAAGTGGACCAAAACCCAGCAGGATCGGCCCGAGAATCTATAAGATTCCCGGGTCGATACATTCCCTCCCCGCGGGGCATCCAAAATCGGGATGCCCTGCTGTGTGAAACCTCTCAGGACGCCCGCAAACCTTACCTGAATCCCGGTCCAACGGCGCATCTCGCGATTCTCTCAAGCAGGGCCGCCAGCGCACTCTGAGCCACTGAGCTTTGAAGCGCATAACTCAGCCGCTACGAACGCGCTGATTGGACATGCGCCGTTGGAGCGGGGTGAGGCGAGTTGATCTGGTGGTTCTGGGGGGTTTCACACAGCGGGGCACCCTCGATAGTCAAAATCCTGGGTTTTGGTCCACTTTAAGGACTATCAGCTGGGGGCAGACTAGCAATTGGGAGAGCCTTTCTTTCCATCTGTCAGTCCTGCTATTTGTGTTTTTTCTTTTATTCTTCTCTTAGTTTCCATCTATGCTTTGTTTCTTTCTTTCATCTGTTCCTTCTGTCATTCCTTTTCTTTCTGTTATTTTTGCTTTCCATCTTTTCCTACCATTCCATCTCTATAAATTCCTACCTTCTTTTTTCTGCCATTCCTTTCATTCTTTTGGTCATTTATTCATTTTCTTTCTGCCATTCATTATATGCTTTTGCTCTTTCTTGCTTTCCTTTTATTTTGATATTTCTTTCCATCTATTTGTTGTTTCTTTCTTTAATCTATTCTCCGTCATTTTCTTTCATCTTTCCCTATACTCTTCCCTTTTTTGTCATTCCTTTTCTCTTTTGTTATTGCTTTCAATTTTCTTGTCATTACTTCTGTTCTTTCTTTATTTTTGTCATTCCTTTTATTACATCATTCTTTGTTTCTGTCATTCCATCTACAATGTGTTTCTATCATTCCTTCTATTATTATTATTAATAATTATTTGTTGTTTATGTTTATTTATACAGCGCCATCATCTTCCATAGCGCTTTACGAGGTAATATTATGTTTTTCTTTGGCCATATTTACCATACATGCAACCACTATGTATGGAGTGTCATTGATTGGAAAAGTCTTTATTTTTGTCATTTCTTTTGTCACCGTTTATCATTCCTTCTATTATTATAAATTAATTAATTGTTTATATTTATTTATATAGCGCCATAATCTTCCATAGCGCTTTACGAGGTAATATTATGTTTATTTTTGTCATTCCTTTTATTGCGTCTCTCTTTGTTTCTGTCATTCCTTCTACAATTTTTTTCTGTTATTCCTTCTATTATTATTATTCTAAATTATTAATGTTTATTTATATAGCATCTTCCATAGCACTTTAAAAGGTAATATTAGGTTTTTCTTTGGCAATATTTACCATACATGCAGCCACCATGTATGGAGTGTCATTGATTGGAAAAGTCTTTATTTTCGTCATTCCTTTTGTTACCGTTTGTTATCATTCCTTCTATTATTATTATTATTATTAATTAATTAATTGTTGTTTATGTTTATTTATATAGCGCCATAATCTTCCATAGCGCTTTACGAGGTAATATTATGTTTATTTTTGTCATTCCTTTTATTACGTCTCTCTTTGTTTCTGTCATTCCTTCTACAATTTTTTTCTATTATTATTATTCTAAATTATTAATGTTTATTTATATAGCGCCATCATCTTCCATAGCACTTTACAAGGTAATATTAGGTTTTTCTTTGGCAATATTTACCATACATGCAACCGCCATGTATGGAGTGTCATTGATTGGAAAAGTACGGTAACATTGCAATAGCCGTACATGTAGGCGACCATTACTTGTTATTTCTTTATAAAGAGACTTTAATGGAATCTTATTATTTTGCTAAACTAATTTGCTCTTTTTTTTTTTACTTTTATTAGCTTGTCTCCACTCTCCGCGTCATTCTCTGGCCATCAATGGATTAAACATTACCTAGTTAGCGTTGTAATCATTTTATTGGATTAGAGGTCCCCTTGCTATGCTCTATGGCACAATACTGCAATGTGGGATGGGCTCACTTTGATAGGCCACTTGTCATCTTTTCATCTCTTTCAAATAAGACATCAATCCGGACATACAAAACGGTTTTGTTCCCTGTTTTTTTTTTTTTTTTGGCTCGTTTTGTAGCAGTTTGAGATAATGCTGGGGGCTGGCTATTACCATACGTAAAATAAAAAGCCATCACTTTGTGTCAAAAGTCCCACCTTCTCAATAGTCCTTTGGTCCTCTTCCATTCTCACTTTCATGGTGCCCACATCCTGATCTGAAACAAAAGAAGAGAATAGTAGAGCGTGAAATCTCATTCCCGCGAGCAGCCATTGACAGCCCGCGGTGGAGGTCACTCCAGAAGACCTGGCCGCTGCTCACTGGATGAGTGTCCTGGCATCACTCTGACCCTTCACAACTACCCTTGACATTCGGGGTCTTCTCCCCGCTGTTCAGCCGGCTGCCTGGAGAGAAATTAAGAAGTAAGTTCAAGAGCCAAGTGTGGCACTCAAGACCTGCTGCTGTTTATCAATAGGGCTAGTGGCCGGCCATGCTGTTAGTCACAGCATATACGAAGGGCTTTAGCAGGTGGTTCTCCCGAGTTGAAAGGCTCTGGCATGAAAAGTTAAGGAGTCCCATTAAATCATATGACAAACATGTGGGCAGAATATGGTCCTTGTCCCATTCAACAGATTAATGAGCTCATTTTCTGACAATAGGCAGTCGTGTGAATAGTAATAGTGTTTATGAAGATATGCCTGGATCTAAGGTTACCCGTAGGCGGAAAGCAGCAATTTGATAGACTTATACTAAATCTCCCTATGGACCTTTAAAGTGGATGAAAACCCAGAATTTTTACTATCCTCTGGGGGTGTCCCGTTGCATGAAACCCCCCAGATCGCCTAAGCCAACTCACCTCTTCCTGGTCCTACGGCGCATGCACAGCCGCTCGTGCAATCAGCGCGCTCGGAGACGCTGACGTCATGTCGTCTAAGGCTTTGTCTAAGAGTAGCAGCTCCAAGCATGCTGAAGGCCACATCCTCCACTACCCTCTAACAGGGAGCGTGCCCGCGCCGACCATTCACAAATGCCTGGCGCGGTCAAGTGCCCTGCTAAAGGGATAGCGAGGATGCGTCCGTCAGCGCGCTCAGAGCCGGTGCTCTTAGACAAAGTCTTAGACGACATGACGCTAGCAGCTCCAAGCACATAGCGCATGTGGCAGGGAAGAGGTGAGTTGGCTTAGGTGATCTGGGGGGTTTCACGCAGTGGGGCATCCCCGGTCGGGGTGCTCTGGGGGGGAAAAGACTAATTTTGGATGCCTCATGATTTTGGATGCCCTGGAGGAGTCCCGGGCCGATCGCGGTGGGTTTTGGTCAACTTTAAGGGATAGTCAACCCAACGGCACTTATAAGGCAGCAAGCATCTTACCTAATGCACATTCCATGTGCCTCTCCTCTATTTCCATGCAACGCAGGGTAGAAGCCATAGCAGGGCTCCAGAATTTGCCCTCCTTTCAGTTTCATTCTTCCTAGACTACACAAAAAAGTGGTCTGCCACTCTGTCGCTTGGGTGAGTGAGTGTGAGTGAGTAGGGAAAGCTGTAGTGGTCCAGCAGCACGATTAAGACTTATAAAGCTGCAGCATGACACACCCTTCCCTTTCCAGCTCAGTCATGACCCAGAAACTGAAGCAAAGAAAGCAGCTTTGCTTAGCATACACAAGGTATTTATATAGTCTAAGCATATACAAAACATATAAGAAGACAAAAATATTTTTTACACAGTTCCCAGGGGGATAAGGGGGATGAAAGTTAGTTTGTGCCTGAACAGGGACTTAAATTGGATGTCCAGTCTAAGTGTAATCTCCTCCCCTGGAGCTGAGGCAGTATGGGGGGGGGGGGGGGGTTACAACAAACAAAACTCCTTACCTTGGCCAGGATCCAACGCTCCAGTGGTGCATTTTCCTGCTCGGTGCACGGAATAGGGGTGTTGATTGCTGAACCCATTTATTTATTGATCATTTATCTCATTGGTGCACACCGTTATGTTGTTTTTCTTTAAAGCGGACCAAAACCCAGCGCAAAAGGCTCGGGAATCTAGGATTCCTGGGACGATCGATTCAGTCCCCCCGGGGTATCCAGAATCGGGATGCCCTGCTGTGTGAAACCCCCCAGGTCACCCTGTACACTTACCTTGATTCCTGGTCCAACGGCACATGCGCAAGCCATGGCTGCATCCCAGCTATCCCACTAGCAGGGCGCGTGCACGTGCCAGGCATTTGTGAATGGCCAGCATGGGCACGCTCCCTGTTAGAAGAGAGCGGGGGTTGCGCCCGCCAACAGGCTTGGAGCCGCTGGCTTAGACGGTGTGACGTCAGCGGCTCCAGGCGCGCTGATTGGACGAGCGGCCACGCATGCGCCGTAGGAACGTGGAGAGGTGAGTTACGCTTGGAGTTCTGGGGGCTTTCGCACAGCAGAGCACCCGGGGGGAAAGGACCAACACCCAGGATAGTCAAAACCATGGCTTTTGGTCCACTTTAAAGAAGAACATGGGCCTCGCTGCAGTCGTCTAAAAGACTCCACTGAAACGAATTATCCCATTCCTTTTTACAAATTTGTGAATAGGATATTTAATAAAATCTGGAAATCCAGGAGGCACTTCATCTTAGGATAGAGGACCCTAAGAACCTCTTCCAACTTGTAAATGTGTTAAAAAATGGACAGGCACCCCAGAATGTAGAGGTAGCCTCACATTTTTTTACTAAATTACCCCCTCTGTTTCCATTCCCTCTTTTGGTTGCATGTTTAATTGTCACAGCACTTGGAATCACTGTAGATGTATGCACTGAAACAACTTTCCTGTGAAAGTGAGAACAAGATGCACCCTGCCGGACTCTCCAAAGAACGCTGCTCTGCAGGGGATCTGGCGTGAACGCCTCTCAGAGGAAAGAAAATGAAATCTCTGGGATTCCTGTGCTTGGCACAAACCGAGGTAGCATGAATACACCCTGACCTGGCTACTCTATAGTGTTTATTGTTTTATAAGCTTTTCTTCAGCAGCTCTCTACTCATTTTCTTGCTTGGAGAAATAGCCTATCCAAAGGCTTGGGTTCTTGCAGTCTGAATCAGGGTTTTTTCTAGGAGTTTTTATCTTTATACAGTATCCTCACATGTCTTCCAGGACCTACTGCATCTTGTTAAGGAATTTACAAGTTTCACCAAATCCATGTAAAATTTAGTTCAATCTGATATCTGATCAAATCTGTATTCTGTAGAGATGACCCTTGGATATATCATGCTGTATGTAAAAATAACCTCCATAGGAAAAGATCATATAGCTATGTACAGCTGTTGCCATCTATCAGATGAGCCAGGAGTGTCAGCTCATGGATACTGCTTTGGTTGTTCACTTGTGATATGCATTTCCCAATATGGACTGTAATACAATTACATGTATGGGCTGATATACGTAGTTTAAGACTCGTCCAGTGATTGGCTCCAAGTATGTCCTTTTTTGTTTTCTCTGTTAAACTATAATAAACCTCCAGGCCTAGTCAAGCACGCCCACGGAGAGAACGAAATGGCCTATGGATAAGAAAGCATATATCTGTGTCTGTGTGTATATGTGTCTGTCTTTAAATGGCATAATCAAGATGGTCAATTTCCCCGACAATCTCCACACCCTGATGTTGCTACCCAGGTGCGTACATAGGTTATGTAGGACCCAAAAGCACACCAGTGCTACTAACCGCACCCCAGTGCTGTGAGCCGTCCCCAACCGGATGGTGGCATTCACCGGGTACAGTGTGGCTAGGAAGTGATCATTCTATTACCTAGTCAAGCATTGTTTTTGGTCGCTTTTGAAAGGGATTGTCCATCCAACTGAAATAATTCCCCCACAAAGCAGCTCCTATCTCTTTCTTGCTGTCTCAGTACCTTGGCTTCCTGCAAGCAGGGCTTTTTCTCGTCTCCTTCATTCCGGGGCACCACCATCAGCAACCTGTGGGTTAACCTCAGCTGTAGCCTGGAACTGCAAGGAAACAAACTAAGCTCCTTCTGGCCTATACAGGACAGGCTGTGGCAGGACATCCTCAGTTATTTTCTTGCAGATGACGGGATTGAAGAGATCAGGATTTTTATTTTATTTCCAGTTTTGTTTGACCCGGAGCAGGGACTTCGACTCCCAGCTCTTCATTGTTTGCACCTTCCTGGAGGCCCGCCTGGGTGCGTTTGGCCTGTCAGTGGTCAGTGGTGTCGAGCGTCACAGTAGGGGAGAGTCATGGCTTCTGGCCTTACAGGCCTCTGCAGGGGAGGGGACTGGGTTCCCACATTTGCGCCTTCCGTGGCTCTGCCCCCTCTCTTTTTCTGTCATGAGGCACCGCCATTTGAGAGGTGCCAGAGTCCCTTCCAGCTGCCAGGGACTGCTGAGACTCCCCCTGTCGGTGCTGCTGTGGCCTGCTCTGCTTCTGCACTTCTCCTGTCCCCTGGGGGCTTAAGTTCTTGTCTCATCGGATCCAATCACATAAAGCTGATGTGTGTTTCTGTCTTCCAGGGTGGGGGTCTTCTGCATCCTTCCATGTGGGTTAGTCTTAATGTTATTTATTTCTCTGGTAGTGCAGGCAGGTCGGGGCATGGGTCCACAGGCAGTGCGCTGTTGGGACTAGCACACCAACTGTACTCGCTAGCCATCAGTTGGGGTGCCGTTCTGGACAACCAGACGGTCCCAGATGCTGGGACCAGCTGGCGTGTCGTCTCCCAATCAATGTATTAGAACCGAGGGTGATTCTGTTGGCTCTCAAGCATTGGACTGGCCAGCTCCGAGGCCACCCAGTCAGGGTACTGTTGGACAACTCCACTGCTGTGGCCTACATAAACCATCAGGGGGCTACCAGGAGTAGGCAGGCGTTCCAGGAAGGAGTTACATAATGAGGTGGGCGGAGCTTCACGTTCTATGCATCTTGGCGATCCATATTCCGGGGGTGGAGATTCTAAAGGATCGATTATTGAGCACCAGGATGTGTTTCAAGCTCTCTGTGACCAATGGGGAGTGCTGGAGTGGACCTCTTTGCATCTCGACACAACTGGAAGGTTCAGAAGCTCGTGTCCAGGGTGCGAGACCCCCTGGCCATAGCAATCGCGCACTGGCCATCTACCACTGCTACCACTGCCCCTACTGGGCTGTGTCTTAAAGGTAAACGGCAAATGGATTCCCATCATCCTGCACTGGGCCAGAAGGGTGTGATTCGCTGGATCTGGTGAGCCTGGCAGTGGAGCCCCCTGCGATGACACAAACCAACCGCCCAGATATTCTACAACAGGGTCCTCTGCGGCACCCCAATTCTCAAGCGCTGGCTTTAGCGGCTTGACTGTTGAGACTAGCATCTTGGAGGAGAGGGGCCTCTCCACTGCAGTAATTTGGACCTTGATTCGTGGCTTGGTGTGAGTCAAATGGCTACTCCTGTAGGGGATTCTCGTAGCCCAGGATGCTGGAGTTCCTTCAGAAAGGCCTGGACTGCAGCCTAGCACCCCTAAAGGCCAGGTCTCTGCCCTGTACATGCTTTATATTCCCAAAGGACAATCACGGGGCACAGGTTAGTCCATACGTTCATGCAGGGTGCTGTGCATGTTCGCCCTCCGAGGCGCTCGTTGGTCCCATCTTGGGATCTCGTCCTGATCCTGTCGGTGCTCTAAGGGCTCCCCCTTTGAACCCATGGTAGAGGCCTCTCTGGCGATGCTCACTTTGAAGGTGCTTTTTCTTCATCACCTCCATAAGCTGGGTGCACTCTCTATCAAGTCACCCTTTTTGGTGCTGCAAGAAGATAAGGCCATGTTCAATGTTAAACAGGCATTTTTTGCCCAAGGTGGTCTCTCTCCATCTAAATCAGGAGATTGTGCTATTATCTTTGTGTCCGCGCCCCACTCATCAAAAGGAGCAGCTCCTGCATTCCCTGGATGTCGTCAGGGCTTTTAAGTATTACTTGGTGGCTACACGAGAGTTACGCAAGACGGAAGTCTTGTTCATGATCCCAGAAGGATCACAGAGGGGCCTGGCAGCTGCCAGGTCCACTCTCAGCAGATGGATCAGGCAGCCGATCATACAAGCTTACGTCTGCAAGGACAAGGAGGCGCCCTTCCAAGTCAACTCCCACTCTACCAGGGCGATTTCCACTTCTTGGGCCCTCCAGCACTGTGGACCAGGTGTGCAAGGTGGCGACCTGGTCCTCTCTCCACACCTTCATGAAGTTTTACAGAGTTGATATCAGGGCATTGGCCAATGCTGCTCTTGGACGTAAGGTGTTGCAGACTGTGGTGAACCCCTCGCAAGGGGTCTAGTTCTGAGGTTCACTGTTCCTGATTATGTTGACGCAGTCGGTCGGTTGCTGTGCTAGCACGGTCCCATCCTTACTGAAGGTACTGCCTTGGGACGTCCCACACGTTGCTGATGGTGGTGCCCTGGAATGGAAGAGACGAGAAAAAGGAAATTTGCGTAGTCACTGGTAAATTTCTTTTCTTGTTGTCTTCCAAAGCACGACACCCACCCTTCTACAGGGTTAGTGTTTTTTTACCAGGGTGCTGTGTGCGCAGGTTAGCATTGCTCCCCTCCCGGGGCTGTGGCTATGCTGCTCTTTAACTAACTGAGGATGTCCTGTCACAGCCTGCTCTATATAGGCTGAGAGGAGCTTAGTTTGTTTTCTTGCAGTTCCCGTCTACGGCTGAGGTTAACCCACGCATTGCTGATGGTGGTGCCCCCGAATGGCAGACGATAATAAAATAAATTTACCGATATGTACGCAAATGTTCTTTTTCTCTGGCCTTCCAGCGCCTCCCTCAGCACTGCGGCCACCATTAGAAAGCTGCTGGCCTTGACAGAGGCACACCCCGTCTGTGCTCAGCAGAGCATGGCCCGCTTGTCAATTCAGCCTCCTGTTCAGTAGAAGCACGATCTCTGAAAACGCACATCAAATTTGTATAAAGGTGTTCTTACAGATCCTAATGCAATCATGCAATGTTCACTAGTCTTGGAGAGCAGACAAACGCTCTCAATGCTCTACAATGGAATGGGGGCAAGTCAGGCCTCTGACATTGCAGTGAACCAAGAGGACGTGCCAATGCCCCTGTGACTGATGGCGGAAGGGCGTGAGTCAGACACGGATGTGCCGATGACTGAAGTTCGGGCCCGACAGGTGCGGAGTACCCTTTTGTTTTTTGGGGTGGTCAATTCCTTCAAAGATTGTAAGAAAGCTAAAATCTGATTTTGGACCTGCATACTGAAGTGAAGCATGGAAGAAATACCATTTTGTGAATACTCACCTTGTAAAATGGGTATTATAAGTATGTCACACACCCCGCTTCAAGATATTCATTACCTGTGGGTAGTATGGTCCTGTAGAGGGCTTCTGCAGAGATGATTGGAGGAAAGAAAGCCCCTCCCAGTCCATAAGTACCTGGGACCTCCCACTCATTACCCAGTATAAAGAAAGCAGTAAGGTAAAGGACCAGGAAGAGCCAAATATCAGTCATAACAACGCAAAGTTCACCATATGAAGGATGCAGAATCCAAAGGGCGGGTTGAGGCGGGGTGTGTGACATACTTATAATACCCATTTTACAAGGTGAGTATTCACAAAATGGTATTATTCTAAGTATGTCACACACCCCGCTTCAAGATATTTATTACCTGTGGGACATCCAATAGCAGTGTCCATAAAGGGTGGGGATCCAAAAACAAGGTATAAAGCACAACTCAAACTACTGCAGCCTGCAGAACTTTGCGGCCAAAAACAGCATCCGCTGAGGCCCGCACATCAACCTTGTAAAACTTTGAAAAAGTGTGAACAGAAGACCAGGTAGCGGCCTTGCAAACTTGCTCAACAGAGGCCTGGTGCTGAAAAGCCCAGGAGGCTCCAACCGCACGAGTAGAATGAGCAGTAACACGAAAGGGAGGATCTCTCCCCTTAGCAGAATAGGCCCCTACAATGGCCTGACGGATCCATCTGCTGATGGTAGACTTTGTGGGTGCTAGACCCTTCTTGGGCCCAAAAGGCACCACGAAGAATGCATCAGTCTTGCGAAAGGCAGACGTTACCACCAAATAATACTTCACAACACGAACCACATCCAAAGAATGCAGGACCCTCTCCTTGTCATTGCTGGGGTTAGGACAGAGAGAGGGCAGAACAATATCCTGATTTAAATGAAAGGACGAAACCACCTTAGGACGAAAGTCCGTCTTAAAACGGAAAACCACTTTATCCTGATGTCTTTCAAAATATGGAGCTTGAATAGACAGAGCCGCCAACTCAGAAACACGTCTAACTGAAGTGATAGCTACCAAAAATGCCACCTTCTGCGTAAGGGAAAGGACTATCATGCAAGGGCTCAAAGGGGGGACCCTGTAGCGCAGAAAGAACCAAATTCAAATCCCAAACCGGAATCAAAGGCTTCCTAGGAGGCCGCACATGCGTAACACCCTGGAAAAAGGTCTTAACCAAAGGATGTAGTGCAAAAGACTTTTGGAAAAATACCGCCAGGGCAGACACCTGCCCCTTCAGAGTACTGAGTTGGAGCCCTAAGTCCAGACCATGTTGCAAGAACTCCAAAATTCTAGAAACAGAGAATTCCCTACAAGGGAAGGCCCTAGCCTCACACCAATCAATATAAGACCTCCAAGTCCTATAGTACACGGATGAAGAAGACTTCTTTCTAGCACGAATGAGAGTCTGAATAACAGCGTCAGAAAGACCTTCCTCCTTCAAGATGGAGGTTTCAGCAGCCACGTCGTCAAAGCCAGCGTTGGTAAATTGGGGTAACGAAGATGACCCTGTGTGAGCAGATCTGGCAGCAGGGGCAGAACGAACTGATCTTCTGCCAACCTTACCACGTCTGCGAACTAGACCTGTCTTGGCCACCTTGGAGCCACCAGAATTGCTGTTGCTCTCTCCAGAGCAAGCTTGCGCACTACTCTGGCCACCATGGGAAACGGAGGGAACAGGTACAGAAACCCCAGATCCCTCCAGTTCAGGGACATGGCGTCCGTCGCGAGAGCCAGTGGGTCCTTCGCCAGAGACACAAAAGCCGGAAGTTTGTGATTGTGACGGGAGGCAAATAGGTCCACCGCCGGTGACCCCCACCTGAGGCAAATTGAGTGAAAGACCCTGGGATTGAGAGACCATTCCCCCTTGCGGGCTGACATCCTGCTCAGAGAGTCCGCCTCCGTGTTCTCCACACCTGGGATGTAAACTGCTGAGATACACGGGACATGTCTCTCTGCCCAGTCCAGGATCAGAGACACTTCCTTGAGGGCATTCCTGCTGCGGGTTCCTCCCTGGTGATTGATGTAGGCCACCGCCGTCCGATTGTCCGACCTGACCTGGACCGGCAAGTCTCGCAGTTGATGAGTCAAATGACAAAGAACCAACCTGATGGCCCTCAATTCCAGAACATTGATAGACTCGTGAGCTTCCAGGGGACTCCACAAACCCTGAACTTGCAGATCCTTCCAAAAGCCCCCCCATCCTGAGAGGCTGGCATCCGTAGTGACTATCTCCCACTGAGGAGTCCGAAAGGATCTGCCCCTCAGTAGGTTGGTTGAGTTCAGCCACCACCGAAGCGAGCGGCGAACCCGGGGAGACATCTGAAAAAGATGATCCAGCGACTGAGGAGACCTGTTCCAGACCGATAACAGATGGAGCTGAAGTGTCCTTGTGTGAAACTGAGCAAAGGGAACCGCCTCGAATGAGGCCACCATCAAACCCACCAGTCTCATCCCTAGACGGATGGACGGTCGAAGCATGGACATGAGCGACCGAACCAACTCCTGAATCAGAAGAACCTTGGACTGAGGAAGGAAAACTCTGGCCAGATCTGTATCCAGAGACATTCCCAGAAAGGATACTGTCCTGGACGGGTGTAGGGAGGACTTGGGGTAGTTGATCACCCAGCCGAACCTCTCCAGAGTGGAGATTACCGTCCTGGTGTCCAATTCTGCCTGGCTGAATGACGGTGCCATGATGAGGAGATCGTCCAGATATGGCACAATGCGAATCCCCTGCGCTCTGAGGAGAGCCATCACCCCAGCAAGCACCTTGGTGAAAACTCTTGGAGCTGTGGTGAGACCGAAGGGAAGAGCTACAAACTGAAAGTGCCGATCCTCCACCGCGAACCTCAGAAACCTCTGGTGTGCGGGAAAAATGGGAACATGGAGGTAAGCGTCCTGAATGTCTATGGACGTCATGAAGTCCCCCTGACGAAGAGAATGAATAGCCGAGCGCAACGTTTCCATGCGAAACCTTCGCAGTCTGACGAACTTGTTGAGAATCTTTAGGTCCAGTATGGGCCGGACGGAGCCATCCTTTTTGGGGACCGTGAACAGATTTGAGTAAAAACCCCGACCCTGGTCTAATGAGGGAACTGGGCAAATGACTGCCATTTCCAGAAGACTCGATACTGCCGCCCGGAGCTGCTGCGCAGCCAGTGCCTCCGGGGACACCCGAGACCTGAGGAAACGCGGGGGAGGGTAGGACTCGAACTCCAGCTTGTAGCCGGAAGACACCACTTCCCTGATCCACCTGTCCAAGACCTCTCGGTTCCAGACCTGGGAGAAGTGCTGTAGCCGTCCCCCCACCCGCACGGGTGAGGGCGCCCCCTCATTGTTGAGCGGGCTTGGCCACGGGTTTGGGTTTTGAGCCCCAACTGTATCCTGAACGGGCAAGTCCTCTGCCCCTATTCCAGGAATTTCCCCTTGTAGAAGGGAAGGCGAAACCTCTTCCTGCTCTAGATCCCCGTAAGGAAGGAGTGAAGGAAGACGCTCCTCGAAAGGGGCGACGTTGCTTCTTGCGTTGAGGTAGTTTGCCCCCCTTGGCCACGGCATCCAGCTTGTCTCCAAAGAGCCGTAACCCAACGAAGGGAAGAGCTGTTAGTGACTTTTTTGACCCAAAGTCAGCCGCCCACTGGCGTAACCAAATTGAACGCCTGATAGTAACCATTAGAGCAGAGGCTCTACTACTCATCATCAAGGAATCATCCAAAGCGGCCACCATGAAGGACAAAAACCCCTCACATTGTTTTAGTTCACGAAATTCCTCACTGTCCGGATTCAAACCGGAGGAGGATAACAAATTCCTGACCACCTTTCTGGTAGCCACCGCCAACAGCGATGAGGCACAAACAGGCCTTATTGCTGCCCCAATACTGGCAAAACCATGACAAGCCATCTGGTCAATGCGTTTATCCTCACCATCCTTAAGAGAGGAACAATCAGGGTTGTTCAATACGGCTGAGTTGGATAACCCCAAAATAGGGGCGTCCACCTCGGGGGGAGACGCCCAGCGCTTAACCGTATCCACTGGAAAAGGATACCTCTTATCCCAACTTTGGGGAATGCCTGGGAGCCGGGCAGGCCTTTCCCATTCCTTAGAAATAATATTATCAAAATGCTTTTGATTAGGGAATTCCAACCGCGGCTTGGATTCGTCATAAAACTCCCCTTGCTGTTGAGGAACCTCCGCCGGAGGCGAGATAGCAAGCACCTCAAACATCTGAGTCAGAACATTAGGAGTATCCAAGGAAGTCCCTGAGCTCCAATCGGAATCAGCACCAACAAATTGCTGATCATCAGAAATATCTGAATCCTCAAATAATTCCCCTTCTTCTAGAGGGGAATAATCTGACCAATCCAGGCCGTCCTCGTCATCATCATATTCAAAATGATTAACCGGTGATAAATGCTTCCTCTTAGCCGGTGCTTTCTTGGCAACCGTGGAGGAAATGAATTTTTCAATACTGGCCAACCTGGCACACACATCAGATTGCGACTGCCCCCCCCCCCCCCCCCCCGTGGCAATCTCACACGGGGCACGGGTCAAAGTGGGAGGGGGACAGTATGAAGCCGGCTGCGCTGACCCAGATGCCTGGGGACCGGACTGCCGTGTAATAGTCTGCTGTGCACATGATATACATAGGAAAAATCATCCCCTGTTAGGGATACCCCACAACCCATACACTTCCGGGATTGTCCCGAGGGGAGCCCGGAATCTTGGGATGCCTCCATAAGGTGAACTTGAATAGTCGCTATGAGTGAGGGAATTACGCTATTAAGCAACCCGGGATGCCCTTATATTGTCCAAGTGGGAGGTTTTGTAATAAATAGCAAAAGTACCCAGGTACTCTAGGACCAGGAGAAACCTGAAAAAATTCCTGGCAGTTCAGCCTGAAAAACATAGAAAAAGACAGTAAGAGGTTCTCCCTATATAAACCTATATCTATTATACCTATATATATATACATATATATATGCAAATATGTACAGATAAGCAACGGCCGCAGGGCCACTCACTGAGTCTTTGGGCGCCAATACACTGTGTCCTCTGCCTGAGGTAACACAGATCAGAGCGGGAGACGCAGCAGGGGGGCGTGGCCAGCGTGGATCGCGCGCTGCAAGGCTCCGCTCAGCAGCTCCAAACTCCTAAAGGGCGCGGGCTGCGGCCTCATACCGAAGGCCCCGCCCCGCCCCCTCACTGAAGAGCGTGAGGGGAGAAATCCTCCCCTCAGCTCTGAGGTAAAATCCAGAGTCTGTCAGCAAAAAAGATTGCAACAAGTTTACATTATAACTATTCATACCAGAAAAGTAAACATTTTAAACAAACATTTCAAATAAATCTATTTTCCAGGCGCCCCCATAGAAAAACACCAGAAGCTGAATAAGCTGAAGGTAAAATCCAGCACCTGTCTCAGCTCTGAGGAAAAAAACCCAGTACAGTGTCTGTCAGACGTGAGGGGAAGCTCCCCTCCATTAACACTCGCGCACCGGTGCCGCAGGCAGCCGCGGCACCGGGCGCATAATAGAGCCGGTAGCAGCCCGCATAACAAGCGGAGCTGCTCCCCGCTCGGTCACGCTACCAGCTCCAAACTCCTAAAGGGCGCGGGCTGCGGCCTCATACCGAAGGCCCGGTTCCGCCCCCTCACTGAAGAGCGTGAGGGGAGAAATCCTCCCCTCAGCTCTGAGGTAAAAATCCAGTGTCTGTCGGCAAAAAAGATTGCAACAAGTTTACATTATAACTATTCATACCAGAAAAGTAAACATTTTAAACAAACATTTGAAATAAATCTATTTTCCAGGCGCCCCCATAGAAAAACACCAGAAGCTGAATAAGAGGCCTCCACACAACTAAAAAAGGGGGAATAGGCCATTTAAGGGGAAAATGAAACTCTTGGACAGGGCATCCCAAACCGGAGTCACCAACCCGGTATAACCGCCTACCCTCTTTATAGGGTCTCGCGGTGGAGCATAGCTCCTGAGCACCTGAGGTGCTGTTATACCCTCGCTCGGACAGCAGTCAAGACTGGGAGGCATTTAAATAGCTATATATTAATAAAGGGAATAAAGAGTCCGAACGGAAATAAAAATATATATAGGCTGGGAGTAGACCCGGCTAGTCCCCCTGTGCAAGGAGGAGATATCATCTGCTGCTTGCTCGCCGCCTGCAGAGATGAAGACTGGGTAATGAGTGGGAGGTCCCAGGTACTTATGGACTGGGAGGGGCTTTCTTTCCTCCAATCATCTCTGCAGAAGCCCTCTACAGGACCATACTACCCACAGGTAATGAATATCTTGAAGCGGGGTGTGTGACATACTTAGAATAGTACAGTTTTCTGTCACCATCATATAGAGCTCAACTAGAAAAATGTAAGTATCTCCATAATGGCGGGATCATTGATGACACCAGGTTAGTTTAGTGTCCCAGTGACTCTGGATCTTTTGGATCCTCCCTGGTTCAGAGTTGCAAGGCAGGGTTTAGTTTCACAATTCTATTACAATAAAACATTTAAAACAGAACAAAACTCTGTGCAGCCAGTCCTGGAGTCTAAGTGAGCTGGCTTTCCCCAAATTGGGATTCCCCGTGTGAAACCCCTTTGGGTCACCACAAAACTAACCTTTGCCTGGCTTCCAAGTCGAGGTAAACATGCCATCACATCCCCAGCCTCTCATGGGCTGAGGCACACTTCCGCACCCAGCCATCTAGAAAGGTTGGGGGGCTAGAGCACTCCCCCGTCTAAAGAGAACTGGGGATGCGGCCGCTCTCACTCCCTATTGCTGAGCTCTGTTTTTTAAACCGAGCCACGTGCCAGACATTTATTAGCCCACTCAAGCACCATATGACTGAGAAAAGTTTTTATGGGCTATTTACAGGGTTACAAATAGCTCAGAATACAAAATCAGGATGCTCCCGGGGCAAGGATCAAAGTCTGGAATATCGAAAATCCTGGAAGAGGAACACCACCCAGAATTCTCACTCTCCCGGGTGTTGTTCCTTTCCAGCAACATGCACAGGCAGAGGAGAAATCAAATAGTGGTAGTGGTCAGATAGAGGTATAATAGGGATGCAGCATGTGAATGCACATTGCCGGCTAGGTGAGTTTACTCGGCTCCGTGGCTGAACACAGCAGGGTATCCCAAATGAAGATTGCCTAGGGATGAAGACATTGGCCTATTAGACTTCAGGGAGGGCATTGTTCTTCTTTAAAGGGGTAAATACATTTATAGACATTATAAATAAGTAAAACAAATAAGCCTCCCCCCAAAATTTTGCAAGGCAATCAACAAATTATATATTTTACCTATTTCGTGGTTAGTCGCATAAAGCATTTCACTACATGGCATACCACTATATGACTTTGGTCATGGTGTGTGTGTCAATACATTTTGACTTTATTTGAAAGAAGACTGTACCGAGTGACTGGATGAGTTTGTCTTTCTTCTTTAGAGCCGTCTCCAGCTGGTGGACTCGGTCCTGCAGAGTGTCCATATCGCTCCTCATCTCCTTGTTCTCCTCCAGCAAACGTTCTTTTTCAGGGTCATTTTCGGATTCGTAAATGATCTGAAATAATACAGACTTTTTTTTTTACAAAATGTGCTGAACAAAAGAGCTTTTGGATAATTATCCAGCATGCTCGTCATATTGTTTCTCCAATTCTGCCACATATTTAAAATATGAATAGAGAAGGGGGCGAATGCTGAGGGGGGAATAAAGAAGGCTGAGTACATTACATACAAAGACTATAAACACATGGGGGCATTTGTTATTGATGGGGATAATGCCTATCATACTGTTTGCATGGCCTCATCATTCAGGTCAATTTATTATGGAGGCAGCGTCCAGGACGGCAGCTGGGCCCAGCACACCCACACTTCCTTCTATGTTTTTTTTTTTTAGGAAAATTGAGGCCATAACTAGGGCAAAGCAGGGAGTTTTGTGGCACGGGCAGCAATGGGGGTTTCTGAGGGATCTGGGTGGGGGGGTGTTGTCTTTGTACCGTTCGGCTATGACAGCTCAGCTAGTGTCAAAAGGAGCACATCACATGTCAAAGAGCTGAAGTGTTCAGCCTGGAAGCCGCATGGAGTCCATCAGGCCCACTGATAGCGGCACAGTTGGCTTTCTCCTTGGTGCTGCCGTAGCCATCCGGAGGTCATTCATATTCTGAACATTAACGTGGCTTTGCATGCTTGTCACACAGAGCCCTGTGCAGGCGTCTAGTGCTATTGAAGCCTTTCCCTTTAAATCTCTCGGCCCACAGCGATTACCTTGTAAGTTGGCTTCAGGATAACGCCCAACAAAGGCCTTTAAAGTTATCATTTTCCAAATGCAAGCTCATTTGCATTTTTATTATGAGAGATCCTTTGTTTAAATCTTGCCACTTGTATTATGAAAAAGTCTTTTTCTAATGCATCTGAGGCTTAATGCCACTGACGGCCCCATTCATTCAATCAATTCAAAGGCTTGCGTGCATGATGCTGGGTGATCGCTGTCTTAAAGTAAACATATATATATATAAATATAATTATTAAAATGTCCCGTTTTACATCTCGCTTGATCCTGGAGTCTTAGATTTGGGCAATTCCCTCTCTGCTGTGTAAAAATTCCCTAGGTTCCCAGAAAAGAGTATCTTTCCGGAAGCTCCACAACACATGCGCGGCGGTGCGGTGCATCTCCGACAGCGCCCTGGCTAATGAGCACTCCACTTCTGCACTACACCTGAGAGACCGGCAGAGGCATGCACAGCTGGATGAATCGGCCTGGGTATTAATATTCATGGCAATAAATTCTAATACGTTAAAATCCTGCGCATGCCTCGAGGGAGCATGGAGTTAGGTAAGATATCTGGCAATCCCTGAGGGTTTCACACAGAGAGTTATCCCAAATAGGGATGCCCCTGTTAACTGGATCAAAGTGAGTAAACTTCAGCCAAAGCTTAAATTTTAGTTTTAGTAAGAAAGGGATAGAGCCAAGCGTTTTTCTGCTGTGGCCTTAAAGTGGACCAAAACCTAGGATTTTGACTATCATGGGTTTTTGTCCTTGCCGCTGTGTAAAACTCCCCAGGTCAAACAGCATTTTATGCCATTCATCCATATGAAAGACAGAATGCCGATTATAGGAGAGCTCACCGCATGTGTCAGGGGTTTGCTGGCTGGGCTGTGTAAACTACGCAAACCGGTAGTTTTACACAGCAGTAGCATTCCAAATGAGGATGAATTGGGACAATGTTTGGTCAACTTTATAGGGATGTCAAGGTGTGTAAAACCCCCTGTTCGTCATATAGTCACCACAGTTTACAGATCCCACGGTGCTTGCGTAGGCCTCCTCCAATGAGCATTCATTGTTGTGCATATTAATATATAGTTATATCGTTAATACAGCTGAAAAGAGACATATGTCCATAAAGTCTAATCCAGGGTATTGGGATAGGGAAGTTATTTTTTATTTATTTTTTTACTGACAACAGCTAATGTCGTGGATGCATGTAGGGGTGCAGAAATTCCACTGAAGGCCCACACAAGCACAGTGAAATCACTGGATAGAGTCAAGTATACAGCAAACCAGGTGGTTTCACACACAGGGGCATTCCAAATCAGGATGCCCATGGGGATTGCATTCACTGGGTTCTAAGGGTTTTAAGGGGGCAGATCCTCCTCTATGTGAACATTTAGCTTTATGAGTTAAAGTTATTGCCCAGGCAAAAAAGCTATACTCCGCCTGGCTACGGTATTCTAAAACCTACTGAATGGCGAAAACAAAGCACCCCGGCTTACCCATAGCTGCGCTCACTCCCCATACCCAGTCATTCAGATAGGCAGGGCGGGAGCATGCACTCCGCAGGGGAGCTGGGGATGCGGCCACCGGCGTCACCTATGCTGCCGCAAAGTTCAAATCAGTGGCTTGGTGCCGCATAAAACGCTGATTGGACGAGCGCTGCACAGTGGGAACAGCGGAAAGGTGAGTAAAAGTGGGTTTCACACAGGATGGCATCCTACATCGGGATGAAAAAAAGGTAAGCAATGGGGCTGGGAAATGCAAGGTGGTTTTTATTTAGGCTCACATTAGACCTACTTCCTCTCTGAGAAATATGTTACAGGGAGGATGTGACTCCATCTCTTGTGTGTGATTGGCATGACAAACAAACAGCCCCTACTATAGGGAATTTTGGAAAGCTAAGTCAAACCAGCACCAAAAACAACCTGATAAGAAACACAATTAAAGTGGACTGAAACCGAGACGGATCGGCCCAGGAATCTATAAGATTCCCGGGCCGATCCATTCCCTCCCCCGGGGCATCCAAAATCAGGATGCCCCGCTGTGTAAAACCCCCCAAGTCGCCCGCTACACTTACCTTACTTCCCGGTCCAACGGCGCATGCGTGGGCCGCAGCCACATCCCGCTATACCTCTAGCAGGGCGCGTGCCAATTGTGAATGGCCGGCGCGGGCATGCTCCCTGTTGGTGGGAAGCATGTGATGCGTCTGCCAGTGCGCTCGGAGCAGCTGTGCTAAGACGTCGGTTTAGACATGCATCCTGGGTTTTGGTCCAGCGGTGCAAATGGTGGCTGACTTTAAACCGGACCTTCACCATGATTTATTGAAAAGCCCAAACCCTTAAAAAACGATTCCCCAGCATCTAAAATTAATATATTTTAAGTTTTTAGTCACTTATTATTCTTTCCCCCACTGGGCTGCAACTTTGTCCAGGAGTTTAGGATACGGGCGCCGCCATCTTGACTCAGAAGAGGAGGAGAGTGCGATAAAGTACAGGGGGGCGGGTTATAGCTGTGCTTTGCTCAGACAGAGCAGAGCTGGGGTCAGGAAAAGGTCAGCAATCCCAGAATGCAGAGCAGCACAGTCAGGAGACACTTCCTGTTTGCAGGCTGTCTGATGTTCCATGAGCCGCCATCTTGGATGTTTAAAGGCTCATAACATGCAGTAGATGCAGGTAGGATGATTTTTAATGTGGGCAATCTTTATGTACAGGGTGTGGGAAACATATAAGATAGACTCTTATTCAGAGTGAAAGACCGCTTTAAGACATTTTAACAGGAGAGTGTTGATATTGTTCTTAAATGGTAAACCCAAAGGCAAAAATTAGCTCAGCCATCCGGAAAGTGAAGCTAAGAAATCAGTTTTCTTCGGATACATAAGCTATTTACATACATTTAGAGATTTTCATGTGCTTTAAAATTTATATTGTTCCCAAGGAGGATGAGGTGGGAGAAAGTGTGTGCCTGGAAAGGGAATTTAATCTTTGAGTTGGTGCTAGTGCCAAGGAACTTGGATTCATTTGTACTACCATAACATAAAGACTGGGAGAGTCATAACAGTTTTTTTTTGTAATAGGAACAACCATGTGCATGTTATTTGCTATGAAGAAAGACAGCCAAAATACTAAAAAGCTATTAACATGGCAGAAAGTATTGTTGAATTTAGTAGCTGATTTAGGAGCAGGACAGGGAGGATCACACACACAATTCCTCGCATCCAGGTCACTAATCATTATGTATGTTACCCTCAGGTCATGGGTATAGGGTACCAGCTATCAAAACTAGCAGGTTCAAAAATATTTTCTTTGGTCCACAACTATCCCTGTCCTAAACAAGAATGAATGTGTTGGTTATAGTCCTTATGAGCTCCTTTCTGGCTGACTCCTGTATTTTTATAGCTGTTCTGTTCCAGATCTTCTCACTCTAGCAGACGTAATATTCTTGTATGCATTCATATATACTGTATACATGGTAAAAAAAAATCCTCTACTGGCCAGGGATATTCCACATGGGCAAAATAATGAGAGTCAGAGTGAATACTAGGAATAACACAATTCTGTGAAACTCACCTGTAGAATTAGTTTTGTTATCCATCCATTCCAGGCCGTCCAGAAGTACTTACAGTTGGGTAACTCCGCCCCTTTGGGGGCGTTCACTGTAAGATCGAAAGATGTGGCTCCTCCCGGCCCCCTATAAAGGCAGCTGTCTGTCAATCAAAGCCCAGTCATTTAAAATCAGTAACTTCACAACATAAGAGACAGGCCGGGAGGCCCTCAACATAAGAGACCATGTCACCTCACATAGCCTCTACATATATTCTTTTAACAGTAAACTAAATTTGTAAACTAAGTCCTAAGACATAAAGGTAAATCACCATAAGGGGATACAGGACATAATCAACCTCAAGGGCAGGTTGGACGGCCTGGAATGGATGGATAACAAAACCAATTCTACAGGTGAGTTTCACAGAATTGTGTTTTTCTCTTTCATCCATTCCAGGCCATCCAGAAGTACTTATAGTTGGGACATCCAAAAGCAGGATCCCCAGTGCGGAACAGCATGTAGTTCATTTCACTACCGTCTGAAGCACCTTTCAGCCAAAAACAGCATCAGCTGAGGCCCTGACATCAACCTTGTAAAACTTTGTAAGGCCGCCACTTGGTCTTCAGTTCATACTTTTACAAACTTGTTCCACTGATGCCTGATGCTGAAAAGAGGCATCAATAGCCCTAGTAGAATGAGCTGTGATCCGAAAGGGGAGTTCTTTCCCCTTGGCAGAATAGGCTCGTACCACCGTCTGTCTAATCCACCTACTGAGTGTGGACTTGGCTGGTGGAGTACCCTTCTTTGAACCTTCTGTTAAGACAAAAAGCAAATCTGACCTTTGGAAAGATTCAGTTGCAGCCAAGTAATACCCTATGGCTCTAACCACATCCAAAACATGGAGAATCTGTATTTTAGAATTAGCCGGTGCTGGACACAAGGAGGGTAACACGACTTCCTCATTAAGGTGAAAAGGTGACCACCTTGTCCCTGTGCAACTCAAAGTAGGGTGGTTTAACCCTTTAAGTGCCAGCCTACCTGGAGTTTTTGTCACACTCTGTTGCCAGACCATTTTGCACTATTTTGCGCTCCCCATGTTCAAATGTGATTTTTGAAGGGATTTCCAGGGATTTCCCAGGAAAATGATATATTGTTTTTTTCAGCAGAGTCTGGGCTTTAACATGAAATGTCTTGTTTGTCATCTTTTAGGTGTATTCTCAATATTTTTGGTTAAATATGTGCAAAAAAAAAAAAAAAAAAAAAAATTTTTACATATTGTAGTTTTTTTTGTAATAAAAAATGTAAGTTTGTCAATTAAATCTTATTGCGTGTGAAATCCCAATTTCTCCCGGTTACAGTGGTACCACATATGTATAGGTAGACACCCTTTCCTGCCCAGGAGACTCCCCCAAACTGAAACAACGCTTTAGGGGATTTTCAGATAAAATACAACTGTGCTACGCAATATGCGCACCTTGCAGTTTTTCCAGAAAAACAACCCTTTACATTTGAAATACCCCCAACAAACTATATATTCTCTGGAAGTACACACCTCAGGCTTTCTAGGCGTACCAGGCTTGTTGATGTGGCCATAGTTTTCTGGAAGTAATCCCTCAATGGATTCTTTGGTTGCAAAGAGTTTCCCTAAAAAAAGGATAAAAAAGCAGAATCAAAGCCACATTTTCCTAAAAAAACTATATACAAACAAGAAAAAACAAGTTTAATCTGGAAACGCAACATCCCCCGAACAGAACAATACCCAACATGCATAGCTACTGTCAAGGGAAGAGTTGCCAAACACCCCAAAGTAAAGCATGTGCGTAACGGTAATTTTACTTGAAAATTTCAGCTCTGCAGACAAAGTGCGCACCTTGCGATTTTTCAACCAAAACAACCCTTGACATTTGGAATATCCCCCATAAACCATATATTCCCTGAAAGTACACACGTTAAGCTTTCTAAGGGTACCCAGCTTGTTGTAGTGGGCTCATCTTTCTGGAAGTAATCCCTCAAATCCCTTGTTTGCGCAGGGTTTCCTTAAAAAATTTATAAAAAAGCTGAATAAAAAACACCTTTTCCTAAAATATAAATATGCAAACCAGAAAAAACAAGCTAAGTCTGAAAGCGCAAGGTCCGCCGAACAGAACAATACCCAACATGCATAGGTACTATTAACCCTTTTAATTGCCAGCCTACTTGAGATTTTGTCACCCTCTGTTGACAGGCCATTTTTCCCCATTTTGCGTCATGTTTTGCGCCATTTTTGCTGGAACTTTCAGGAAAATTATATATATATTTTTTTGCAGCAGAGTTTAGGCTTTAACATGAAATGTCTTGTTTGTAAATTTTTTTTTTTTTTTACAATATTATTAAGTAAAAATAATAAATAAATAAATAAAAAATGTTTTAAAAAAATTGACTCCTTTATTTTAAATAAAAAATGTATTTTATTAAGGAAAATCATATTGCATGTGAAAGCCCCATTTCTACCGATTAGAACGGTACCACATATTTATCGGTAGCCCCCTGTTCCTGCCCAGGAGACCCCCCTAACTGAAACAAGTATTTAATAACATTCACAAAAAAAATACAACTACCATCCACACTACAAAGGGTTAAATCGAGAAAAAAAATGACATAGGGTCCCCCCTCCCAGGGGAGGGAGACCCCATTTTTTTTTTGATTTTTAAGGGTTAAAAACCCTTAAAAATCAAAAAAAAAATTGACGTGGGGTCCCCCTTACCCACAGTAACCAGCCCGGGACCAGGGGGGGCTTGTAGGCACAGAGTGGGGGGGCCAGCTTTTGTGGCCCCCCCACCCTGCAGCCTACGAGCCCACATAGCCCATGTGGGCCCGGGCTCTTCTGCCCCCCCCTGGCCTTTGGGGAGGCAGGTAATGGGGGTGCCGGGGGTTAATGGCAAGCCACCCGCTAGCGCAGGTGGCTTGCCATCCCCCCAGCCTTGTGAACTGGTATTGGGGTCATGGACCCCTTACCAGTTCACAAGGGGTTAAATGTAAATAATCACACAGACACAAGCAGAGAAAAAATATTTTATTATTTTTTTTTTTTTTTTTTTTACACTGTACTCACCTCCCATCCATCCTGGAGCCCTCTGTCCCTCGGCGATCACTGGCTTCTGCTCACTTGCTAGAAGCCTTTTATAGCTGCTGGATGACAGAACACAAAGGGTTAATCAAAAAAAAAAAATGACATAGGGTCCCCCCTCCCAGGGGGGGGGACCCCATTTTTTTTTTGATTTTTAAGGGTTAAAAACCCTTAAAAATCAAAAAAAAAATTGACGTGGGGTCCCCCTTACCCACAGTAACCAGCCCGGGACCAGCTATGGGGGCTTGTAGGCACAGAGTGGGGGGGCCAGCTTATGTGGCCCCCCCACCCTGCAGCCTACGAGCCCACATAGCCCATGTGGGCCCGGGCTCTTCTGCCCCCCCCTGGCCTTTGGGGAGGCAGGTAATGGGGGTGCCAGGGGTTAATGGCAAGCCACCCGCTAGCGCAGGTGGCTTGCCATCTCCCCAGCCTTGTGAACTGGTATAGGGGTCATGGACCCCTTACCAGTTCACAAGGGGTTAAATAGTAAAAAATGACACAGACACAGAGAAAAAAAAATCTTTATTTTTCTTTTTTTTACACTATACTCACCTCCGATCCGACGTCCCTCGCCGCTGTCCCGCGCCGCTGTCACTGACAGATGCCGGTGGTGATCGGCGCAGGGCGGGTGACAGGCGAGGGGGCTCCGATCGGAGCCTCCTCACCTGACATCCGCCCTGCTCCGATCACCACCGGCATCTGACAGATGCCGGAGCTCGGAGGGGGTATATGCCGGAGCTAAGCGGCGGCGGCCATCGCCGCCATTACAAGAGGTGAGGACCCGGAAGAGGGTCCTCACCTGAAGACTGCGCAGCCCAGGGGGGGGGATTGGACCCCCCCCTGGTGAAGAGGAGACCCGGACAGAAGGCTCGGGCGCGGAGGTGAGTAAATGACAGTTTGTTTTTTTTGTTTTTTTACAGCGCCGATGTCAGCGCTGGAAACGGGGGGGGGGGGCGGCTGGTTTCGGGGCCCCCCCTGAAGACGGAGGACGACGGGGGGGCGATCGGATGCCCCCCCCAGGAAGAGGGGACCCCAAGCTTCACGGGGATACCGGAGGTAAGTGGTTTTTTTTTCTATCTTTTTAACTGTTTGTGGGAAATGCCAGGCACGTAGTTTCTACGTGCTTGGCACTTAACGGTAGGAGAGGCAACCACGTAGAAACTACGTGCTTGGCATTTAAAGGGTTAATACATAAGGCAGCCAGCTCTGAAACTCGACACACAGAGGTAATAGCTACCAGAAAAAACACCTTAAGCGTCAGCATAGTCAATATAGCGTCCTTTAAAGGCTCGAAGGGGGCACCCTGGAGAGCAGATAACACCAGATTATTGTCCCATATCGGTAAGACTGTTTTATGCGGTGGCTGGACATGAGTGACACACTGAAAAAAGGTTCTGATCAATCTATGATCGGCAATAGACTTCTGGAAAAAAATGGATAGGGCAAAGACCTGACCCTTAAGGGTGCTCAACTGGAGGCCCGAGTCTAGACCACCTTGTAGGAACTCCAGAACTCTGGAAACAGAGGAACTCCGGCAAGAAAGGTTCCTGGTCTCGCACCAAGCGATATAAGCTCGCCAAACTCTGTAGTATATGATGGAAAAAGACTTCTTCCTTGCCTGAATCATTGTGTGAATGACCGTGGCCGATAACCCCTTTTCCTTCAGGATGGCGGTTTCAATAGCCAGGCCGTCAAAGCCAGAGTTCGTAAATTCAGGTGCCGAAGCCCCTCCTGGACTATTTTGCGAAGTACTCGGTCCAGGAGAGGAAACGAAGGAAAAACATAAAGAAGATTGAACCCTGTCCAGGGAATGGCTAAGGCATCTGTTGCTATGGCCAGAGGATCTCTTGATAGAGATACGAACCTTGGAAGCTTGTGATTGTGTCTGGATGCAAACAGATCCACGTCCAGTTGACCCCATCGTAGGCACAGAGTCTGAAAGACCTTCCTGCCTGAGAGACCATTCCCCTAGACGTAGGGATCTCCTGCTCAGGGTGTCCGCTTCCTGGTTCTCCACCCCTGGGATGTAAACTGCGGAGATGCAGGGAACATTCTCCTCTGCCCAACTCAGAATCCGACTTACCTCCTTGAGGGATCTCTTGCTCCGGGTCCCGCCCTGATGGTTGATGTAGGCTACAGCCATCTGATGGTCTGAGCGGACCTGAGCGGTCCTTGGGACCCCACTGACCCTGGATTTTCTGGGTCTGCCAAAAACTTCCCCAGCCTGTAAGACTGGCGTCCGTGGTGACTATCTCCCATTGGGGGGTCTGAAAGGACTTGCCCACCAGCAGATTCTGAGAGTCCAACCACCACGAGAGGGATTGCCTGGCCAGGGGGGACAACACAAATTCCTGGTCCAGAGATTCCGGGAACCGATCCCAGCTGGCTAGCAGGTCCAGCTGAAGAGACATCATGTGGAATTGAGCAAAGGGCACTGCCTCGAAACAAGCCACCACGAGGCCCAGTAATCTCATCCCCAGACGCACTTGCATATGGAGGCACGAGACCTTCTGCTGTGGCAGAAACACCTTGACCTGAACAGTGTCTAGAGTCATCCCCAGGAATGATATCGCTGTTGCCGGTGTGATTTGCGACTTGGGGTAGTTGATCACCCAACTGAAGGCTTCCAGATTGGACAGCACGGGTGTTGCTCTCGGCCTCCTGGAAGGACGAGGCAGAGATCAGAAGGTCGTCCAAATAGGGCAATACACGTATCCCCTGAACTCTCAAGATAGCCATGATGCCCGCCAGAACCTTGGTGAAAACCCTGGGAGCTTAGGATAAGGGAAGTGCCACAAACTGGAAATGCTGGCCCTCCAGTGCGAACCTCAAGAACTGCTGATGCCCCTGAAAAATAGGGATGTGCAGATATGCGTCCCTGATAAAATCGCCGGGCCGGAGCGACCTCACCGCCGATCTCAATGTTTCCATGCGGAAATGTCTGACTCTTACAAATCTGTTGAGACCCTTTAGGTCCAAGATCGGTCGCACTGATCCGTCCCTCCTTGGGAACGGTAAACAGGGTGGAGTAAAACCCCTGACCCTGTTCCCGTCGGGGCACATGACAAATCATCCCTGTCCGCAGGAGGTGCCAAACAGCGGCTCTCAAGGCCTCCGCTTTTACTGAGTTTCGGGATGCCCTTGACCATAGAAATCTTGAGCGTGGTCTGGCTGCCAGCTCTATCTTGTAGGCTGACGACACCACCTCCTGAATCCAAAGATCCGAGACATGACGTCCAGATTGGAGCGAAAAGCAATAACCGCCCCCCCACCCGAACGGGTGAGGGCGCCCCTTCATGCCTGTGTAGGTTTGGCTGGGGGTTTGGACTTAGCTCCCCAGGCTGGGTTGGGCCGACTGCGTGGCCTACCTCTGCCCCAGGAATCTCTGCGGGTACCGGAAAATGAAGCACCTCTTCCCCCTCGAAAGGACCAGTAAGAAGAGGCATGCCGAAAGGGCCGGGTAGGCTTCCTTTTCTGAGGGAGCTTACCATCCTTGACCAGCAGGTCCAGTCGCTCTCCAAACAGCCTACCTCCCGCAAAGGGTAAGTTTGTGAGGGACTTTTTGGCAGCCGCATCTGCCGACCACTGCCTCAACCACAGTGAGCGGCGTAGCGCTACTAGCAAGGCTGAGGTCCTGGCACCAAGCCTGACTATATCATCCATGGCAGAGACAACAAAGCCAAGGAACTCCAAACAGGCACTAAATTCCCTGTGGTCCTCCGCCCATTTACGCGACTTATTTTTAGCCGCAAGCTGCTTGACTTTTTTCCTTGTGGCTAGGGAAACAATTGCCGTGGCGCACGCAGGGCGTAAAAGGGAACCAACAAAAGTAAAGGCATGGCAAGCCAACTGATCCATGTGTTTATCTGCTGGATCTCTTAGGGAGGCAGTGTCAGGTGATGGCATAATCGTGGTGTTAGACAGACCTGAGACTGAAGCATCCACCTCGTGAGGCTGTGACCACAACTTAATCAACTGGGCAGGTAAGGGATTTCGCTTGTCCAAGCCCTTAGGAACCGACGGCAACTTGTTAGGCCTTTCCCACTCCTTAAGTATGATGTTGGAAAAATGCGACTGTTCAGGAAAAACCCGTCGCTGGCCCTCAGGCCTAAACAGGCCATCCTTCTTTCTCTTAGCCTTCTTTGGGGGAACAATGTGCAAAGTGTCAAACACAGAAGAAAGCAAGCTTCATCCGGAAGGAAGGATTCCTAATCCGAGGAGTAACCGGAGATGCTATCCTCTCCACCAGAGAGCAACTCACCCTCCGAGAGTGGATCATCTGCCTCACCCGAGCCAAATGAAGCATACAAATCATCGTCAGGGTAAACTGGCTCTAAGTGCCACTTCTTACTCGTGGCCTTCCTAGGCGCTGCCATCGAGAGATGTTTCTCAAGGGAGCAGCGTAGGGATCGGAGAGGCTGAAGGTACCGCAGGACTAGGAGCGGGTGCGATCGCCCTCTCATGGTCCAAAACAATGCCTTTGGCGCAAGTGGGACAAATGGTGCTATAACCACCCAGGGGATTCCGTCTGCACAAAGGGCAGAGCTTGTCCTGCCCAGGTAGGGTGCCCGGCTCACTATCCCCTGAAGCCTCCATTATGTGATTAAGAATAGGCAATATTCATAAAAAGCTAATAGACACTGTGTCCTAGCCTATAATCGATCCCCCTAATTAACCGGAAGAAACCACAACCCTCAACCTTCTTCCCACAATCTAAAACAAAAAGAGAGAGAGGATAATGATTCACGCGCAGCGCAGCAGCGATGACAAGGCCAGCCAACAGGACTCAGCAACATGCACAGCTTTGAGTACAATCCGGCCGGGGGAGCGTCACCAGCGCGAGCAGCCTGCGCGCTGCCTCTGACTCCGCCCCCCCACTAGTCATTGGATCCTCATGCGGCCCAGCACGTGCGGCGGGCACTGCGTCACCTGGTGCATCTGTTATAGGATGCCCAGGGGGCAGCCTAGTGGCCAGCCCTGTTATTTTCCAGGGCGGCCGCAGGGTCCTAGTGCACCACAATGTCCCTTTAACTTTAACCAAAAGAAAACCTTTATCACCTAATTTGACCCATTTGAAAAAACAGCACGTATTTAAACCTGCTAATGCATAGTTTAATATTTTTTAATATTTTTTCCACTTCCCCCTAGTAAATGTGCCTAAACACTTTCAGAAAAGAGACAGACCAGTCTGTTCATTTCAATAGGAACTTCAATAGGAACCTGCTGCTGCTGCATGCACAGAAGCCTCTAACCTCCATCCTGAGCCTTCCTGGTGACGGGTTTATTTTACTATGTAACCTAACCCCCAGTGGTATAACCATAAACCACTGGGCCCCATAGTGAAATTTGTCATAGTCTAGGACTCTGCCTAGTTTCTGGACAGCTTGTCCTAGACTGGTACTCCTCCTAATCTCTGGACTCCTCATCCTAGTCTGGTATTCGACTAGTCCCAGGACTTCTCATCCTACTGGTAATCCATCTAGTCTCTGGACTCCTCGTCCTAGTCTGACACTCCACCTAGTATCTGGATTTCCTGTCATAATAAGGTACCCCGCCTAGTCTCTGGAACCTCATCCTAGCCTGGTACACTGCCAAGTCTCTGGATACGTTGTCTTAGTCTGGTATCCAATGAAACCTCTGGACTCCTTATCCGAGTCTGGTACTCTGAATAGTCTTTGAAGTCATCCAAGTCTGGGAGTCCACCTAGTCTCTGGACTCCCTCGTCTTTGTCTGGTACTTCACCTAATCTCTGGACTCCGAGTCTTTCTCTGGTACTTAGCAGAACCTGTCTTTGGGTTCTTAGGCTTTGGGTCAGGTGTTGGTAATTTTTTGCTTTGCCGTTCAGCTTACAAAATGAAATGCTGAGCTGGCAGGACCACCATTAGGAATACTGGGGCTTTCCAAGTCACTCCTAGCTATCCATATTTATCCAGTTATGTTACCTTTTTATACATGGGTCCATATTCTCATCCCTGCTATACCACTCTGCTGTCCTCATACTATTCAGTAGTATTGCATACTAATCTGTAAGCCAACCATAAATCTAAAATCCCCTGTACAACCATCAGAGCAATTTCAAGGCAAGAATAAAATTTATTCAGAAATGAGCAGTCTTCAAATAATTATTTATGCCAACCCTTAATTATATTGGGCTGACCTCTGCCACTATAAGGTTAGCTCCCACCAATCGTGGTGACTTAAAAAAGGTCTTACATTGTTAACCAGTTTGTAGGCAAAATAGCTCAGGATGGGAAGGTAAATATTCAGTCCCTCCCCACCCATCCTATGGTGCTGCTGCTGTGCCATGCTGTGCCTCATCCTTAGCAGCAGGGTGATGCCCCCTCCCATGACATGAATGAGGGTCTAGGCTTTTGGACACCACCCATCTAAGAGAAACAGGATGGCTGTTGATCACTTAAATGTACTCCACCCCAAAACCGGCAACCCTGGCTAACTGCAGGCACGGGCAGACTGTAATGGCAATCTGAAGCTGCTGAACAGCAAAGGAAGAAATCCAAAGCCAGTAACGACTTTCAGTTCTATAAACAAGCCCTTCAGGAACTCAGTGATGCCCTTTCACCTGCTAAGCCCCTGAGAACCCCTTATCCCTCCACCCCCCCCCCCCCCCCCGGCTTACTATCCAATTTTCCTCACTCCAATAACTGAACTAAGACATTCCTCTATTCCTCTCTCATTTCCAGGGCCCATCTGACTACTTGTTCCCTCAATCCTATTCCATCCCATCCAATTCCTAAACTATCTCCATCTTGTACTTCCTTCCTTTTTTTTTTGTCGGTGTGTTGCAATTTTCTGTCCTAGGCCCCCTACTTTTTTCAGTCCACACCTATGGTCTTGGCAAATTTCTAGGCTTTCAATACCACTTCTATGCGGATGTCACTCAGATATACCTCTCTGGTCCCGATCTCTCCACTCTCCTATCTCGCATCTCCAACTGCCTTACAGCTATATCTTCATTCATGCCATCTCATGACCTCAAGTTAAACATGGACAAGACAGAACAGATCATTTCCCCTCCCCCATCTACATGGTCTTTTCGAAGTGACTACAACCTAGACTTAAAAAGCACATTGGGAGTGTTTCACCTGGCTACCACATGTGTGCCGACTCACTTATATTGTATAATATATTGTGGTAAAGTGTATGGAAATGTCATAAATGGTGTCTATTTCTCCCCTGCTGTGCTGTATCAGGCACGATCCATGGCGGGTTTTCAGGACCCAAGTCACATTCCCCAGTCCTTTACAGGTTTGTTCCCTGATCTCAGGCCTTGCACAGGTGATGAGGCTGATTGCAGGGGAAGCCTGAATAAAAGGAGCCACTGAGCCTGTCAGTGGGCTGTTGAATAGCCTGCAGGGTCCGAAAAAAAATGGTCCACCACGTCCTTCTCGACGATCTGCGCAGGTGTGGAATGCTCCGGCTCCAACCATTTTTGGACAAGATGAACTAAATCGTACATCTGCGAACGAGCAGGCTTCTCAACGAAAAAAGTCCAATTATGTACTCTCCGGACCCGAACCGCTGGCGTAACACCCAGGCGATCAAGGATCTCCAGTTTGCCATAGTCCCGTACCTCTTGCTCCCGGAGGTCAAAATACGCTTTTTGGGGCTCACCTGCCAGAAACGGTGCAATCACGTCTGCCCACTCGGCAACTGGCAGCTTGCTCTCTCTCAGCCATGCGCTGGAACACCGTGAGGTAGGCCTCAACATCATCCTCAGGGGTCATTTTTTGTAGGACCCGTTGTATGGCTCTCCTCGCACTACCCGTCTCAACCGGGCTTCTCTCTCCGGTTGTGAGGCTTGAGCCACCACAGTCTCTCTGAGTGCAGCAATCTGTTCTATCAACAGGAGATTTGTCTCCTGCTGGTTTGCCATGGTCTGCTGCTGAGCTTGGTGCTGCTGTGCCAGGGCTTGGTGCTGCTGTTCCAGGGCCTGCTGCTGCTGGAGGTTAGCATGGATTAGCTGCTTAATAACCTCCTCCATTTGAGACATCTTGGTTGCCGCTTTCACCCAGGACATCCAAAATGCAGTGTGTTTTTGTCACTCTGTTGCCCCTAGCAACAGTCACTTTGCCGCATCCTCCACCAATTGTGAGCAATTGGGGCAAATGGAAGTGACACGGACAACAGTTCTTCAATAGCAAAGGCGGTTTTTATTCAGAAAATAAAGTGTTCATCAGCAAAACAAATCTCTTACGTCAGAGAACGTTGCAGCACAAATGCAAAACATCAAGCGGTTTACTTAACCAGCTCCTGTGAAAGTCCTTGGTTTGACAGACAAATAAACTATAAGTCCAGGTTACAGGGGCATACCAGTCCACGCTGATTATCCAGAACTCCAGTTCTGTATGCAGGGAAGGACAAGCAAAGTCCTTCCGCTGCATACAGGTTTGTCATTCACTTTCAGGTACTGCCTGGGTTCCTTCCTCCAGGCTATTCAACAGCCGACTGACAGGCTCAGTGGCTCCTTTTATTCAGGCTTCCCCTGCAATCAGCCTCATCACCTGTGCTAGGCCTGAGATCAGGGAACAAACCTGTAAAGGACTGAGGAATATGACCTGGGTCCTGAAAACCCGGCATGGATCGTGCCTGATACAGCACAGCAGGGGAAAAATACACACCATTTATGAAATTTTCCATACACTTTACCACAATATGTATTTATGTGTGTGTAGTATTATGAGTGCACTCATGAGAGCTTTTCTTGTGTTACAACTGAAGACTTCTCCAATAACCTCCCCAGCCCGACAGGCTGGCATCCGTGGTAACCGTCTCCCAACAAGGGACCAGAAAGGATCTGCCCTTCAACAGGTTGCTCGACTCCAGACACCACCAAAGGGACTGCCGAACCCTGGGAGACATCCTGAAAGGTTGATCCAATGACTGTGGGCTCCTGTCCCAATGCGTCAATAGGTGAAGTTGAAGAGATCTCATGTGAAACTGTGCAAACGGTACCGCCTCGAAGGAGGACACCATCAAGACCACCAGTTTCATCCCCTGTCGGATAGAGGGACAAGGACTGGCCCAAAGAAGGCTGATCAGATCCAGAATCCCCTGCACCTTGGTCTGGGGCAAAAACACTCTGGCCTGAATGGTATCCAGATTAATGCCCAGAAATGAAATCACTCGTGACGGAGAGCACAACTTACAGTGGTAACACCAACACACATACACATATATATATATATATATAAAGTAAAAGGGAGAGGCCGAGGATGACGGCCCGCCAGCCCCCCCCCTAGAGGGAAGTAAGGGACCCGGGGGGGGGGGGGGAACCCGGCCCGAATAGGGCCACAGGCATGTAAGTCGTGCACCGGTAGGTCTCTCAAGGTACAGCAAAGCCACAGACAAGAAAGCGACAATGACACCAGCTTATGCAAAACACGTTTACTAAAACAGGCTTCTGAAAATACTTCAAATATATGCAGCAAACAGTGAAATAATAACAACAGTTTCCCTACCCCAAAGCTGACCCAAACTGCGTAGCAGGCACTGTTCCAGAGGGATGCACTGAGTAAAACTGCAGACAGCTCAGTGCACAAAAGCCAATGTCTCCTGTAGCAAAGTTCCTGTGTAATCCGGAATCCAGAATCCAACAGCAAAGCAAAGCAAAGTCTTGGCCTGTGTAAAGTCTCTCTATCTAACTAACTAGCTAACAGGCAGTCTATAGCACGTGCATGTATTAATTAAAGTACTGACCCGGGCCTTTGGTAAACTCCAGCTGAACAGATCTCCTTCACAAAACGACCGGATGCACCACGCAGCTCTCAGGATTCTTTCAGGCAAAAATCCACAGCCTCTGATTCAGATCCAGTTGTCAGTCTTTCTTTATCTGTTGCACGCCAGGCCACCACTTGCTCACATGGCCTTTTTCTCTCTTTCAAGATGGTGCCCAGTCTGCTTGCTCCTTGCTCTAGCACACACAGCACATGTCATCTCCTGCTCCTTAAGATCAACAAGTCTCTGCAGAGAATTAACTGTGTGAACAGGGGAACCAGTGGCCCCTTGTGGCCAAACAACAGGACGGCAGTTTTTATAGAATAGTCCTGGTTTCACCCTCTTACATGCCACCCCACTAGAGGTTGTCGTCCTCGGCAACCCTCCCCAAACAAACTCCTCCTGAGCATAGCGTTGCGGGGGCACACCAGCATTGGATCTCGTTGACCTTCTCAGCACAATGGTTTCAGGGGTATCTGGTGCATTAGGCAGCTCTGCCAAGGGAGGGGCCACCACTCTGTCAGCATTCTCGCGAGGTGGCAGACCCAATCCCCCTGGGGCAACAGCGGGTATCTGGGCAGGGGCGACCCACCAATCTTCCTCATCGGCTGAGAGGCTCTCCTCTGTTCTGGGAGCGTGAGGGGGCATCTCTTCCTCATGCACCGGCTCATCAAAGTTACATTGTCTTAGCATGTTACGGTGCAAGTTTCGTGAGGGTCCCCCAGTCCCCACTGGTTCTACCTCATAGACCGGAATGTCAGGGTCCACTCTCCTTTTCACCATATATGGAACCGCCTCCCACCGCCCATCCAACTTCCCAGATGGTCGCTTAGCTCGGACCATCACTCTATCACCCGGGGAATAACTATCTCTCTGCACAGGTCCTGGGGCAGGGTGCACCACTTGTTCCAGGCGTTCCCCTACAACTTTGTGGATCGCTCTTAGACGGCGGCGGTGTTCTTGCATCCATGCAGTAGCACTTCTCGGTTGTGGTTCCTTTGGGTCAGGCATGTGGAGATCTTCCACCTCTCGTCCGGCTCTTCCAAACATGAGCATATGGGGGGAGTAGCCAGTGGTATTGTGTACCCTATTGTTATAGGCCCACATCAGTTCCGGTAGATATTCGGGCCACCTAGCCTTTTGTCCATTCTCCAATGTCCGTAACATCTGAATCAAAGTCCTATTAAAGCGCTCACAGGCCCCATTCCCTTGGGGATGGTACGGAGTGGTGCGGGATCGTTCAATCCCATACAATTGATACAGTTCATTCATCATATTTCCTTGAAAACATGCTCCTTGATCTGAGTGTATTCTCTGGGGGCACCCAAAGACTTGGATAAAGTGTTTGCAGACAGCCTCTGCAGCTGACTCAGCCGTCTGGTCTCTGGTGGGTACAGCCACCGCATACTTGGTGAAATGGTCGGTCATTACCAGACAATACGAGTGTCCTGAGGCAGAGTACCCAATCTGCACATAGTCAATCATAAGCAGTTCCAACGGGGCTGAAGTCTTGATTGTCTGGACGGGGGCCCGCTGTTCGGTGCTTTTACTCAGTCCACAAGATCGACACTTAAGACAGGCTTCGGCCACCATGTCGGCCAGATCTGGACAATACACAAATCGTTGGAGCCACTTAAACGTTTTCTCGCTTCCAAAATGAGCACCCCTCTCGTGGGCTTCCCGCGCAGCCTCTGGGCCCAATGACATAGGGATTACAATCTGTTGCCGATGCTGCAGCTCTGTCTGTAGGTATATGGTCCGACACAGGAGGCCCTGGGTAACAGTCAGCTTATCCCACTGTCTCAGCAACTTTTGGCCCTCTGGAGTCAAACGGGCCCTTTCTTCCGGCCGAGGCCAGGTCTTGGTCCGGACCCATTCTCTCACTCTCCACAGATCAGGACAGCTGTTCTGGACTCTCTCCCAGTCGGTCAATGTCTTCCCCAACACCATGGGCATTCCGGACGCCACCCCACTTGCATGTGCCACGTCCTGGAGCACGGGTAATCGACCAAGGTCAGGAGTTTCAATGTCCTCTAACGCCTCATCACCCCTCTGCGGCGGTGCCCCCACGGGGACTCGGGAAAGTGCATCGGCATTGCTGTTCTCTTTACCAGACCGGAACTTGATGCGATACTTAAATTTAGAAAGGCGAGCCAACCACCTCTGCTCCAGGGCACCGAGCTTGGCATTCTCCAGATGAGCTAGGGGGTTGTTGTCTGTCATCACAGTCACTTCCGCGCCTGTCAGGTATTCTGCAAACTTTTCAGTCATGGCCCACACCAGAGCCAACAGTTCCAGCTTGAAGGAGCTATAGTTGTCGGGGTTGCGCTCGGATTCCCTCAGAGACCGGCTCCCATAGGCAATGACTCTCTCGCGCCCATCCTGGACTTGGGATAGCACAGCTCCCAACCCATGCAGACTCCCATCAGTGTACAGCAGGAATGGTCTATCAAACTGCGCGTAAGCCAGGATCGGGGCACTGGTTAGCGACTCCTTCACTGCCTCAAAGGCCTCTTGCTGCCGGGGCCCCCAACCAATGGGGCGATTTTTCGGACCTCCTGCGGTGCCTCTCAGTAACTCGTTCAATGGGCCCACCAACTGAGCAAACTTGGGTATAAATCTCCTGTAGTAACTGGCCAGCCCCACGAATGCCCGTACTTCTCGTAATGTCACCGGCCGGGGCCACTGCTGGACGGCTTCCACCTTGCTGGGGGCGGGTTTTACACCCTCGGAGGTGACCACATGTCCCAAGTACTCTATCTGCTGTCGAAACAATTGGCACTTCTTGGGCTTAATCTTGAGCCCATGATCTCGCAGTCGCCCAAGGACCTGTTGCAGCTTCTGAAGATGGTCCTCGAAGGAAGCTCCAAACACCACTATGTCGTCCAAGTATATCAACACTGACTCGAAGTTGAGGTCCCCCAGACAGTGCTCCATTAACCGCTGAAATGTCCCTGGGGCATTGGTGAGGCCGAATGGCATTCGGTTAAATTCGTAAAGTCCCATGGGTAAAATGAAAGCCGTCTTCGCTTTGTCTTTCTGGGCTACCGGTACTTGCCAATATCCGCTGGCCAGGTCAAGGGTCGAGAAGAATTTCGCCTGGCCCAGGGCTGACAATGACTCTTCAATCCGCGGGAGAGGATATGCATCCCGGACGGTCTGGGCATTCAACTTCCGATAGTCCACGCAGAACCGGAGACTCCCATCTTTCTTCCGCACCAAGACTACTGGGGCAGCCCACGGACTCTGACTCTCTTGAATCACCCGATTTTCCAGCATGCTGGCTACCATGTCCTTCACCTCTTGGTACATTTTGGGAGGGATTTGTCGGTAACGTTCTCTAATCGGTGCAGCATCGCCCGTGGGGATTTCGTGTTCAATAGCAGAAGCACACCCAAAGTCCTCGTCATGTCTTGAGAACGCCTCCTGAAATTCCCACAGAGTATCTTCCAGCAACTTCTGTTGTCCTGGGGTCAGGGTCTTACAGTCCACTCCCAACTGGGCCATGATCACTCTCCCATTCCACTTCTCTGTCGGGATCTCCTTCTGCTGGACTTCCACAGCATAAGTCCAGGCCGACCTTCTATCAGGCTGTAACGTGAAGTGGCTCTTTCGGGGTATACCCCCTTCGGACACATAAACGTCTGCCAGGACAGCATTGCCAGGAACGGTTAGCTCACAGTCTTCAACGTTCAAGCAACGTACCGGTACACACCCATTTGTCACAATGGCAAGGGCCCGAGCTATCAATGGGCGAGCCTGGGGTTCCTCTTGCTGGGCTGGCTCAATCAGGACCTCCAATCCATTAAGTCGTCGCCCAGCCCCCACCGGCAGCATCAATACTCGTTCTTGTCGCGGTGGGATCTTTACCGGGGTCCCCCCTGGCACCTTCGCTCTTCCGACAGGCCGACCAGAGAGGTTACTCTTTTGCAGACTACAGCTTCTCACCATCTGTTGAAGAACCTTCTGAGTTGGCCGGTGAGTGGTGGCCCGTTGCCAATACTTTGGACCTTCTCTGGCATAGAGTTGATGGTCTAGGTCTCTCAGCACATTCATACCCAGCGTCACGTCCATCCCGCTCCGAGAAGAGTGGTCCACCAGCACGACCCCCTTCTTGCCCACATCTTGCCCAAGCACTCGGACCCGCATCCAGACTATCCCTCGGACATCCATCTCCTTATTGTCGGCAGCCGTCAACCTGATGACACTCCCATCTTCCGGCTCCATCATATGTCCAAAGTGTCTTTCAAAGAACTGTAAGGGCATAAGGGTGCACTCTGATCCTGTATCAACCAGGCAGCGTACCTTCTGACCTTCCAACTCGGCTTCCATGACGGGGCTGCTGGCATACAAGTCATGATCCTTTCGCACAGGGCTTAGCTGTTGACATACCGCCGCAGGGCGCCCAGTTACTGCGGCGGTCGGCAGTTTAACGGTTGCTCAGATTCCATCCGTTCGGGGCATTCTCGGGCTATATGGCCGTACTGCCGACAACCCCAACAGAGGGGGCTTCTTCTGACAGGTCCCCGCACCTGACTTCTCATGTGTGGGGTGGTGTGGCGTGCTGGAGTCACTTCTGGGGGTTGGGAAGATTCTGTCTTCATCTGGGACACCTCCAACCGCAGTTCCCTTAATTCAGCTCGCAGGGCCTGGACCACTGTCTTTAGGGACTCGGATTCCTCAGATCCCGGGTGTTTCTTCATAGCATGAGAGCTGCTCACAACCCTCGCCTCCACAGGGACATGCTCCTCCTCCCTTTCCATGGCAGCTTGGTAGATACTATAAAATGACATGTTGGGTGCCACCCGGGTCATCTCTCGCAGCTTATCCTGCAGGAACTTGTTGGAGATCCCCACTATGAACTGATCTCTCAGCAGTCGGTCCACTTCCCGGAAGGCTCCCATGCCACCTGGGTCTCGCCGCTGTATCTCATTGAGCATTTCTTGGAGGGCATTGGAATACTGCATAAGAGTCTCATCTTCCTGCTGTGGGCGGTTAAAGAAGTGGCTCCTTAGCTGTACAACTTTAGCATGGCCCCCATGAGCTATCTCCAGAAGGGACAATATTTTCTCTAGGGTGTCTCTCTCAGATTCGGGCCTTACCATCACTGTCCGCCTGAAATCACCCTCTAGCGTTCCCAGTGCAACCTCTGCCTGCAGTTCGGGGGTCAGGTTACACATTCTGGCAGCACTCCGCACCCTCTCAGTCCAATCTTGCAAAGTCATGCTTTTCCCATCAAATTTTGGCAGATAGCGCAACAGCGCCCCCACCGGGATGTATGCTATTGGGGGGGACATGGTGCTACAGCCCGGCTGACCTTGGGCCGGCATACCCTGAGCTGGGTCCTGCTCCGGTGCCACTGGCGCCGGGGGAAGGTCTCCCGCCGCGTTCCCGTCCATAACGAATGCTGTACCCTGCCAGCTACGCCAAAATGTAAGTCGTGCACCGGTAGGTCTCTCAAGGTACAGCAAAGCCACAGACAAGAAAGCGACAATGACACCAGCTTATGCAAAACACGTTTACTAAAACAGGCTTCTGAAAATACTTCAAATATATGCAGCAAACAGTGAAATAATAACAACAGTTTCCCTACCCCAAAGCTGACCCAAACTGCGTAGCAGGCACTGTTCCAGAGGGATGCACTGAGTAAAACTGCAGACAGCTCAGTGCACAAAAGCCAATGTCTCCTGTAGCAAAGTTCCTGTGTAATCCGGAATCCAGAATCCAACAGCAAAGCAAAGCAAAGTCTTGGCCTGTGTAAAGTCTCTCTATCTAACTAACTAGCTAACAGGCAGTCTATAGCACGTGCATGTATTAATTAAAGTACTGACCCGGGCCTTTGGTAAACTCCAGCTGAACAGATCTCCTTCACAAAACGACCGGATGCACCACGCAGCTCTCAGGATTCTTTCAGGCAAAAATCCACAGCCTCTGATTCAGATCCAGTTGTCAGTCTTTCTTTATCTGTTGCACGCCAGGCCACCACTTGCTCACATGGCCTTTTTCTCTCTTTCAAGATGGTGCCCAGTCTGCTTGCTCCTTGCTCTAGCACACACAGCACATGTCATCTCCTGCTCCTTAAGATCAACAAGTCTCTGCAGAGAATTAACTGTGTGAACAGGGGAACCAGTGGCCCCTTGTGGCCAAACAACAGGACGGCAGTTTTTATAGAATAGTCCTGGTTTCACCCTCTTACAGGCATTTAGGATGGGGCATCCCACACCAGGATCACCAAAACCTGGGTAACCGCCTACCCCATAATGAGGTCTCACGGTGGAGCAATGCTCCTTCCGCACCCATAGAGTGCTCCTACCCTCACCAGGACCCGCAGCCTAAGCTGGGAGGCTCAGATAGGGACAATTTAGAAAGGGTCCTGGCAGCAATAGGGACAATAAACGGCCGGGCGCGGGCCTGGCTTACCTGCAAGTAAAAGAAGTCTTCATCTTCTGTCTTCTCGCCTTTCCTGCAGAGAAGGAACTGGGAAATTGGTGGGAGGTCCCAGGTACAGTATATATGGACCGGGAGGGGCTTTCTTTTTTTGCATATTCATCTCTGCACAAGTTCGCCCTCTGCTGGAGATTACCCACATGTCATGAAGATCGAAGTGGAGTGTATGGCACACTTAGAATAATAAGCCCGTTAAAAGTGAGAGGGATTCAGAAAGGGAAAAAATGGGGAGAAGTTAAAGCGGACCTTCACTCTGAATAAGAGTCTATCTTATATGTTTCCCACACCCTGTACATACAGATTGTCCACATTAAAAATCATCCTACCTGCATCTACTGCATGTTATGAGCCTTTAAACATCCAAGATGGCGGCTTATGGAAGCCGCCATCTTATCAGGCAGCCTGCAAACAGGAAGTGCCTCCTGACTGTGCTGCTCTGCATTCTGGGATTGCTGACCTTTACCTGACCCCAGCTCTGCTCTGTCTGAGCAAAGCACAGCTATAACCCACCCCCCTGTACCTTATCCCACTCTCCTCTCCTCAGTAAGTGTGATGCATCTGAGTCAAGATGGCGGCGCCCGTATCCTAAATTCCTGAACAGAGTTGCAGCCCAGTGGGGGAAAGAATAATAAGTTAGTGACTAAAAATGTAAAATAAATAAATTTTAGATGCTGGGGAACCATTTTTTAAGAGTTTGGGCTTTTCATTAAATCACGCTGAAGGTCCGGTTTAAGTCCTTGACCTGCAGGGGTTACATTTACAGAAAGAGGCAGAATGCATTAATGAATTGGAGATATTTCAGAACTTTTTATGGATTATGTGAGTAGGTAAAGATGCCATGTGAAAATGAATATCATTTGGTAGTTAGAAAACAGACCATGAGTTTTTAGTGATTTTTAATGAATGGAGGCCAGTGCTTAGAAATACTTGAAATGCCATGAAGATCTAGGGGTCAGGTTAGGTCCCAATGTCTGACAATAGCAAAGTCTATGAGCAATCATTTTTAAAGAGACAGTCCAGGCAAACAAACAAAAAAATCTTACTTACCTGACAACCTGCAGGCTTCATTCCATCAGTCACATACCGGCATAGGTAAATTGATCAGATTTTCCACTTTGAGGAATTTTGTCCAACTGTCCTTCCAAAAACTCTGGGAATACTTAAAGCGAACAAAGACCCACTGAACTTGTGAAATATATTTGGCTAAAGCCCCTGACGATACTCTCTTCTTAGCATGTAGAACTATAAATGGATATTTCCGCTTTTTAAATCATCCTGGAACACTGATTTTTTGGCTGTCCCTCGCTGTAGGATTGCAGGCAATCAGTCATTGCTTAGGTGTGGCAATTACATAATTGCCACACACAACAGTGGCAATGAATGGCGGAGGCGGAGCTTTACAGCTAAAACAGGCGCCATTATCTAGGATTAGAGTGAAGCGAGAGCAGTGAAAATGAGCAAAAGGTGCTCTTCATGGGGGGAGCAATTCAGGGGATGCAAGTTAAAAATGTGGGTTTTGGTCCGCTTTAATTGTCCTACTCTGCTGACATTAGTGGGAAGGCTGTCCCAATGAATCCACTGAATAGTGGAATGTATAGATTGGCTGAACATTAGGTCAAACACCTTCTTACAAAAAGAAGAGCAGCGAAAATGCTAATGAAAATGTGTTCCTCAAAAGGCAGCCACACCTCAACCCACACCCAATACCATGTAAATGGCCAGTTTGAAGAGGAAATTCAAGAATTTTATAACACTATAACCACCTTTCCCTGTGCTAAGCTCAATTTGGTCAATAATACAAAAAAAACTTATGGGGAGGGGCTTATTATATGCAAGAAACTGAAGCTGGGACCTTGAGTGACAGACAGTCCCCCAATCCTGCGCAGCAGTGTGCTGGTTTGTCACATAAACTGGACCAACTGCCTTGCACCGTTGAAAAAAATAAAAAAAACTCCCCTAATCTCCCTTGCCCCATCTGCATGCATGATACTGAATCATTGTCAGAACTTACATTTGCTCCTGCAGCCACTGAAACGCTGTCTCACTGATTTTCTCCTGGTCACTGCCATCTAGGAGCACCCTGGAGGCTTCCTTTCCCATCCGTGTTGCTGCCTGGATTTAAAGCGGTCCTTCACTCTGAATAAAAGCCTATCTTATATGTTTCCCACACCCTGTACATACAGATTGCCCAAGTTAAAAATCACCCTACCTGCATCTACTGCCTTTTCTGAGCCATTAGACATCCAAGATGGCAGCTCATGGAGCATCAGGCAGCCTGCAAACAGGAAGTGCCTTCTGTGCTGCTCTACATTCTGGGATTGCTGACCTTTTCCTGACCCCAGCTCTGCTCTGTCTGAGCAAAGCACAGCTATAACCCACCCCCTGTACTTTATCCCATTTTCCTCTCCTCAGTAAGTGTGATGCGGCGCCCGTATCCTAAAGTCCTGAATAGAGTTGCAGCCCAGTGGGGGAAAGAATAATAAGTGACTAAAAACTTAAAATATATTAATATTAGATGCTGAGGAATCGTTTTATAAGGGTTTGGGCTTTTCATTAAATCATGCTGAAGGTCCAGTTTAATAGACATAACCCACAATGCAAAGTGGTAGGAAACCTAGTGGCATGTCCTCTTTGCAGACCACTGGCAGATCCATAGGTTGCCATTGAGGGGGGGGGGGGGGGGTTGGCCATAGGGTAAATTAAGTTTTTAGGCAGCATCCTGAATTGCTCCCAGGGAGGGATGCACATGAGCACTGTTTTTTGTATGGGTGTTGGACTTCTTAACTAAGTGTCCCATTTTAAGTCAGTGTACACATAGGGTCCTGAAGGCCTGTTCCCTGGTGTGGTTACTCTACACCGCCACAATCCCAGGGCTCACATTATGGCCGGCAACCAGTGAAGTTTTCTGCCCAGGCTTACAAGCTGTGTTGTATATATGCCCGGCCAGTAATCTCCACTGGATGCTGATGGTAACATGGAGGACTCAATCTAGCCGCTGGTAGGAGCAATCCCAGACATAGGTAAATATTAGGGCTGGGTGAACAGGCTGCCCAGCCAGTAAGCCGTGCGAGCTGGAAGCAATTGGATGCCCCCTAGCTGCTGATTTATGAGTGACAAATCCTATTTTGGACGGTTAAAATCAATCAAAGCAGTTGTTTGCTGGCCACTGTTTTGGGGAAAAAGACCATTTACAGTACATTATGATGGTACACGTTTCAAAGGACGTTTCCTGAAAGTATTTTTGTACTAACATGACGGTGGATACTCCATCATGATGGGAAATACCAAAAACAATCATCCATTTAGACAACCAAAGATGTTTACATGGGTGCAAGCAACAGGGGAAAAATCTGGGTAATAATGTGTAGGGTTTAATGGTAATTCTTGAGGACAGGTGCACTTCAAAGCCTTGGCGACACATATGAATTCCAGAGAAGCACAAAGCACTGATATGGTGGGAACTTGGCTCACAAAAGCATACTGCCTGAATGAGGCTGAAGCATAAAGTGTACTTTCCTCAATGCTTGCTGCACTCATTTGCATGACTTTATTGAGGAGTCGAAATGATCGTCCCATGAGGCATCATGAGAACCTTGTCTCAATGGCAACATCCCAGTGGAGGCAGAGAACACGACCACAACTTTATCGTAACCACAGAAAAGAAAGTCAACACTTGTTTATGGGTAAACAATGCCGCTGCAGAGGATCCTAAGTACCCCTGACACCCATACTCCCTACAGCCATTCTTAAACCTCATGATTAATGTGTCTGTAAAAAAATCTGGTCTAGCTGTCCTTTCTAACCAATCAGCATCTCCCGTTCATGTCTTTAGCACTGCCTGAATGTGAAATTGAGAGGCCCCCCTGACCGCAATAAGCACACAATTGGAAGATGATGCTTTGCCTTATAACCCATACACAATCCCTAATTTGATCGCAACATACTGAAATGCATCAGGTTAAAAATATACAATGACACCGGTTGTCCTTACTCTCAGAATTGATGTAAAGTTAGTAGCCAGTTGGAGATTCAGTGTTGATTTATGGGCTTCGTATATAAAAAGGTAGACAGTGCAGTCCTTGAATATTAGATTATGATTGAATATGAGGTTGTCCTTTGGCTAAAGGCTAAGTCATCTGAATGTTGCCTTCTCAGTCATGATATATTATTTTTATGCATATTTATAATAAGTGCTGGCCGAACCCACAGAAGTTTAGGTTTAGCAATTTGAACAAAATTCGGTTTGGGTACCCCGAACCCAATTGAAGCCAATGGGGAGCCAAACTTGGGGGCCCAAAATTGGCAGTATGGGTAGAGGGTTGCAATTTGATGGTAAAACCAATGCCCAGAATGGGGTAGAGAACTAATATGTATACTTTATTAAACAAAATAAGAAGAATCCCCCTTAACAGACTGTGTGGCTGAATGCCCCATCACCCATCATCAGACCTTGTGAGAATCCCCCCCCCTTCCAGCTATAGCAGACCGTGTGACAGACTACCCCCATTGCCCCATAGCAGACTGCCTGCTGGCCAATCTGAATGGGTGAAGGGAGGGCTACAAGCTGGTTGATGGGCTGCTGAGTGTTGAGCCCCGAATGCCAAACTTGAACACGGACTTCTGCCAGCAGTCCGTGTTCGGGAACCCAAACTCGCCAAGTTCGGTACTAACCCAACACTACTTATAATCAAATCTTTTTATGATTTTCAGTTTGAGTTCAATATCAGTTTGAAATTAAAAGCCAACTATTAGTTTTGATGATTTACCTTTTATCAGAATCTAATCATATTGCACAGGAGGAAATGAAAACAAGGAGAGACTAGATAAGTTCTTCTCTTCCACTCTTTCCTTTATTTTCCTTCCTCTTCCTTTTTTTATTTTTTTTTAATGCTGATCAACTATTTACATATATACAAGCTCCACTAGGACTATGGCATCGGAGGAACGGATATAGTAGCCTAGCAGATAGGGTGGGCCTGACACCCTGGAGTGTAAAAAGAGAGAAAACAAAGTGAGAATCACAGAATTATATTTTCTGTCATATGTCACACCAGGGCGACAGCAAGTCCGAAACGAATGTGACCTCCAAAAGCAGTGCCCTTAAGTCGGGGTGGGATCCCAAGTGTTGATCGTATTCTTCTATGTGAGGAGTAAGTCATTCTAAGAATCAAACCATAGCTGAAGAGCTAACTACAGTCTGCCCAAGTAGCAGCCTTGCATACGTGCTCTACCGAAGCCTGGTCCTGAAAGGCCCAGGAAGCGCAGATAGCCCAAGTAGAATGGGCCGTAATCAGAAAAGGCGGATTCTTCCCCTTGGAGATGTAGGCCCTTATCACTACTTGTCTAATCCATCGGCTGATGGTAGACTTAGCTAGCGGTACACCTTTCCGCGGCCCCTTAAATATACTAAATAAGGATGGTCTGTGTAGTGTAGATATATTATTTAAGAGCTCTGATTACATCCAAGGAGTGGCTCACAGGAGCCGGACATAAGGAGGGTAAAACAACCTTCTCATTAAGCGGGAAGGGGGAGACCACCTTAGGAAGAAAGTCCTGCTCAAAATGGAAGACAGTCTTTTCTTTGTGCAGAACTAAATAAGGAGGCTTAACCGATAAAGCTGCTAACTCAGAAACCTTTCAGACAGAGGTAATTGCCACTAGGAAGATGACCTTAAGTTTCATTAACAATTGACGCTTCTGCCAGTGGTTCAAAGGTAGAACCCTGAAGGGCTGGTCCCAGACAGACAGAAGAGGCTTTCGGGAAGGTTGCACAGAGGAGACTCCCTGCAAAAATGTCTTTATAAGTTTATGTTCAGCAATGGGTTTCTGAAAAAAAATATGAATAAAGCAGATATCTGTCCCTTTAGAGTGCTCAATTGAAGACCCTCATCAAGACCCTTCTGCAAAAATAAAAATTCTGGAGATGGAAAAGGATCTACTGCAAAGCACACATTTTTGATGGCCTGGAAAGATGAAGTGTTGCCATTTTGGATCCCCAAGATTCCATGCCAAATTTCCGAAGACGGACGAAACTGTTGAGGCCCTCGAGGTCTAATATCGGGTGCACAGAACAGTCCTTCTTGCGCATTACGAACAAATTCAAGTAGAATCCAAGACCTCTATCTGAAAAGGGAATGTGACGGACTACTACTAGCTGCAAAAGGTGAGCTACAGCAGATCTCAATGCTTCTGCTTTTCCCGGATTCCAGGATACCCTTGACAGAAAGAACCTCCAAGGAGGTCTGGCCCCAATTTCGATCTTGTAACCTGAAGAAATTATTTCCTGTATCCAGGCATCTGTTACAATGAGCATCCAAATGGGGGCAAAATGCAGAAGCCGTCCCCCCACCCAATAGGGTGAAGGCGACCCTTCATGTCTGAGCGGGCTTAGAATGGGGTTTAGCGTTATTTTGCCAGAAAGATTCAGCCCTGTTCTGGGTCTTAGGTTTATTTCAAAATTCCTCTCAGTGTCTAGAGGAGAAAGAACCTCTACCACCAGGAAAGGGAGGAGTATTGGAAGAATTGTGAAAAAAGGGGTTAGACCTTCATCTTTGTGGTTTGAGAACTCAACTGTTTTAACAACTTTCTGCCTTCCATGGCTGCAACAACACACTACCATAGAAAAGGCATGTCTGGCCCCCTGATCCAGACACTTATCCACTGGGCCCTTTAGGGAAGCACTGTCAGAGGTAGGAATAATAGTGTTATTATAGAGTCCTGAAACTGGTCCTCCTGAATCATCCACCTCGGGGGGGGGGGGGGGGGGCAACATAATCTAATCAGGTCTGGGAGAAAAGGGAACGGTGGGGAGCTTGTCCGGCTTTTCCAATTTCATTTGGATAAGTCTGGTTAAATGAGACTGCTCGGGAAACATTTGCTACTGTTTTACTGGTTTGTATGGATCTTGGAATATCCAAAATCTCTAAAATAGAATATATCAGACTATACATCTGCTCTCTAAACACAGAACCCTGTTTAAGTGACCCTGAATCAGAGTTACCCTTTTCCCTACTAGATGGGAGTTCCCCCTCTGAAAATAAATTCCTGAGATTCTATGGCAGCATAAATATCCTCCTCTTTGGAACCAGAAGAGTCTTGGAATGTTTCCGTTTTATGATGTGGGCACTTCAAGGTGGACCCATATGCCAGCAAAATGATGCAATGATCTATATCTAATGATAAGTCAAGCAGGCTTTTAGTGATTGTCTTTAGATGTTTGATGGGCTTTCTCAAAAGATACTTACTGACCATCACCATTGGTCTTATCAAAAACAATGGCAAAAGGTCTTATTGAATAGAGAATTTAGGATGTTAGTATGGAGACAACCTGTTGCTTAACAGAGGAAAAATGATGGTGGACTATATGAACCCTCCCTGAGATTCCACTCCAATTTACATCTAGGACAAGGAGGCAACAAGAGTGCAAGTCTCTGGGGACTATGATCTCTAGGAATCCAAGATAGAAGGATAAAATCAATGGCATTGTGGAAAAAAAACAGCAGAGAATGTATTTTCATTACCAAATGAGGGATGTATTTTGTTTCCAATTAATTTACCGTATATAACTCTGTTATTTGATTGACCATGTGCTGCTGCTTTCTAGTTCTGGTTCAGAGGAGTCCCTAAGCAGGACAAGCATAGACTTCATAGGATTATCAGGTCAGCTGTGAGAGTCACTGGTTCTTGCCTGTCAGAGATTAATCTTTCTTTCCAGAACCAGTGTTGAGAAAATTATTCAGCCTGGGGAACAGTTTCCCCTCCTTTATCTCCCCCCTTTCCACCTTCCTCTTAAATGTGCTTACATCGTTGATGCTTAGTTCAGTGTGCTTTTGACTGTGTATTTATTCCCAATTGCCGACCGACAAAACAAATGATTTATTCCATAGTGTGTCCAAAGTGTGCAAAACTAGCATATTGTATACTAGATTGTCACCTGGATGAATAAAAACTAATGGCAATATGGCTAAAAAGACACCGCTAATCTTACTCAATACAGTATGTGTATCTGATCTAGAGAACCTGCAGCAAAAAGGGCCGCTTAGCGTCTTTTTACTGGAATATGGGTCCGCTTTGGAGCGCCCGCATCTTAGATGCACCATTATTTGTACAGAAAGGCACTGCAAGTCAAAACACTGATGTTAATTAATTAGCTTGGATTGGTGCACTAGGTATTGGATGGTCTGTGTCAGGGCCTGTTGGACCCTTATGGTGATTAGAACAGCTCCGGTTAGTGCATGCTGAAAAGATTGACACTATATATGAGAGGGGCTGGTCAGCGTTTCTTAATTAAAGTCACATGATATTATTGCTTAAGCTGCATTTTAGCTGTTGTGCTCCCAAGGACACATTGGTTACAAGAATAAGCTGTGATAAAAGATTTTACAAGAAAATAATTCTAATGACATTTGGTGACATCTGTGTCCTGCATTTACATTATTGACAAGTCACCAATGCAAATTATGTACATATAAATGTGTTTTAAAGTTATTAATGAGCAAGAACCACTTCAATACAGTTCTTGCCCATTGTGGTCCATGGGCAAACTATATGGCACTGCAAGCTATATGGCAACGGTGATAAATTGAGACGAAGACTGCCAGACGCATTGGTGCCGACTGCTTTTGGTTTGTTAAATCATGCATTGGTGCTGAATAAAGACATCCCTTAAGCTGTTTCCTCTCAATGTCCCAGAAAAGGTGGTCTTTCTACAGGAGAGACACTTTGACAAACAAAAACCACAAAAATGGGACAGCAGAAGATTTCCCTGTGTATATCCTAGCCTCTACAATAAATAAAAATCAAAGGGGGTCTCTACCCTTGTCGCTGGGTCTCTCCCATGGACACACCTTGACACCTACAATCATGTTGAGGGCAGAGTCTTATTTGTCAAGGGCAAGACTGAAGACAATGTTTTGCCAATGTTTAGCTCCCTAATTCAGATCAGATCTCTTTCCGGGAGTTCATTCTTGCTAGACTTCAAGACTTTTCGGAAGGAGTCTTAGTATTCAGTGCTGACTTCATTTTCGCTGTAGATCCCCTCAGGGACACTTCCTGGGGAGCAGCCAAACGTTCAATTTCGGACGTAAAATGTATCCATTCATTCTATTCTAATCAACATTTTGAAGATCTTGCAGCCACATGACTGGGACTACACCTCTTTCTCAAAGGAACACAAGTCATATTCCCATATCTACCTTTTCTTTGTGAGTCATTGAGACTTACCTGATGTAGTAGATGTGAACATCGGTAACAGTCAGCTCAGACTACACCAACATAACTCTATCCTTTTCATTATCAGAGCAAAAACAAAGACCCTTACACTGGAGGCTTAATGATTCCATCCTTCAAGAAATGTGGTTAAAAGCTGATAATCACACCATTGTCGCTACTCTTTGAGTTTGTGCTAGCATCTGGTCCAAGTGGCCTAATATTTCTTCCTGTTAGATCAGGCATTTCCTACATATTCTTGAAGAGTGAAGCTTCTTCAGGGACCTTTTGCCTTTTGAGCAGCTCAGCCTAGAGAGTGGTGTGCTCTGTCACATATATGTCACATCTCATATATACTCCATTCTAAATCAACCAAAAGACCTTCATAAATGGGTATCAGACCCCTGATATCCTGTAATTACCAGGAAATGGGTTACAAATAAGTTTCCAGAGTCCCTAGCCTTCTTCACAAATTCTACCCAGACAGAAGTCAGCCCTCTCTGCTGAAGATGTAATCAAGATGGGGGCACACTTTTACAAATATTCTGGTCATGCCCACATATTCAAAGCTTCTGGACTTAGGTCAGTTCAATTGTTTCGAGTCTTACGGATGTGTCCCCATGCTGGAGACCCAGCAGCCTGCCTCCTACACCTTTCCTTGCACAACTCCAATATAAGATGTATCCAGACATTGTCTCCATGGATTGCTTTCTTGGATTCCCCTGAATACCTGCTCTACAGAGACTAAACATATTCATTCAGTAAATACCCCTCCTATAACCCCCCTTCTCCCCCCCCCCCCCAGGTAATACAACTAAAAAAAATACCTTGTCCCATCGGTCCACATACTAGGTCTGTTCCACACAGATACCCCTGGGGGCTGATTGCTAACTGTATATTGTATAAATATTTCCCTATTGTTTTAAATTTATATATGGCCTAATTTCTGTACATTTGTTGCTATGCTTACTGTATGTTGTACTGATGGCTTAAATAAAGTTCATACTTTATCTGTTGCTGCACATGTTCAAAATCCAGAGGATTTTGATCTGCTTTAAATGGGGGCCAAGGCAATCTATTCAACAACATGCTTTGTGATCATCACCACCTCCATGTTCTCCTGTTTGTAATATATAGCACAGCGCTATACATTCTATAAACTGTATAAAAGTATGACTGGGCACGCCACATTTTTTAGAGTCTATCAAGGAACGGACACAAATCTAGACCCTTGATTTAACTTTCAATGGAAAAATTGTTTGAGAGCTCATGACTGCTTTACTGGGAAAAGATTACCACTTATATGTGGATAACCTTCATACCAGCATTTCCCTATTTAGAGCCCTATACACTATGGTCACCCCAGCCTGCAGTACAGTCAACTGTGACTGAAACAGCTTGCCCAGGTCAATGCTGGAAACAAAATTGGGGAGAATCCTATGCTTTAAGAAGTAATGCACTCCTGGCCATGGCATTTATGGACAAAAAATGTGTTCATGCTGACAACAATCCACAATGCGTCAGCAACAAATGTACGGTAACATGGTCCCAGAGCCCCAGCCAAAAGCCACGTTGCATCAAAGATTATAATAAATGTATGGGTGGCGTTGATAAAACTGACCAAATTCTTACTTATCACAGGGTGACTAGAATATCCAGAGCCTCGTACAAAAAAGTTGCTATTCATTTAGTCCAACTGGCAAATTATAACAGCTTTGTTGTCTTCTAGCCAGCAGTACCAGGCTCCAATTCTACATTTGTTAAAATAGAACTTCAGTCTAAAGTTGACACCCCGCCCTGTCACCCTACCGTGGCGCTGAGGCAGGATGGGGGGGTTACAAAGAAGAAAACCACGGCGGCAACCATCTTGCACCCGCCCACCCACCCATTCGTGAAAATCTGGGGGATGCAGCTCTGTGCCATGACCAGGAGAGCGCCGTTGGCCCGAGGATAGGGTAAGGGTTTTTTTCTTTGTACCTCCCTAGACTGGCAAGGCGGGGGGTCAACTTTTGACTGAAGTTCGGCTTTGTTGCTAGGGGTTGATGAAAAGGAAGTACCAGAGGTGGCAGGTAATCACAATGGGGCCAGGCTAGTTGGGGAGCATTTTATTAAGTGCATTCCCCCCACCACTAAAAATAAGTATCCCCAGAAGGCCTGCAATGTGTGTAGGAAGCGTGGCTTTAAGAAAGATGTGCACCACTATTGCCCAAAGTGTCCCAGTCAACCTGCTTCATGATTTGAGGGGGTTTTGAGGTTTACCACACCCAATTGGATTAATGATGTATTTAGTTTTATTTTCATTTTTAGACTGTAGGTGGACTATCCCCTTTGTAGTTAAAGCAGATGTCCAGGCTCGGAGTATTAATATCACCCTCCCCGGTGCTGAAGCAGGATGGAGGAGTTATGAAGAAAAACAACGCTTACATCTCCTGTGGCGTAACGCAATTTTCCCAGCGCTCTGCGTCCTGAGTGCTGCCATCTTGGGGAGATTGGCTTCCCCACTCTGTGCAGGAGCATGCACATAGCGGGGGATGCCGCTTTGTGTCTTCCCATGCGGCAGCTGCATGGGCCCTGAAGAACAACGCTGGACCGCAGGCAAGGTAAGGGTTTTTCTTTGTAACCTCCCCGGCCTGTCTCAGCACTAGGGAAGGGTGGTAGGGCATCAGGCTTACCCCAAGACTGGACTTCCACTTTAATTTATAAGTTTTCTGTGTGCTGACACAGGTTGTTTGGTGTGGTCAGTGTACTTTTTTCCTTTAGTTTATTTTGGCATGTTGCTGATGAAAAGGGCTGGAGGAGGAGCAGATGGTTACTTGTGGCACGGGATGATTAAAACATGGGCTCCTTTTCATGATCTTGATCACGGAAAATAAATCGCATTCCCAATGGCACCTCACAATGCTAATCCTAATTACACCACTTATCACCATTAAAGTGGAACAAAACCCACCTGACCTGGCCCCGAAATCTAACAGATTTCAGGCCCAGTTGCTGGCCTCCCCCTGAGGCTCTCCTCCAATCAGAGCCATTCGCTGAACTGGCGAAATTGCGGCTCTGATTGTTGTGAATGGGAAGCGCATCCCTGCATCCTCGGGCTGTGTGCGCATGTCCGTCCCAGACGTTCAGATAGGCACAGGGCAGCAGGGGAAGCAGCTACTCTTGCTCCACATTCACTCTAATCAGAGCTGCTCGCCGAATTACGTCACTTCAGCGGGCAGCTCTGATTGGACGAGAGCCTGTACAGGCGCAGTTGGACCGGGAAGGGGCGAGTCTGCACATGCCAATCTGGGGGGTTTCACACAGCAGAGTATCCAAAATCAGGATGCCCCGGGATGTGTAACAAAACCCAGGAAATTAAAAATCCTGGGTTGGCTCCGGTTTAAAAAGGGTTGTTTTGTGTGCTTTTATAGCGCATTACTTTAGAAGCTATAAGATTCCTGGACCGATTGATTCCCTCCCCTCGGGGCATCCCGACTTTGGATGCTGTGTGAAACCCCCGAGGTCGCCCAGTTCACTCAACTTTGTTCCCACTCCAACGGCGCATGCACGGGCCGCATCCCTGCTATCAATAAAAATCAAAAAGCCTTCAAGAAAAGAGGGTGGCAAAATCTCCAGGTAGCCTGGCACTGAAAGGGTCCATTTTTCCTGGTCCTTGGAGCAGACCGTTGAAGACACCAGGGACCGTTAGAGGTCTTGCCAAGAATGGTAATGAGGAAATCTACCGAGGAGTAGTGGAGCAGCAAGTTATATGGTGCACCAGACACAATCTGGTAATAAACCCATCGAAAACTCTAGAGGTGCAGACTTCAGAAGCAACCCTGCGCCCATGTCACCCCTTTCCATTAATGGGGTAAGAAAGAGCGAGAGAGACAAAGTTTCTTGGCGTGATCATCTCCGATAACCTTGGCTGGGAAAGGAACACCTTGGCTGTACTAAGGAAAGCGCAACAGAGACTGAAAACTAAAGAAGACGGGACTGTCAAAACAGTTGGCAGTGCTCTTCTTTAATGCAGTCATAGGTTCAGTACTATACTTTTCCTTTTCTGCCTGGTTTGAGGGAGCAACTAAAAGAGACAAGTGTAGACACCAAAGAACAATCAACATTGCAGAAAGAATAATTGGAGCACCTTTACCATCCCTGCATAAATTGCACAGACTTAGAATCTTCTCACGGGCGGAGAAGATTCTTCGGGACCCCTCTCACCCTGGGCGACGTCTTGCGGTACCAGCTTGCAGGACTTCTAGGTCTAGGAATGGTTTCTTTCCTTTGGCTATCCGTGCCCTTAACAAAACCCAGGCGTCATAGGCCCAGGTTCACTTGCACTATGTAAAAGCATCTGTATCTCTGTATTCTCTGTATTCAATGTAGTTTGTATCTCTTGTTTCGATTTTTATGGAACTGTAAATATCTGTTGCACTGTGGACATGCCAAAAAGAATTCCTTGTTCATCTCACGATGGACTTGGCGAACAATAAATTGAATTGAGCCTAACCTTATTGTTTTGCGCCATCGTGTGTTGGCAGCCGGAACTGCAAGTGATTAACTATTACAGTCTCCCTATGAAGATGCTCATTAGCAGGATGAACAAAGGGACAGACCGCTGTTGCTGCACTCATCTGTTACACTTTAATTTTCGGGTTTGTTATAGTATTTCTCTCGCCATCTGTCCACAGCAGTACACCTCGACTCATTGAAACTGGAAGCCAATAAGGCTGAATAACCTCCCATGCTGTACTGTAAGCCGACTGCAGTGCTAATATCTCTAAAGTGAGACTGGCAATATAGATTGTTTGTATATATATATATATATATATATATATATATATATATATATATATACACACACACACACACGTGTGTAAAAGTAGGTATACAAGTGTAAAGGTTATTAATAAATAATGAATACATTAATGAGTACAATAAATAAAATAACAACAACATAACAAAATATAAAATATATCATATATAATAAAGAACTCGGTATAACTCTTACAACTGTATACCTACTTGTATTTGTATATATATTTATTTAAAATTTAATTATCAGTGCTGGCTACATAAACGCCAAAGCAAAATGAATAGAGGGATTGGAAAGGGGGTGCATTTATTACACAGGGTACTTTATTTAACTTTTATTAACATTTTGCTGCAAATAATTCAAACCGCTGTAATTGTGTTACACAGACTTCAGTTGCCAGGTTACACTAAAGATGTGAATTGCGGGACCTGTTATTATTTAAAAGCTTCAATACATTAAAGCAGAACAAAAACATGGCATGCCAGACATTGGCATTCCCCTGAAGCACAAAACGTGTTGCCCCGTTGCGCCACCAACCCACCCCCCCGGTCGCTACAAAACTCATCTTTTCTGGAGTCTCTCTCTGTGATGTAAACATCAGCAACCGCATCCCCAACATCTCTGAGGCGCACACCCAGCTATGCCTAGGGGGAGCGCCCCAATCTAAAGGGAACTGGGGATGTGCCCACTCTCACTCCTGATTGTTTAGACGCAGAACTGGGGAAATGCCGGGATAATCCAGAAGTCAAGAACAAAACCCGGGATAGTCAAAATCAAGGGTTTTATTCCGCTTTAAGCTATGATCCAAAACCCCCCCAATTAACTTTTCTTATGGGACCATGTCTTCCACATGCTTCAAGAGGAAAGAAAAAATTCTGTGAGTACTCACCTGTAGAATTAATTTTGTAGTATACAGCACGTCCTGTTCCAATAATTCCTCACAATTGTGTTATTCCGCCACAAGGTGACGCAGTGGACTGCAGAAAGACTTGTGGCCACTCCCGGCCCCATAAATAGCCAGGAACCTCCCACCAATTTCCAGTGTTGACAAGCAGTTATACAAGAAGGTGGGAGAATCAAAAAATGGATAAGAACCCAAAAAGACTTTAGAACAATCACCATACAGAGGTAACCAAGAAAAAATGATAACAAGGGAGGGATGGAACAGGATGTGTTGTATACTACAAAATCAATTCTACAGGTGAGTACTCACAGAATTGTATTTTTCCAAGTATACAGCATGTCCTGTTCCAATAATTCCTTACACATGGGACATCCAAAAACAGTGTCCGTAAGGTAGGGTGGGATCCCCAAAGAGCAAAAGCGTGCAGTTTAAACCACTGCCGCCTGCAGAACTTTGCGACCAAAAGCAGCGTCAGCTGAGGCCCTAACATCAACCTTGTAAAACTTGGAAAAAGTATGAACAGAAAACCAAGTTGCGGCCTTACAAACTCGTTTAACAGAAGCCTGGTGCTGAAAGGCCCAAGAGGCACCAATAGCACGAGTGGAATGAGCAGTAAGGCGGAAGGGAGGTTCCTTCCCCTTAGCAGAATAGGCTTGCACCACCACCTGACGAATCCACTTGCTGATAGTGGACTTAGCCGGAGGCAAACCCTTCCTAGGACCTAGGAAGGAAGAACAAAAAGAGCATCAGTCTTCCTGAAAGATTCAGTAGCTACCAAGTAAAACTTCAGAACCCTGACCACATCTAAAGAATGCAGAGTCCTCTCCTTGGAATTAGCAGGATTAGAACACAAGGAAGGCAAGACAATGTCCTGATTGAGATGAAAAGCAGACACAACCTTAGGCAAGAAATCTGGCTTGAACCGAAACACCACCTTGTCCTGGTGTCGCTCAAAATAAGGAGGTTTGATGGAAAGCGCCGCCAACTCAGAAACACGCCTGACAAAAGTGATAGCCACCAAAAAGGCTACCTTAAGAGCCAAAATGGGCAAAGCGGCCTCACGGAGAGGCTCAAAGGGACGACCCTGCAGAGCAGATAATACCAGATTCAGATCCCAAACTGGTAACATAGGCTTACGTGGCGGACGCATGTGAGAAACCCCCTGGAAAAAAGTCTTAACCAAACGGTGATTGGCAAAAGATCTTTGGAAAAAAATTGCCAGAGCTGAAACATGACCTTTGAGTGTACTAAGTTGAAGGCCCAAATCCAAACCCAGAATCCTGGGAATAGAAAACACCCGACAGGGAAGAGATTTGGACTCACACCAGGCAATGTAAGCATGCCAGACCCTGTAGTATATAAAGGACGAGGATTTCTTCCTAGCCCTAATCATGGTATCAACAACAGAGGCAGGCAACCCCTTTTCCCTCAAGATGGGGGTTTCAACAGCCAAGCCGTCAAAGCCAGTGTTTGTAAATTGGGATGGCGCAGCTGTCCCTGAGTGAGCAGGTCTGGATCCTTGGACAGGACGTACTGATCTACTGCCAATTGTACGATGTTTGCGAAACACACCCTTCTTGGCCAACAGGGGGCCACCAGAATGGTTGGCACCCCTTCCTGGGCTATCTTGCGCAGTACCCTGCCCAACAGAGGGAATGGAGGAACACATAGAGGAGCCGAAACCCCTTCCAAGGCATTGCTAGCGCATCCGTGGAGAAGGCCAATGGATCCTGTGACAGAGAGACAAAGAATGGAAGTTTGTGATTGTGACGGGATGCAAACAGGTCCACATCCGGCAGACCCCAGAAATAGCCCCCCAGCCGAGACATCCCCCTGCTCAAGGAGCCTGCCTCCGAGTTTTACACTCCCGGGATGTAAACTGCCGATATGCAGGGGGCATTCTCTTCCGCCCAGGACAGTATCAGGGACACTTCCTTGAGGGCTCGCTTGCTCAGTGTCCCTCCCTGATGACTGATGTAGGCAACTGCCGTCTGGTTGTCCGAGTGGATCTGAACAGCCCGACCACGAAGGTGTGGGGTCAATTGGGCGAGAACCAACCTTACCGCCTTCAGTTCCAGAATGTTGATAGGAGCATGGGCCTCCTGGGGGCCCCACTGACCCTGGAATTTCAAGGACTTCCAGAAGCCCCCCCAACCTGTCAGACTGACATCTGTGGTGACAGTCTCCCAGCAAGGGGACAGAAAGGTTCTGCCCACCAAGAGGTTCCTTGAGTCCAGCCACCATGAGAGGGACCATCTGGCCAGGGGGGACAGAACAAATACCTGATCCAGGGACACAGGGTCCCGATCCCACACTGATAAGGTGTAGCTGAAGAGGTCTCATGTGAAACTGAGCATAGGGTACCGCCTCGAAGCAAGACACCATCAGGCCCACCAGTTGCATCCCCTGCCGGAGGGAGGGATGAGGACAAGAAAGAAGAAACTGGGCCTGAGCTTGAAGACTCTCCACCTTCTGTTGAGGGAGAAAAAACCTTGACCTGAGATGTATCCAGAGTCATGCCCAGAAAGGACCTCACCAGTGACGGGGACAGAAAAGACTTGGGATGGTTGATCACCCAGCTGAAGGACTCTAGTGTGGACACCACCATCTGGGTATCCAGTTCTGCCTGATGGAAGGTCGGAGACGCGATCAGAATGTGGTCCAAATACCTGAGATCTCAACAGAGCCATCACGCCCGCCAGCACCTTGGTGAATACCCTGGGAGCCGAGGTGATACCAAAAGGCAAGGCCACAAATTGGTAGTGCTGATCCTCCAGAGCGAACCTGATACATTTCTGATGACCTAGGAAGATTGGTACATGAAGGTAAGCGTCCTTGATGTCTACAGAGGTCATGAAGTCGCCAGGGTGCAGTGTATTGATTGCTGAGCGTAGGATCTCCATACGAAAATGCTTGAATCTGACAAACTTGTTGAGGCTCTTTAAATCCAGGATGGGCCTGGGGAACCCATCCTTTTTGGGAACCGTGAATAGATTGGAGTAGAAGCCTCTGCCCCTTTACCTGAGAGGCACCGGGCAGATGACCCCCAACTCCAGAAGGTTTAGGACCGCAAGGCGCAAGCCCTGAGCTGACAGGGGGTTTTGAGCCATCCGGGATCTGACGAATCTTGGGGACGGCCAGGCTGAAAACTCTATCTTGCAACCGGAGGAAACCACCTCTTGAATCCACCTGTCTGTTACGCCTACAGACGCGAGCAAAGAGCCGAAGCCGTCCCCCCACCCGGATGGGTGAGGGCGCCTCCTTATGCCTGAGGGGCCTTGAGGGAGTATTTGGGTTTAGGACCCCATGAGAGACCGGGGCGTCCACGTCCTCTACCCCTGCCCCAATAGTCTCCACGTGCCCCAACAAAGGACACCCCTCGACCAGCCCTGGAAGCGCAGAAGGAAGGGAGAGAGGCACCAGTCCCCCAAAAGGGCCGAGACGGCCTTCTACATTGAGGCAGCCTACCGCCCCTGGCAAACAGGTCCAAGCGTTCACCAAAGAGCCGTAGCCCCTTAAAAGGAAAACCAGTGAGAGCCTTCTTAGCAGCATTATCTGCTACCCACTGACGTAGCCAGACAGAGCGTCGTATAGCCACCAAAAGGGCAGAGGTCCTACCACACATTCTAATGGCATCGTCCATGGCAGAAAGAACATATGCAACAAATTCATAGCAAAGTAGGAGAGATCTATACTCCTCCCCTCCCGCGTCATCAGAGGCCCCACACAGGCAAAGGCATGACAGGACAGCTGATCCATGAGTCGATCCTCACCATCCCGCAGTGTAGTAGTGTCAGGTGAGTGCATGACTTATGTATTAGACAACCCTAGGACGGGCGCGTCCACCTCGGGAGGACAGTACCAACGCTTAACCACATCAGCAGGAAAGGGATACCTCCTGTCCCAACTCTTGGGTACCCCAGGTAGCTTACTAGGCCATTCACACTCTTTGAGCACCAGATTATTAAAGTGATTCTGCTCAGGGAACTCCAAGCGTGGTTTAACAGTATGGAAAAGCTCACCCTGCTGCCGTGGAGCCACGGCAGGAGGGGAAATACAAAGCACTTCGAAAATGTGAGTCAATAACCTGTCAGTGTCATCTGAAGACCATGGGCAGGGCTGGGAGAACCACAGTCAAAGGTGACCCGCAGGCAAGACACAATAAGTACAAAATAAACATCCCCAGTGCATACAGAGTAAAGCAATATAAAAACTCCGTAAGGGACTCACGGACCAGGTGGACAGATCGTCCAGAGAGGTAAAGCACAGCCAGACCACGTCGCAGCACCGCAAGGACAAGGCCACAAAATGGCACCGGCAGCAGTACCTAGAGGGGCGGACCGCGGTTCCTGCCCCCCCCCCCCCCGAAGAGCCCAAAACTGTGATCATGTGAGGCGCCGGCGCCATGACAGAACCGAAAAATACATAGCGCCAACCACCGCGGAGCGCCGTACAACGGGCCGCACACACACCAATAATAAAAAAATAACACACACAAATCACGGACCCCCCGGGCGCCCCCTGCCAGCCGAGCGGCCACAAGAAAGGGGTCGCGCACAACCTTCTAGAGGGGAGGGGAGACAGGGAGAGGGAACAAAGACCCAAGATTCAAGGCTGGGGCATCCCAATGAGGCTCACCATAGAAAGCCTGTCGCCGGCTACCCTTTGGTACAGGGTCTTGTGGCCCGGAGCAGCGCTCCTTCAGCACCTGACCCTAGTGCTGTCCTACCTTCACCCGAACCATCAGCCGAAGCTGGGTGGCAGTGGGTCCAGAACGGGTGGAAATAAGCCTGCAGGGCCCTAGTCTTGAAAAGCCCCGCTCCCTGCGCAATAGAGAGCCATCTTCTATCTTCGCAGTCCAGACTGCAAATAAACACTGGAAATTGGTGGGAGGTACCAGGCTATTTATGGGACCGAGAGTGGCCACAAGTCTTTCTGCAGTCCACTGCTCCACCTTGTGGCGGAATACCCCAAGTGTAAGGAACAGGACGTGCTGTATACTTGGAAAAAACTGGAAATGTAACTATTCCCTGCCATCCTGATGGGGCACTGGAAACTGCAGTAATGCACACCTCCAATTAGAGGTGGTGTGGCTGTAGCATGTTTCCCTGTCTCAAGTCAGATGGAGTCTTGTAAGAAAAATCTAGTATATCTCTAATTCAGGGCTTTGGGTGCCAGGGTGAAAGGTAAATTTAGCATCCCTTGTAAGGGAAGGTTTAGTCCCACATTAAAGTGCTACTGCAGACAAAGGTGATTGTTACACCATTGTGTCGGGCGTTTGGTGCTGTCCTAAAACTGTTTTCCATTTTTTAAATTGAAGAAGAAATGGCCCAGATATCAAGGTTTACAGGTTCACTATATGATTTCTCTTTTAAAAAAAGTGGGCCTGGTCCTTGGCTCTGTGATACTGCATAATAATCAGCTCTCTGCGCTGATAGCAAAGTGATGAATCTGGAGGAGGAGAGAGGGGATGAAGGAGGGACCAGCAAACCTGTCCCGCTCTGCTGAGCTGATTGGGGGACAGGATAAAAAAGAATCTCATTGGTTGAACCTGTAAACCCCGATGCAATAGTGTAACAATTACTATATATATCACTTTACATATCACTATACATATCACTTCAGTAAGGTTAAATCCTTACCTAAGGGCATCCTGATTCAGGATACCCAGCAGTGTGAAATCTCCCCGGTCTCACCATATACTTACCTTGTTACAGGCACCCACAGCAATATGCTGCACTGTAAAGGCATCTCCGCTCTGCACGCCCAGCAGACCTGAAGAGGGGCAGAGGAAGATGGGAAGCCATGTCATTAAAACCACACTGCTCTATGCTGAACCACATCACCTTGAAAGACAGGTAGGTAAGTGGGGAGTTCACACTGCCCCTGGAAAGTGTCCTTTTCGTGCTATAAAATGCTATAAAACACATGGGAACCAGGCAGAATACACATTAAAGTAGACCAAAACCTGGCATTAACGATCCCTAGCTTTAACTACGCCTGGGGTATTCTGATTTTGGATGACCCTACCCATAGTATTCCTAGTTTACATATGCAATTCCATAGCATATGCGTGGACTCTCCTCCAATTAGCGTTCTATGCTATACATAATAGTCAACGGCATAGAACGCAGTTTGAAATGCTGAGAGCGGCCTCCATCCTATTAGCTGCTCTCTTCAGGTTGTGCATGCCTGCGCTTGCCTTCAGATAGGCCTGGCACAGTTGCATGAATCAGCCAGTGGGATGCAGGCTCCCGGGGATCACCGGCAAGGTAAGTAAACAAGGCAAATCAGGGGATTTCACAGACAAAGACATCCCAGATCGGGGAGAGGAAGAGCACCGGCCAAAGAGACTAGACTCCAGGGCCAGTGATTTGACCACTTTGCGTACAGATGCACACTCACCTCTCTGCGTGGTGCCATGCCGGAGCGTCCTGTGTAATGCACTGTTCACCAGCAATCTTATGGAGTGTATGCATGGAGAGTGGACTGGCTGAGTATTTCTGTGATTTTCTGGAATCCAAATTTTCTGCATGGAGATCCTCTTTAAGGCAGAACTAAACTAGAGCAGTGGCAAGGGGGGGGCACACTCCATTCAGTACCTAAACTCACTATTTTCCACCCCTCAGTTTGGTACACTTACTGTCCAACAACAGATGTCCATGAGATGGAAGACTGGAAGCTGCAGCACACACTGCAGCTGGAGCCTATGATTGGAGGAGACACCAGGCACTGACAATATGTGCTACCCTTCCTATACAGTGTCCCAGTCAGACCTTCAGACCTGGCACTAGATAAGTGAGTGTGCAGAACCGGAGGGGGGGGGGGGTGGGTGGTCTGTTCTACATGCTCAGACTGCCCTAGGGGAGTGGCCTCCTACAGCTTACCTGCTGGACACTGTGGTGAAAGCCCCTGGAATTGCCAAGGTGCTAATCTTGCCGGCAATCCCATGGCACATGTGTTGGACACGCGTGCATCCCCCAACTGCAGCGCCCAGCCATTAAGATCGACTATGCAACTTGCTGTTTTGGGCCGCAAAGTTCTGTAAGCTGCAGTGGTTTAAGTTTGTGCATTATTGCCTTGTTTTGGATCCCCACCCTTTATGGACACTGCTATTGGATGTCCCAAGTGTAATGACTATCTGAAGCGGGGTGTGTGACATACTTAGAATAATGCCATTTTGTGAATACTCACCCGTAAAATGTGTATTGTAAGTATGTCACACACCCCGCTTCACCCCGCCCCTTTGGTATTCTGGATCCTTTCTATGGTGAACCTTTTTTACTGTTACTGGTTATTTTGGCTCTTCCTGGTCCCTTTACTGCTGTCTTAATACTGGGGAATGAGTGGGAGGTACCAGGTATTTATGGACCGGGAGGGGCTCCCTTTTTTTCATGACATGATCTCTGCAAGATCGCCCTCTTCTGGCTCCAGCATTCTGGATTCCCCCTCCCCAGACTGCATTTTATAGCAGCAGTTTCAACACGGGCATCCGCATGGGTGTTGGTCTACTTTCAGCTTCATATGCGACACAAAATAAACACTGCACACTGTTACATAAATTTGTAAATTAAGTTCAACTAAGTGTCAGCACACGGGGCAATTCAGCTAAGCAGCACATACACGTTTATTGTAAAATTTGATACTACTTGTAAAGTCGTAAAATAAAAAGTAAATTCTTTGACTGCAATTTCAAGCATATTTGAGTACAGTTCTAAAAATTCTCAGGACGGGGGTTACAAAGAAAAAAAACCTTACCTGATCATCGTACCCAGCGCTCAGGATCCTGGGAGCCGCATCCCCCAGCTTCATGCGTGCCCCCTCCCACCCATTCCTGTGGCCTTACAGGCTCGGGAGAAGCGCCGCTGGCCTGTCAATAAAGTAAAGGGTTCTTTTCTTTGTAAACCCCCCCATCCTGGTAGGGCTAGAGGGCGTGAGGGTCATATTGTGACCGGAGTTCCGCTTTAAGTTTTTTTTTTCTACCTTTAGTGAATCAAGGCCTGAGTGTCCAACTTTGAGTCCCCTCAATGATGTTCTGTTTAACCTAAGACTCTTAGGGCTTGATTCAATAAAGTTTGGGGGGAAAAAAATTTTGCTTGGAAAATTGGATCACCTGTGAGGATTTTTAGATCTTAGAAGCGATTCAGAAAGACTGACAAATTAAATGTATAAAAGTAAGTTAAAGTGAACCAACAACCGTGTGGGGGCGCAGGGCTCAGTCAGGTTATTTGCAAGCCATGGGGTGTCCATGGGGCCCTAGGGGTGACCTTTGAGGCCATGTGGGGTGACCTGTGGGACCCTCTACGATGACCTGTGGGGTGACATGTAGTGGCTCTGTGGAATGACCTTCTAGGTGATCTGTGGGCCCTGGGTGGCCCATGTAGCTAAGCTGAGTCAGTTCAAAAGAACCCGATTAGATAACTGCTCTATAGATAAGCGCTCCCTGAAAACCATGGGAATTGGAACTCTGCTCCTCCTACAAATCATATTGTAGATGCTCAAATTTAGCATGCAGAGAATAGAAAGGCTCCATTGTGGCATTCAGCAAATTTACTAGAATTATTTTGCGAGTGCAAAATCCACACAAATGTTTTTAGAGAATTTTTTCTCACGTTCAGCTTAAACCGGACCTTCACCATGATTTAATGAAAAGATCAAACCCTTAAAAAACTATTCCCCAGCATCTAAAATTAATATATCTTAAGTTTTTAGTCACTTACTTATTATTCTTTCCCCCACCGGGCTGCAACTCTGTTCAGGACTCTAGGATACGGCCCCGCCATCTTGCCTCAGAAGCATCACATACTGAGGAGAGGAGAACGGAATAAAGTGCAGGGGGTGGGTTATAGCTGTGCTTTGCACAGACAGAGCAGAGCTGGGGGTCAGGAAAAGGCCAGCAATCCCAGAATGCAGAGCGGCATAGTCAGAAGACACTTCCTGTTTGCAGGCTGCCTGATGCTCCATGAGCCGCCCACATTAAAAAATGATTTTTAATGTGGGCAATCTGTATGTACAGGGGCAGGAAACATATATGATAGACTCTTATTCAGGGTGAAGGTCCGCTTTAAATTCACAAAATAGGAAAATTGCATTGGTTCAATGTAGCTGAATGTAGTTAAAAACAGCATCTTTTAAAGCTGAACTTAAGTTAAAAAGAACCCCCCGCTACCCTGGTGCTGAGGCAGGACAGGGGGGTTACAACGAAAAAAAAACATATACTTACTAGTGTTTGTATTTGCAAGAATGATTTATATGAAAGCTTTGTATCTGTTCAGTTGCTTTTCTTTAATACATTTGTCCTTTGTCACCCCCTAGTGGTCATTATAGCTATGTACACGTCTTTATATACTATTGATTTATTTATTTTTTTGTCGTACAAAATGATTTTTTTGTGCAGGAGCTGAAGACAAAATATCTGCAGTGTACAAAGGTAGAGAAATAGGTAAAAACAATACAAACAGCCCTTAAATCAGATGCATACAGATGCATACATCAACCTTGTAAAACTTGGAAAAAGTGTGAAAGGAAGACCAAGTAGCAGCCTTACAAACTTGCTCAACAGAGGCCTGATGCTGGAAAGCCCAGGATGCCCCAACGGCACGAGTAGAATGAGCAGTAACACGAAAAGGGGGAACCTTCCCCTTGGCAGAATAGGCCCCAACAATGGCCTGGCGAATCCATTTACTAATGGAAGACTTGGCGGGAGCCAAACCTTTCCTAGGCCCGGAGGGCACCACAAAAAGGCCGTCGGTCCTACGAAAAGAAGAAGTAGCCACCAAATAGTACTTCACACAGCGAACCACATCCAGAGAATGCAAAACCCTCTCCTTGTCATTGCTGGGCTTAGGACACAAGGAGGGTAGAACAATGTCCTGATTAAGATGGAAAGCAGAAACCAACTTAGGAAGGAAATCTGGCTTGAAGCGGAAAACAACCTTGTCCTGATGCCTCTCAAAGTAAGGAGCCTTAATGGACAAGCCGCCAACTCGGATACACGCCGAACGGAAGTGATGGCAACCAGAAACGCAACCTTCTGAGTAAGCGTAGAAAGAGCAATATCCTGCAAAGGTTCAAAAGGAGGACCCTGAAAGGCAGAAAGAACCAAATTCAAATCCCAAACTGGGAGCAAAGGCTTCCTAGGAGGCCGCACATGCGTAACCCCCTGGAAAAAGGTCTTAACCAGAGGATGAAGAGCAAAAGACTTTTGAAAGAAAACCGCCAGGGCAGAGACATGCCCTTTCAGCATACTAAGCTGCAAACCCAGGTCCAGACCATGTTGCAGAAATTCCAAAACCCTAGGGATAGAAAACACCCTGCAAGGCAAGGCCCGGACCTCACACCAATCAATATAAGACCTCCAAATCCTATAGTAGAGGAAGACTTCTTTCTAGCCCTAACCAGAGTCTGAATGACAGCATCAGAAAGACCTTCCTCCTTCAAGATGGAGGATTCAGCAGCCACGCCGTCAAAGCCAGCGTTGGTAAATTGGGGTAGCACAGTGGACCCTGAGTGAGCAGATCCATCAGAAGGGGCAGATTTAACTGATCCGCTGCCAACCTTACCACGTCTGTGAACCAAACCTGTCTTGGCCATCTTGGAGTCACCAGTATTGCTGACGCGCCCTCTAGGGCCAGCTTGCGCACCACTTTGCCCACCATGGGAAACGGAGGGAACAGGTACAGAAACCCCAGATCCCTCCAGTTCAGAGACATGGCATCCGCTGCCAGAGCCAGCGGATCCCGCGAGAGAGACACGAACGCCGGAAGCTTGTGATTGTGACGAGAGGCAAAGAGGTCCACCTCCGGAGTCCCCCACCGGTGGCAAAGCGACCGAAACACCTTGGGGCTGAGCGACCATTCCCCCCGGCGAGATGAGCACCTGCTCAGGGAGTCCGCCTCCGTGTTCTCCATTCCTGGAATGTACACCGCCGAGATGCATGGGACATTGCTCTCTGCCCAAGCCAGGATCAAAGACACTTTCCTGAGGGCACGCCAGTCCCTCCCTGAGGGCACGCGAGTCCCTCCCTGGTGATTGATGTATGCGACCGCCGTCCGATTGTCTGACCGAACTTGAACCGGTAAGCCCTGTAACTGATGAGTCAAGTGGGCCAGAACCAACCTGATGGCTCTCAGCTCCAGAACATTGATGGGATCGTGAGCCTCCCGAGGCCCCCACAGCTCCTGAAACTGAAGATCCTTCCAAAATCCCCCCCCCAACCTGACAGGCTGGCATCCGTGGTGACCGTCTCCCAACGAGGGGTCAGAAAGGATCTGTCCCTCAACACAGATTGCTCGGTTCCAGCTACCACCGAAGGGAATGCCGAACCCGGGGGGGACATCAGAAAAGACTGATCCAATGACAGCGGGGACCCGTCCCAGGCCGCCAAGAGATGAAGCTGGAGCGTCCTTGTGTGAAACTGGGCAAAGGGAACCGCCTCGAACGAAGCCACCATCAATCCCACCAGTCGCATCCCCAGCCAAATGGACAGGCGAGGGATGGATAGGAGAAGCTGAGTCAATTCCTGAATCAAAAGAACCTTGGGCCGGGGGAGGAACACCAGGAACACCTGGACTGAGAAGTATCCAGAGACATTCCCAGGAACGCCACCACCTTGGACGGAGAGAGGCAGGACTTGGGATATTTGATCACCCAGCCGAATCTCTCCAGGGTGGCTACCACAGTCCTGGTATCTAGCTCCGCCTGGCTGAGAGAGGATGCCATAATAAGAAGATCATCCAGATAAGGCACGATGCGGATTCCCTGGGCTCTGAGAAGGGCCATCACCCCCGCTAGCACCTTGGTGAAAACCCTTGGAGCCGAGGTAAGGCCAAACGGAAGGGCCACAAACTGAAAATGACGATCTTCCACCACGAACCTGAGAAATCTCTGATGCGCCGGGAAGATTGGAACATGCAAATAAGCATCCTTGATGTCTATGGACGTCATGAAGTCCTCCTGCCGAAGTGAATTTATGGCAGAGCGCAGAGTTTCCGTGCGGAACTTCCTGGGACGGATAAACCCGTTGAGAAACTTCAGATCCAGGATGGGACGAACGGAGCCATCCTTCTTGGGCACCGTAAACAGATTGGAATAGAATCCCAGGCCCCGGTCCGAGGGAGGCACCGGGCAGATGACAGCCATGTCCAAGAGATCTGTTACTGCCGCCCGGAGCCCCTGCGCGGCCAGAGGATCCAAAGACACGCAAGACCTGAAGAGTCTGGGAGGAGGCCGGATCTCGAACTCCAGCTTGTAACCGGAAGACACCACTTCCCGAATCCATCTGTCTGAGACCTCCTGGTCCCAGACCTGGGAAAAGTGTCGCAGCCGTCCCCCCACCTGCGAGGGTGAGGGCGCCCCCTCATTGCTGAGCCGGCTTAGCAATCACCTCTGGAGGGGAAGACAGCCGATCCCCGTCCCCGTAAATGAAGCCGCCCCCCTAAAGGGAAGACGTTGCATCTTTCGCTGAGGTAACCTACCTCCTTTTGCGACCGAATCCAATATTTCTCCAAAGAGCCGCAATCCCAGAAAGGGAAGAGCCGTAACAGACTTTTTGGACACAAAATCAGCCGCCCACTGGCGCAACCAAACCGACCGCCAAATTGCCACCAGCAAGGCCGAAGTTCTACTACACATCACCATGGTGTCATCCAGGGCAGCTAGCACAAATGACAAAAACAATTCGCACCACTTAAGGGCGGTGAACTCACTAGCCGGGTCAAGCCTGGCGGTAGACAACAGGTCCCTGACAACCGACCTAGAAGCCACTATCAAAAGCGAATAAGCACAAACAGGCCGCAACTGGCAAAACCGTGACAAGCCATCCGGGCAATACATTTGTCCTCACCGTCCTTGAGAGTAGAACAGTTGGGAGAATGAAAGACAGAGGTGCTAGACAACCCCAAAACAGGGGCGTCCACCTCGGGAGGGGACGACCAGCGCTTCACCGCGTCCACCGAAAAGGGATATTTCTTATCCCAACCCGGAGGGACACCCGGAAGCCGAGTAGGCCTCTCCCATTCCTTAAGAATAATGCCGTCGAAATGCCTTTGATTAGGGAATTCTAAGCGCGGTTTAGCCTCCTCAAAGAACTCCCCCCTTCTGCGGAAGAGTCACTTCAGGAGGAGAGATTGCCAGAACCTCAAACATATGAGCCAGGACCTTAGGGGTATCCAAAGAATCCCCCTGACCCTGCTCCTTATCAGTGCCAACAAACTGCTGATCAGAAATCAGAACAATCCGACTCCTCAAAAAGCTCCCCTTCCTCTAGCAGCGCGGGTGGGGGGGGGGGTAATCAGACCAGTCCAGTGAATCAAACTCCTCAAAATCAGAAGCCTGCGTGGCTGGGGACAAGTGCTTTCTCTTAGCCGGGACCTTTCTGGCCACAGTGCTATAAAATAATTTTTCATGGTTGGACAATCTGGCACACACCTCAGATTGCGACTCCCCACTCGTGACAACATCAAACGGGGTACGGGTCAGGCGGGGAGGGGTAGGAGAAGGGACCGGTGGCGCAGAACCAGACGCCTGGGATCCGGACTGCCGTGTAATAGTCTGCTGTGCACATGGAATGCAAAGGAAAACATCATCCCCTATAAGGGATGCCCCACACCCCAAACACTGCTGGGGTAGCCCCGAGGGGAGCCCGAGCCCGGTATCTTGGGAAGCCTCCATATGGTGATTTTATTGGTAGTCGCAATACCCAAGGGAATTACGCCTTATAAGCGACCCGGGATGCCCCTTCTGTGTCCCGAGTGGGAGGATTTATGGGGAGTACTTAATTAAACCAGGGACCCTAGGACCGGGAGGACCCTTTAGGATCCAACAAGGGTCCACCTGGAAGACAGAATACAGGGCTAATCAGCACCTCAATCATGCCAAAACACACACAATGCAGACATACTGATATTGCAATAACCTAAGAATTATATATATATATATACAGGTTAAAAGACGTGGCTGCTCATGAATTACAAGGCGCTTTATAAAATACACGGTTAACAGACAGTGCCTGAAGTAATGGGGCCCCAAGGGCCACTCACGGAGGAGATGACGTCCTTCCTGCCTGAGAACCCGAGAAGCAGGGGGAGAAGAAGGGCGGGCCATCGCGATGTGCCTGGCCCCGCCCCCTCCCCTGACAACACGCCGCACGAAGGGTAGTATAATCAGGGGGATGCAAGACAGGGGTGTTAGATAGCCCTATGATAGGGGCATCCACCTCGGGGGGGAATGACCAACATCTAACCACCTCAGGGGGAAAAGGATACTTCCTATCCCAATCCCTTGGAACCCCGGGAAGTTTACAGGGGCACTCCCATTCCTTGAGCACAAGGGTATGGAAATGTGCCTGTATGGAAACGCTCCCCTCTTTGCCTGGGAGCCTCACCAGGGAGAGAGATAGACAGAACCTCAAAAATCTGTATCAATAATCTGTCAGTGTCATCCTCGGCCCAGTAGTTAGAGCCAGAATCGTCATGACCCTTCGGCCTCCCATCAGATGAGCCTGAGTCAAAAAAGAGCTCTCCTTCATCAGAAGGGGTATAGCCACACAGATTCATAAACTCCTCAGTTCCCATAGGGAAAACAGTAACATAAGGCCTCAAGTGCCACTTCTTACCAGGGCCCTTGCGCTCTAAAGACCTCGCAATATTCTGTTCAGCCGTAGGCAGTCTGGAAGACAAATCAGGCTGATAATCCCCACTTGTATGTGACTCAGCAGGAGTGAGATTTAAGCTTGGGGAAGTAGGTGAAGTGAAACGAGGTGCAGCCACTGGCAGGCCTGATTGCAGGGCCATTGCTTGCTCGGCACAGGGTAAGCAGACCCGTGCCCTGTCAGCGTCAGCATGGGGTTGTCCACACGCCATACACAGCCGGTCTTGTCCCAAGGGGACCCCGGGCACATAATCCTGAGATGCCTCCATATGGTGATTTTTAGGCACAATATGCCAGTAGGGATTGACGCTTTCATCACTTTAATTTCTGGGTTATGACTGAGCATGGAAGGATGTGTCATGGAGCTTTATTAGACCTGAGCAGACTCGGCCGTGGATTGCCGTGCAAACCAAGGGACTGAGTGACCACTTTATGTGGCCCTGGAAGAGTGAAATTAAAAAAAGGAGGGGGAAACTTTGTAGCCCTGCTACTGCTTCTACCCTGCACTGGAGGAAATGGAGCCCCCTTCATTGTAATGGAGACGGGCATCTGTCTTAGAAAAGGCGCCGTGCCCTCTCCCCTAAGAGGCGCTGATAATCTGTAGGATTTAAGTGGCTCAAAACCCAACTGGACCAACCCCTGAGTCTAAGAGACACCAGGGCCCACCGATAGACTGCCCCCGTGGCCTCCTATACTGGGATGCCCTCGCTATGTGATTGGACTAGTGCCCGTGCTGTCGTAATGGTGGAAAGGTGAGTGAAAGTGGGTGATCGGGGGGGGGGGGGGGGGGGAATTTCACACAGGGGGGCATTTCACCGGGGCAGGGGCCAATCACTAGGATAGTCAAAATCCTGGTAATTGGTCCACTTCAAAGATTTCAGTTCTACGCACTTCACAGTTTTTAAACCAAAACAACCCTTTACATTTAACATTCCCCCCACAAAATGTATATATACACACACATTAAGCTTTCTAGATGTACCCACCTAGTTGTAGTGAGCGCATCTTTCCGGAAGTAATCCCTCGATTCATTTTTTGGTTGCACAGGGTTTCCCTAAAAAATTTATAAAGCAGTTTAAGAACCAAATTTTCCTAAAAACACAATATGCAAACAAGAATCAACAAGTTAAATGTGATAGCGCAAGAACCCCCGAACAGAATACCCAACATGCATAGCTACATTTAACCCTTTTAACTGCCAGCCTACTTCGGATTTTGTCACCCTCTGTTGATAGGCCATTTTTCACCAATTTTAACTGATTTTTGCAGCGATTTCCAGGCAAAATTATTTATTGTTCTTTTTGAGAGTTTGGGCTTAAACATGATATGTCTTGTTTGTATTTTTTTCAGAATTTTGTGTAAACATTTATAAAAAAAAATATTCTAGAAACCCTTATTTCCTGTAAAAGCCCAAATCCTCACAATTACAACGGTACCTCATATGTATTGGTAGCGCCCTGTTCCTGCCCAGGAGGCACCCCCAAACTCTAAAGAGCACTTTATGACATTTGCAAATAAAATACAACTACTATTTGCAATGGGGGGAGGGGACCCCAAGCTTTAAAATTAAAAGAAACGCCCTTACCAGCAAAACCAGCCTGGGTACCAGTTATGGGGGCTTGTAGCCTCGGTAGCCCCCGTCCCTGAAGGCTACAAGCCCACATAGCCCCGTGGGATCCTCTGCCCCCCCCCCGTCCCCGGGCTTTGGAGAGGCAGGTAATAGGGCTAGGGGTTAATGGCAAGTTACCCGCTTACTGCAGGTGACTTGCTAGCCAACCAACCAAGCCCTGTGAAATGGTATGGGGTCTCATGGACCCCTTCCCATTTCACAAAGGGTTAAAAGTAAAAAAATAGATGTCGCAGAAAAAAATGTCATTTATTAAAACGAAACCTTAGTTTCTTTACTTACCTTCAATCCAACTCCGCTGTGTGTCCCATGGCGCCGATCATTCCGGTCACACCTCCACTGACAAACATAGTTTCTACATGCTTGCCACTTAACAGTAGGAGAAGCAAACTTGTAGGCAGATAACTAAATCACCTAGATTCACCTTACCCCTGTGCCAGCAGAAAATATCCACCTCTTCTGCTGTCAGCGTTCTTAGGCATCTTTTGATCTCTTCTTCCTTTAAGTGGAACAAACCCCGGGATTTTCACTATCCTGGGTTTTGTTCCTCGCTGTGTAAACCCAGCCAATTCGCCTGTAAAAACTCACCTCTTACCAGTCCAGTGCCGCATGTGCAGGCTCTCATCCAATCAGAGCTGTTTGCCATGGTCGTTCTGTAAACGGCTCCTATCTGAGTGGCTGGGGATGGGAACATGCACACAGCCAAAAGATGCAGGGAATACAGCTGTCCGATTTTAACAACGGCGAGGGAGCCTGGAAGAAAGTGAGTTCAACAGCGCCCAGTGGGTAGCACACAGTGGGACATGCCGATGTGGGATTCAATAAAAGATTCGAGGACCAGTCCCGGTGGGTTTTGTGCTATGTTAAAGTGGACCAAAACCTGGGATTTTCACTATCCTGGGTTTTGATCCTTGCCTCCAGGGTTCCCAATGTGGGATGGACTGCTGTATAAAACCCCCCAGATCACTCCTAAAACCTGCCTTCCAGCGCCATATGCGTGGGCTTTCAGACCAGTGTTCAGGCATAGGCGCATATCCACCCTCCCTGGGTTCTGTGGTGTGCTCCTGCATCCATCATATCTAAATGGCTGGGTGCTGTGCCGTTTTTTACAGTTCACCCTTCCTCTTCTCCAACAGGGTGCTGGGAATGTGGACGCTTGTGCTCCTGTTTGCCACAAACAGAGCCGTTTGCAGAATATTACATTTACATTTGTGATGTAGAACTGGGAAAAGGTGAGTTATTATGGGCATTTTGGAGGGTTTCACAGAGTGGGGCAAATCAAGATGCCCCAGGTGCAGGTAACAAAACTCAGGATAGTCAAAATCCCAGGTTTTGTTCCGCTTTAAGGGTAATTTTACAGTCAAAACAAAATGTGTCCCCTAAGAAGCTCAATGTGCCTTTTTGAGTCTCCCAGGCATGCTGCTCTGCTTGACAAAGATAGAAAAATGGAAAGAAGGAAAGAAAGATACATTGTCTTTTAGATGTACTAGACCTAGAAGCAGGGTGGTACACCAGCTTTCCAGTGTGAGAACACTGAAATGAGCCTCCTGAAGGCGATGGGCAACTTGTTCTGTGTTACCTGCCTCCATTATTAAATAAAACTTGTTCCAGCAGAGCAAATGGCACCTGGCATTATTGGAAAGCCCCTTTCAGCAGACCCCTAGATCTATATAATATAATATAGGGGATTCCAAATTTTGTCTAATACTAATTTACTTCTTTTTCGTTGAGCTTTTTCTCAATTTTTTGCACAGTAAGGGGGTTAAAGTGTATGAAATGAACAAAAATGAGCATACTTTGTTTTTTAGTTTGGTATTTATAGAGCAAATCAGGCTTGGATTAAGTATAGATGGCAGCAAATCTGATTTGCTTTGCCAAGTACCACCTGAGGAACGCATCACTGGTTGGAAACCCCTGATCTAGTATATTTTTAATCGATTGGCCAACTGTGCAAAAAAACAGAAAAAACAAAACAAAAGGATACTTGTCTTTTGTCGCCTGCAGCTGATTGGTTTGGCTCCAGTGATCAGCAACTCACCTGATTGCCGGATTGCAACTGACCCGGGACCCAAAAATTAGTCCGAAATGATTATTTATGGGCCTCATTCCCCCGGCCATGCCCTTTTCCATTCATTGCAATGGTGGGGGGTGTGCCGAGGCCTGACATTCCTCTTTCGTTATAGTGAATGGAGAGGGGCATGGTAGTGCTCCTGTAACTGATTCGGGGGTTTGAGCCAGACATGGAAGTGCCACCGACTGCTGTTCGGGCCCCAGGGCCACAGTACAGGATATGATTGAGCAATGGGGTGAGTCGGATTAATATGCTGCGGGGTACAAAATGTAAGTACCTGTTTTTTACATGGGTGGTCAATCATTTTAAGGATTTATAATATTATACCACCTCGGCCATAGAGCTTCTTGCAGGTCAGCTTTAAAGACAGTGTAAATACAAACTGACATTTCATACCTGTTTAGGTTGCTCATTATCCACTGACTGTAACAGTTGGGCTTCTAGAGATTGAATTAGAAGATCCTTCTCATCCAGCATCCTCTGTAAGGTTTGGAGTTTGGCAATGTTTGCAGCCGTCTCAGCGTGGCTTTGCGGAGCTCCAGATATTCCATTATAATAGTTCTGTTAAGAAAGGTGTTGTGATTATTGTTTATATAGCTCCATCTTCTTCAATAATAGTGTACAAAATAGTAATTACATGCAGGGTAAAAACATACAGTAATAAACTTAAATACAATGGCCCTGATTCATTAAAGGTCGAATTCCCATTTTCGTTTGTTCTTTTGAAAAAAAAAACAGCGATTTTGCGAGTGAAAATTCCATGCGCGATTCATCAACTTAAAATAGTGTTTTTTCCGATTAGTGCGAATTTATTTCGAGTGTTATCAAGCGGATGCGAAAATTTTTCATTAGTCGAATTTAATTAGTGTAGATTTTGCGATCGCAAAATATTTCGGGCGATTCAGCCGTCATTAATTACCTGCACACATGCTTTAAATTGTGGTGTTTCACACGAGTTTCTTTTAGGTTGCTCACAGGAGGAGAGAACTCGGTTGTGGAGGACAAAACTGTCTTGCTGTTGGACCATGGAGCCTTTTTATTCTCTTTGCGTTCAGTTTAAGCATCTGGATGGTGATATGCAGAGGAGAAGGCACAGATTGCCTGTTCCTTGGGTGTTTCGACAGCGGTTAGATATTGATAATTTATCTGACCGTGCACTGTTTGAACTCACCAGATTGAATCGGACAGGTTTGCATGACTTATATATGCGGCTGCCCCCCTATTTGACGCCTTTCATGCGGATTTAGGATACCCTCTGTCTGAAACCTTCTGGCCCCAAGCATCTATACACTGTGATCCGCAGTAAGCAGACAATGGCAAGGAAAGGTTTGTGCCATCAACTTTCAAATAGTCCAAAAGCCATTTGTGCCTTGCAACCTTTATCACTGGGCTATCCTGATTGTGAGTGCACCGCTGTGTGAAAGCTCAGGATCATGTCAACATACCTTTGCAGCAATCCTCTGGAGCATACATGGGCTGATGCACAGCTGCATCAGCTGCAACATGCACACCCAAACTGGTAAAGAGTTTGCTGCTCTTGATTGTAACTCTTGACATTCATCTACAATTACATCTATGCTTGTCATTAGACTCCACAGCATCTGCAAACCTGTTCTCTAGAGGCCAGCCATGCCACTTACATACAACTAGATACAAATGTTTCCTTCATCTATTGCAGAAAAATAATCTTACCACAAACTATCAATTCAACCAGGGAACCTATGTGCAAAACACATGGATAAAATGTGGCAGTTACAAATAACATCAATACAAACATGAATTCACAGTATAAAACTAAAGAGCATTTGATTAGCTACACAAATATTAAAAGTACAATTGCATCCAAATAAAAGTGGGTCACCACAGGGGAGGCTTCAGTAGTACACTGCTCTTTAAAAAATTCTCGCAAAGACTCTTATGCTTACAGGAAAACTCGAGCCACAAACACATTTTTACAACTGTAAAGTCATTTTCGAGCAGTAGTGAAAATTATTCGCACGCATTTTCGCAACGATTCGACTATACGAATTATATTCATCTGCAATGATTAATCACTCGTAGATTTTCAAAAATCTTCCATGCGAAAATTTTTTCCAAGCGTTGAAAACCGGATACAATGGGAATGATAGTCCTGCCCTTAAAGCTTACAGTCTAAAGGTGTGCAGACATAATGAGGGATGGCGCAATCCATCCTGGAAACACACCTTCCTTTGGATGTCTGACACAAATGACAACCTACATAGAGAGCCACCAAATGATACTGTCCAAGCCTGCCATTTCTTCCCTCCATTGTCTAATATTATGTTATGGTAATATTAATTTATGCATTGCACCATTTATCCACAGCCATGTCACATTAGTATAAGCAGCAGCTAGTAACCTGATTATCCACTATGTGCAGCATAGACAGTAGCTAGATGGGCTGGAGTGACTGAATAAGGTGCTGGTGATCACAGGTATCTGCCACCATGTTGACTGCAGTGCAACCCACAGCGGCAGGAGGGTGCGGGGGGGGGGGGATCCCTAGAGCCAACACAAAGATAGAGATGTTCCCAAGGATTCACAAATGGATTGAAGTTTGGGAAATTAGGGGTCCGGGAGGTACTTGTGTAACAGGGTGGGTAGCCAACAAAATAACATACGTTTAGGTCTGCTTTAAAGTTAGAAAAGGTACATAGATTTTATATAATTTTATATGTCATAGTAGTCAAAGTGGCTGGCCCTATTTTCAAAAAAACAGAAAATAACTTGCAACATTAAAGGAGTACTATTGCAAACATTTGCATTAAAAAAGATAAATAATTAAATAGCCACACAATAGCTTCTAACATGTATATAAATAATGTGGCAAAAGAAAAGAAAAAAAAATGTATGCCTTACTTTTAAACTGTAAAATGAAAATGGTTCAATCCATTTGCTGAATAAGGGGGGAATCTGCTGGGTTTTAGTCAGCGAGGTCATAGCAGACAGCCGCAGCATTTAGCTCACTGGCCTCCTAGCAGCAGCTGCCGTGAACTTGCTCCAGACAGGCGCTGTACACAGCGGTAACAGAGGTGTGTGTATGGTGCTTGACCATCAGGTGACTCAATAAATATATAAAATCTCTACCAAATAAAATAAACTGACTGCAAAAAATCTGCTTTGAATAACTGTGCAGGTATCTCAGCATCCCCATGCTGAATTGCCCTCTCGCATGGATAGCCATTCAACTCCCATGGATAGCCATTCAGATAGGCTGGGCATCCAGAGATGCTGCCACTCCGGCTCCCCATTGCAGAGCTCTGCATGCAAACAGAGCCATTTGTCAATTAAACAGTGCTGATCGGACAAGATCCTGTGCATGCACCATGGGACGGGGAATACCTTTCCCCCTCACAAGGTGTATTTTTGACAGGCGAACTGGGGGGGTTCACATAGCGGGACATCCTAAGTCAGGATGCCCCCAGAGCAAGGAAACAAAACTCAGAATAGTGAAAATCCTGGGTTTTGTTCTGCTCAAAACAGATGAAAAGATGAATACATGGAAAAAGATGTTGCAAGAATAAAAAGAGGGAAACCGAAAGATACTGCAGAAAGCGGCAGCAGAGGTAACATGAAAGGAAAACTGTGAAAATAATAAAATGTGAAGAGCAACAAAAACGGTAGTAAAACAGAAAAATACAATTTTGAAAAAAACTAAAGTAACAAAAGAAATAGTAGGATGCAGGATTGGAACCCTACACTCTCTGATTCAGACTCCATCACACTACCAACTGAGCTACATAGCCTGGCCAGGGCAAAGTCAAACTAAGAGGTAATAACTGAACAAAGCTTCCACCATAGTCTCAGTCTGTCTCTTGACTTTTACACCAGTTGACGCTCTACAATATACACATTAACTACTCGGTCCACTATTTACATACAGTACAAGTACCATTTAAATCCAAGTTCGGACCAAAATTTTGCGCTAGTGCTCCATTAATGTCATGCATAAGACTTTCTGATGTAAAAAAAAAAATTAAAAATTAAAAAATGTAAGCCATTTTTTTTGTTTTTTAAAATTCTTTATTTAATGGCCTCAGCAAACATAGTAAAAGTACAAACACACATCAAGGTATTTGGACAGGATGTATAATAACATGTTGTGCTCAAATGGATCACAAACAGTGTGGGTTTTGTTGATAGAACCAGCCTCTTAGCTACAGGTTGTATTGTCTGTTGAAACACTTCTGTGGGCTTGTATTCCGGTACGATGGAAGGATGGATAATAGGCACATGGCGGACCATACAGCATCTCTGAGACGAGCTGAGGAGGGCACAGACAACCATGGACCCAGTGGAACCTGTTCATCGAGTCAGATGAAGGTAAAGCCGCACTTGGAGCAGCCTGAATAGCGAGGGAGATGAGTGCAGAGAGAGAGATGCTGGGCACCAGATCCGGAACCCCCCCTTTCCTTTTCCCCTCTCCCTCCCCCCGCACCCCTATGCTGCCATCTTCCTCCGGATCCCCGCTGCCTCCCCCTCAGTCAAGTCAGGGAGGGCGGCTGGTTCCTGGGACAGGCCGGAGGGCTTTCTTCCTCTGGGCGCCCTTGCGGCACCTGGTGGGGGTGCCGAGAAATGGAGTTTGGGCTGGGCTTAAGCCTGGGCCCGTGGTTTTGGGGCGTACCCTTGCCCCCGTGTTTGAGCCCTTTTTCCCCTACTTCAGTTCCTCCTGATTTTTGAGGTTAGTTACTTAAAAAGGTTAGCTGCCAGAGAGAAGGGGACATAGGCCCACTCTCTTTGCAGAGAGGAGTGAAAATAGGACTAGGTCGGGGGAAAAAGTACAAGGAAATGTGGGATGATTCTGACTGTAAAGTGAGGGGTATATTTGGTTACACTTGAGTGTGTTTTATATCTGTGTAATTTAACGCAAGCTTGTGGGAATGTGTAAAACCTTTGCTGTGTACCCTGACCATCTGGTTGGCATCAATAAAGATTTATTGCTATAAAAAATATATATTGTTTACAATTTTCAGTGTTATATGCAGTGTTATATGTTATATTAGTTATAAAAAGTTTACGTTTTTCAATGAAATCATATTGCATGTAAAAGCCCCATTTCCTGCCCAGGAGACTCCCCCCAAACTAAAACAGCTCTTTTCAGATAAGAGGAGATTTTCAGATAAAATACAACTGCTATGCACACCTTGCAGTTTTTCAAGAAAAAAAAACAACCTTTTACATTTGAACTACCCCCCCCCCCCCCCCCACACTCTATATATTTTCTGGAAGTACACACCTCAAGGTATCTAGGTGTACCAGGCTTGTTGTCGTGGCTGCAGTTTTCTAGAAGTAATACCTCAATGAATTCTTGGTTGCACACGGTTTCCCCAAAAAAAGAATAAAAAAGCAGAATCAAAGTCACATTTTTAATATGCAAACAAGTTCAATCTGAAAATCAAGGTCCTCCTGAACAGAACAATACCCAACATGGATAAGTACTGTTAAAGGTAGTGTTGGCAAACACCCCAAAGTAAAGCATGCGCGTAAACAGTAATTTTACTATAAACTTTCAGCTCTGCCAACAAAAGTGCGCACCTTGCTAATTTTTCAAACAAAACAAGCCTGTACATTTGAAATACCATGTAGGCATACCCAGTATGTTGTAGAGGGGCGCATCTTTCTGGAGGTAATCCCTCAAAGAATTATTTAGTTGCACAAGGTTTCCTTAAAAAATGAATAAAAAAGCGGAATAAAAACACATTTTCCTAAAATATCAATATGCAAACAAGAAAAAAAAAGCTAAATCTGAAGCGCAAGGTCCCCCGAACAGAACAGTACCCAACATGTATAGGTAGTTTTAACCCTTTAACTGCCACCCTCCGATGACAGGTCATTTTTCACTATGTGTAAAATTTTTTTTAAATTGTCTCATTTATTTTAAATAAAAAATGTACTTTATTCAAGAAAACCATATTGCAAGTGAAAGCCCAATTTCTTCTGATTACAACAGTACCACATATGTATCGTAGCCCCCCGTTCCTGCCCAGGAGCCCCCCAAACTGAAAAAAACTATTTATAACATTTACAAGTAAACTACAACTACTATCCACACTATAAAGGGTTAAATAAAAATTGGTGTAGGTTCCCTCTCCCTAGGAGGGACCCCACATTTTTTTTTAATTTTTAAGGATCCCCACCATCCCAGCATAACCAGCCCAGGGACCAGCTATGCAGGGTTTATAGAACAGGGTGCGGGCTCCCAGATCTGGAAGCTACAAGTCCGTGTAGCCATCATAGCCACGGCCTCTTGTGCCCCCCTCCCTTTGGGGGAGGCAGGTAATAGGGGGGCTAGGGGTTAATGACAAGTCACCCACAGCCACAGGTGACTTGCCAAACTCTGAGCCTTGTGAACTAGCATACGGGTCTTATGGATCCCTTACTAGTTCACAAACGTTTAATTGTAAGAAGAAAAAAAAAAAGACCACACTAAAAAACTTTATTCACCTCCAATCGTCAGCTCCTCTGTCCCTCAATGATGAGGTGAACGCTGATGCCCTGCCCATCCACCCTCTTCTCCAGTGATCACCGCAAGCCAGGACCAGGAAGATGTCAGGGATATGATGTCATCCGTCCCAGGAGAGTTTGCGCACGGAGGGGAGTAAATGTAATTTTTCTTCTTCTTTTTTTTTTTTTCACCTATTGTCAGCAGCTGTGGCCTGAAGCTGGAGGATCCCGGGGGGGGGGGGGGGGGCAGGATGGGAGGACCCCCCAGGTGAAGGGGAGACCCGGCCGGATCAACTGAGGGTTCAGGTGGCTTTTTTTGGCCGCTAGCAGGGGAAAAGCCTGCCACAATTTTTTACGTGGCTGGCGTTAGAAGGGTTAACAAATGGTATGTGTCTGGGGTGCCCTCTGTCACTCTTTTTTATTTTATCTCTAGAACCTTTTCTTCGCTCTATTAAAAAACACCCGGATATATATGTAATTAAAATTGGGCAAGAATAGTATAAATGTGTGGCTTTTGCTGATGATATGCTCTTCTTTGTTACACAGCCTCTGAAAATGCTCCCAAATCTTTTAGAACTATTTATTACGTTTAGGAATTTTTCCAATCTGGAGAAGAACTACAGCAAATCAGCTGTATCATTCCACAAGAGGTGCCAGGAGCTCTTCTGTTTCACTTGGCAGATGCAACATATCAAATATCTAGGGATACAAATAGCTTCTAATCTACAACAACTTTTTGAACTGAACTATGTTCCATTGTTTAGACAAATTAAATCTGATTTAATAAAATGGAACAAACTTAAAACGTCTTGGTTCAATAACATTTCGGTGATAAGGCTAAATTTCTCCCTCGGATGCTCTGTTTAATCCAGTCTTTACCAATTTCCCTTTCTAGAGTATTCCTTAGACATTTTATTGGGTTGATATCTCAATATATTTGGGGACACAACCCCCCCCCCCCCTGGATTGCAGGTGTCTAATGTAGTGAGATACTACAAAGCTAATACGATTCAAAGGTTAAAGACAGGGTCAAGATAGAAAATATTTTTATTGGACAAAAACGCACAAAAACCGCCCCAAGAAAACTGATGGACGGAAAACACCCAGTGTTAAATGGAATAATAACTAGCTTGAGACTAATGGGTGAGAAGAATACAATCTTGAGAATTTCAGGACCGATGACAGGGATTAGATTCAACCCCAATTCTATGCCATGATTAGGGGGTAAGGTCTTACTAGTCTGGCCGCATAACGAGACCCCTCCTGTAACTCATCTTTTTAAAGGAAACTCATGCTTGACATTTACAGAACTGAATGAAGCAGCTGAGTTGAGTGTTAAAAGGTTGGAATACCTGCAACTAAGAGTTTTTTTGAGCAGCATGTCCAAATCGATCAGTCTTGGAATGAGCTCACTCCCATAGAAAAATCATGTCTCGGACAAGGCCCCAAGAATAATCTACTGGGTGGGCATATAAGATATTATAGGAAGAGCTAGATAATGGGTTGCAGTGGGTAGGGAAGAAAAGCTGGGAAAAATCGTTGGAGGAACCCATCAGCACAGAATGCTGGCAGGCAACTTGGCTAAGGGTGCATAAAGCATCAAGGAACATTCGGATGGGGGGACTGAATTACCAAATTGTGTTGCAATGACACAAAACCCCAGTTATGATTCATCAGATTTTTCCAAAGGTTCCTGATCGGTACGGTGGAAAGTGGAGCAATGATAAGGATAGTTTTTAAGTGCGACTTGGACCTAGATATCTGGATAAGTCTGCTATGCAAAAGACCTGCAGGTATGGACAAATATGCTAACTCAGAAAGGCCACACATATTAAATGCATCCGCTAAGTAGTACTGCGTAACTACAGTTATTTTTGCCTGTAGTTCCATTTTAAAGTACTGATCACTAGGAACTGGTGATCTAAAGCTGCCATTATAATACATGAGGTTGAGCAGCAGGTGAAATTGCAGGGGGAAATTGATGAAATCTCGGCAATAGAAGAGGACGCCCTTAAAACTTGTGCGGAAGTGTGTAATAGATGGCAGGGGTACCTATCGTCACAGGGAAAGGGATGAGGGCTTATGAGGGTGAGGAGGGGAAGGGCTCCCCCCCCTTTTTTCCTCTTTTTTATCTTCTCTATATTTATTTAAAACATATGGATAGGGGGAGGGATGATCATCTTTACCCCTATCAATAAATATGTAGATCCTAAGTACAGAATGATCAATAGCTCAGGGTAACTAAGGTCGGTGGCAAAAGTAAGCAAAATTTTAGTCAGGAGACAGGGGAAGGGTGATGTATGAGATGCATTATGTTTCTTTCCTTTTGGAAAAAGTACGTTTTCCATACACATTTAAATACATCTTTAACTTTCTACATATCTTAACTCATCAATGTTGTTACACCATTGGTTTAGTTCACATCTACTTCTAACACAAGTTTTCAACCAATAAATAAAGTTGGATATAAAAAAAAAAGTCTTCACTGACAGGTGGGCCCCACACATCTGTGTGGTGGGCAAGCACAACACTGTCTGAGTATCATCACATCCCCTGCTCCTAGACCCAGTAAAGATCCCTTTTACAATGTGGCCTTGTCAAGGAGCAACTTCACACACATTGCTCTAAAACCCCTCTTTATTACTGAGGAGTATCCCAAAAAATTCTGTTACTCCCTGGCTACATTCTTGACCATGCACTTCCAGCCAATGTCAGACATTTCTAGCCATGTGACTTTGTCTTGCTGGCAGATCCCATCTGCCCCAAGGAAGACAATCATCATGTATGGGGGTTATAATCTGCAAGGATGGATTCATACACGAGTGTAACCACACGGTCCAGAGAATCCCACAAAGCCAATACACTGCCACCATTAGCGTGTGTTCTTCCTGAAAAGATTGTAGAGTGTTTGTTCTCTGATGTGTCTGGTCTGACACGCCAATATCCATCCATTAGATTAAAGAGGAACTATGGTCAAAAATGACCATAGTCCCTCTGTACTATACAACAGTGGGGCAGTGCAAACCGATCCATGTTAAACAAAGAAACGGCCATCCGGATACTTAAACCGGACCTTCACCATGATTTATTGAAAAGCCCAAACCCTTAAAAAACGATTCCCCAGCATCTAAAACTAATATATTTCAAGTTTTTATTCACTTACTTATTATTCTTTCCCCCACTGGGCTGCAACTCTGTTCAGGACTCTAGGATACGGGCGCCGCCATCTTGATTCAGAAGCATCACACTTACTGAGGAGAGGAGAGCAGGATAATGTATAGGGGGGCGGGTTATAGCTGTGCTTTGCTCAGACAGAGCAGAGCTGGGGTCAGGAAAAGGTCAGCAATCCCAGAATGCACAGCGGCATAGTCAGAAGACACTTCCTGCTTGCAGGCTGCCTGATGTTCCATGAGCCGCCATCTTGGATGTTTAAAGGCTCATAACATGCAGTAGATGCAGGTAGGATGATTTGTAATGTGAGCAATCTGTATATACAGGGTGTGGGAAACATATAAGATAGACTCTTATTCAAGGTGAGGCTCCGCTTTAACGCTTCCGGGCCCTCTTCTACAGATGCCGTGGAGAAGCCTATCAGCTTTCAGTGCCAGCACCGGCCAGTGCTAATAGGCTCGGCAACTACCTGCGCAGATAGGCTGCTCGTGGTCGTGTCACCCCAAGCAGCCTATGAGAGTGGCCAGCTGCCAAGCCTATCAGACCTGGCTGGCACTGGCCCTAAAAGCTGATAGGGTGCTCCCTGGCAGCTGTAGAAGAGGACCCCGAAGCGTTGAGTAAATAGTTTCTCTTTAAGCAGAAAGCAACCATTTGCCAATCAGTGGCGGATGAATTCCATCACAGTCATTAAAATTGAAGCCTTCAACTTCAATAGCAGAGGAGCAGTGACCATCCGTCACCTTGATCACCATCATAGTGGACGTTCACCTCTCACATCAATGGCATGTGGTGCTATTGACATGTTGCTTATTTGCAATGGTGCCATTTTCCACCGATGATACACCTTCACCACAGTAGGCCCCTAACCTCCCAACTGCTCCCTGGGCACCATGATCTGGGCAGCCCATTGCTCCAGGCATGTGTGCACTCACTGCTTGTGTTTGTCTCACAAGGGATGTGTGTGCAGACAGCCTATCGCACACCTTGTTTATCCACCACACTCACTCCTTCATGTGCTACGCGTTGCCTACGTGAACATGGGAAGTGCTCATAAAGTCAACCAACCACCTGGAGTCTTTTAGGCTGATCTTGGGGCATCCTGATGCTCTGCTGTGTGAGCTCTCCCAGATCGCCCTCGGCTACAGGGGTGCCAGGGATGCGGCAGCAGCAGGAGAGCACAGAGTAGGAACCTGGAAAAGGTGAGTGAATGCAGGGCGATCTATATGGCTCACACAATGGGTCACCTGGCATTTAGGATGCCCCAGTACCCCTGTAGCTGAGGTGCGCTTGGAGGCGGGAGCATGCTGTACACCACAGGGAAACTGGGAATGCAGCTGCTCCTGCTCCCTTATACCAGGCTCTCTTTTTAAACAGAGCCATATGCTCATTATTAATATACACAGCTTACACTACTGAGTGGACAAAGGCCCACACATGCAGGGTGGGACCATGGAAAGGTGAGTTTTTAGGGTGAGCTGCGGGGGGAGGGGGGGGTCACAAAGCAGGGCATTAGAATACAATTGATAAATAAACAGTAATGCATTTGTAAAAATAGTTTCAGACTATAGACGACTTTGTGGCACTTACCTCATAGCTTGATTTAATTACAGCGAGAGCATCGGCCAACTGTTGCTGAAAGCTCTTCCTAAGGGTGGATATTTTCTGTGAAACAGAACACAAAATCAGAAAAATGTCTTATGATTATTATTGCCAACGTTCTTAGCATAAAATGACTCCCCATATAGTGGTACTTTTTTTTGCCATGATACGCGTGGGGTCTACTGCTATAAGAAGTTGACCAAAACTGGATCTAGCATCTTTAAAACGCTAGGTTTAAAATCCACCCCTGGATTTGGGATGTCCTGCTTTAAAAAAACCCTGCCAGTCACCCCGATTTTCTCACCTCACCAACAAGCCCACGCATGTGTGGTTGGGAACATCTCTTGCATCTTTGTCAGGCTGTGTGCGGCTGCGCCCGCAGTAACTGAGTGGCTGGCGTGGCCGCGCACAGGCTAGAGATGCAGGAGGCCACATTCCAATCGCAAGTGTGGCTAAGATTCCATTCAGCTTCTCCTGCCACACACCAATATGTGTGGCTGATGAAGCTGAGGAGAGTGTGTGTATATATAGGCATTCACACAGTGGGGCATCCCAAATTGGCATCCTGATGCCCTCGGACTAAGCTACCAGCCGGCCCTGGAGTCTTTTAGCTTCCAGGATAGCGCCGCTTTACAGCCACTTGACTAGTCCAGATCTATCCATTCACATCAATGGAGGAGCCATTCACATCAATTGCCGTGTATGGAGTGGAAGTGGCCAATCATTGTGATGGATGGAGTGGGGTTTGTTGTACAATACGGTGGTCGCCAAAGAGCAGGGATATCGCACTGATTGTAGTACCACAACAGGGAAAAAAAGTGAGTGTTAAAGATACATACAGTAGTTGATACCCCCCAGCACTGAGGCAGGATGCGGGGGTTAAAAAAAAGGAAAGAAACTGTGGGGATTGGACCCAACCCCCACAAGCAGTATTCATGGAGAACTCCAAATTAATGACCTTGCTTGCATGCCTAAATTATCGATGCATTAATAGTATTAAAATACTAATTTATTCAAAAACATTTTAAAATCCAACAAGTCATAACAGTAAAAATACAGATGACATATACGTGGCTTACAGATTACATAAATGAATCTGTATTGCCCTAATGGGCCTTTTAATTTAGTGACTGTATTTTACAACATTCCAAGACAGGCGGACTAGTCTAACGTCTTTGAATAAATTTGTATTTTAATACTATTAATGCATCGATAACCACACAGTTTCTTTCCTATTTAGTACAGAGAGCCATCTAACCTGACCAGCATTTTCGTTGCCATTGTACAACATATACCTTTTTTCTCCCCTCTTTTTCAGTTTATATAGGACTAGGTGGGTCATGTTAGATTAGGGTTGTCCCCAACCAGGGGTACAACCAAGTGTTAAGCTTTGTATTCGGACCTGGGTTAAAAAAAAAAGACCTGGCCTGCTCTCTAGAATTTTTTTTCCGTGGTGCTCTGTGTTTTCACTTACCAGCCAATCAACTTCAATGGGGCCAGGATTGTGCATGAAGCATGCGTTGGTGCAACCACAATAAGCGATTTGGGATACCCTCCTGATTTACCATGACCTTGCCAGCAATCCCATGGCAGCATCCCTGGGGCTGATGTGCTCTTCAGCACCAAGCCTATTTGAACGGCTGGAGTAGGTACACACAGCCAGAGGAGAGTAGCTAGCAGGAAGCGCACTTTTCCACACACGTTCCATGGCCCCAGCGACAGGCCACTTCCTCAAGGTATTAGCGCTTTATGCCAAATTTTGTCACTGAAAGCCTCAGCGGAAAATATCTCCCATCCAGGACCAACACTGCTGACTGCTTACAGAGGGTATGCATAGCGGATAAGCTAGGGATGCCGCTGGATCCATGCATGTGCAGTGGGATTGAATCCCAAGGTGAGTATATGGCAACATCAGGGAGTTTCACACCTTGAGGGAATATGAAATCAGGATGCCCTGTGATGCCTGCAGGGCGCTGTAGAAGCGTTCTCCCTGATTCGCTGCAGAGCCAGTGGAGAACCCTAGGTGGTGTCCCGAGGTCAAAGCACCCAAGACTAAGCTACATCACAGGACAACGCTGCAGCGAACGATAGGTAGCGCCAGTTAAGTGCGTCTGACACTCTGTGCTGAAGCCCATATTTAAGAAAAAACTACACACAACCAGCATCGGCACTCTAAAACTGGGCGCTTTAGCGTCAAGCACCAGAAGCTATGTGATAAAAGTATTTTTCCAAACACATAAACACCAGCACCAGAGCGAAAACATATGGAATGACATTGTTTTAACACTGTGACAATGACACTGCAATGGCCGACCTGCACATACAATTCTGCATAAAAAAAAAAATCACAATAAAAGTGTTTGGTTGCTGGACATTACTTTAGGAAAATACCATTTTGTGAATACTCATCTGTAAAATGGGTATTATAAGTATGTCACACACCCCGCTTCAAGATATCCATAACTTGTGGGTAATACCGACCTGTAGAGGGCGATCTGCAGAGATGATAGGAAAAAGATAGCCCCTCCCAGTCCATAAATACCTGGGACCTCCCACTCATTCCCCAGTATAAAGATAGCAGTAAGGAAAGGGACCAGGAAGAGCCAAATATAAGTCATAACAACGCAAAGTTCACAATATGAAGGATCCAGAATACAAAAGGGCGGGGTGAAGTGGGGTGTGTGACATACTTATAATACCCATTTTACAGGTGAGTATTCACAAAATGGTATTATTCTAAGTATGTCACACACCCCGCTTCAAGATATCCATAACTTGTGGGACATCCAATAGCAGTGTCCATAAAGGGCGGGGATCCAAAACAAGGCAATAAAGCACAACTTAAACCACTGCAGCCTGCAGAACTTTGCGGCCAAAAACAGCATCCGCTGAGGCCCGAACATCAACCTTGTAAAACTTGGGAAAAGTGTGAACAGAAGACCAAGTAGCAGCCTTACAAACTTGCTCAACAGAGGCCTGGTGCTGGAAGGCCCAGGACGCTCCAACCGCACGAGTAGAATGAGCAGTAACACGAAAAGGGGGACTCCTCCCCTTAGCAGAATAGGCCCCAACAATGGCCTGACGAATCCACTTACTAATGGAAGACTTGGCGGGCGCCAAACCCTTCCTAGGCCCAGAGGGCACCACAAAAAAGGCATCAGTCTTACGAAAGGAAGACGTTACCACCAAATAGTACTTCACAACGCGAACCACATCCAAAGAATGTAGAGCCCTCTCCCTGTCGTTGCTGGGATTAGGACACAGGGAGGACAGAACAATGTCCCGATTTAGGTGAAAGGCAGAAACCACCTTAGGAAGGAAATCCGGCTTGAAACGGAAAACCACCTTGTCCAGATGCCTCTCGAAGTACGGAGCTTGAATGGACAAAGCCACCAACTCAGAGACACGCCGAACAGAAGTGATAGCTACCTTCTGTGTAAGCGAAGACAAGGCAATATCATGCAAAGGCTCAAAAGGAGGACCCTGAAGAGCAGAAATAACCAAATTCAAATCCCAAACTGGGAGCAAAGGCTTCCTAGGAGGCCGCACATGCGTAACCCCCTGGAAAAAGGTCTTAACCAAAGGATGAAGAGCAAAAGACCTTTGAAAGAACACCGCCAGGGCAGAAACCTGCCCCTTCAGAGTACTAAGCTGGAGCCCCAGGTCCAGACCATGTTGAAGAAACTCCAAAATTCTGGAAATAGAAAATTCCCTACAAGGCAACGCCCTGACCTCACACCAACCAATATAAGACCTCCAAGTCCTATAGTAGACGGTAGAGGAAGACCGCATCCTAGCGCTAATAAGAACCCGATTCACAGCAACGGAAAGACCTTCCTCCTTCAAGATGGAGGTTTCAGCAGCCACGCCGTCAAAGCCAGCGTTGGTAAATTGGGATAACGTAGTTGACCCTGGGTGAGCAGATCCGGCAGTAGGGGCAGAACGAACTGATCCTCTGCCAACCTTACCACGTCTGCGAACCAAACCTGTCTTGGCCACCTTGGAGCCACCAGAATTGCTGACGCGCCCTCCAGGGCCAGCTTGCGCACCACCCTGGCCACCATAGGAAACGGAGGGAACAGATACAGAAACCCCAGATCCCTCCAGTTCAGAGACATGGCATCCACTGCCTGAGCCAGTGGATCCCTCGAGAGAGACACAAATACCGGAAGTTTGTGATTGTGACGAGAGGCAAAGAGGTCCACCACCGGAGACCCCCACCTGAGACAAATCAAGCGAAACACCTTGGGGCTGAGAGACCATTCCCCCCGGGGAGATGAGAACCTGCTCAGAGAGTCCGCCTCCGTGTTCTCCACTCCCGGAATGTAAACTGCCGAAATGCACGGGACATGGCTCTCCGCCCAGGCCAGAGTCAAAGACACTTCCCTGAGGGCACTCCTGCTGCGAGTCCCTCCCTGGTGAATGATGTAGGCGACCGCCGTCTGATTGTCCGACCGAACCTGAACCGGCAAGCCCTGCAACTGATGAGTCAAGCGAAACAGAACCAACCTGATGGCTCTCAATTCCAGAACATTGATGGGCTCGTGAGCCTCCTGAGGCCCCCACAGACCCTGAAACTGAAGATCCTTCCAGAAACACCCCCATCCTGATAGGCTGGCATCCGTGGTGACCGTCTCCCAACAAGGAGTCAGAAAGGATCTGCCCCTCAACAGATTGATTGGATCCAGCCACCACTGAAGGGAGCGCCGAACCCGGGGGGTCATCAGGAAGGACTGATCCAACGACAGTGGCGACCCGTCCCAGGCCGCCAACAGATGGAGCTGGAGTGTCCTTGTGTGGAACTGAGCAAAGGGAAACGCCTCAAAGGAGGCCACCATCAAACCCACCAGCCTCATCCCCAGTCTGATGGCCGGACGAGGGATGGACGGTAGGAGTCGAACCAACTCCTGAATCAAGAGAACCTTGGACTGAGGAAGAAACACCCTGGCCTGGGAAGTTCCAGGGACATTCCCAGAAAAGACACTAACCTGGACGGAGAAGGGGAGGACTTGGGGTAGTTGATCACCCACCCGAATCTCTCCAGAGTGGACACCAAAGTTCTGGTGTCCAATACCGCTTGGCTGAAGAAAGATGCCATAATGAGAAGGTCGTCCAGATAAGGGACAATGCGAATACCCTGGGCTCTGAGGAGAGCCATCACCCCGGCCAGCACCTTGGTGAAAACCCTTGGAGCCGAGGTAAGACCGAAAGGAAGTGTCACAAACTGAAAATGCCGATCCTCCACCACGAACCTGAGAAATCTCTGGTGCGCTGGAAAAAATCAGAACATGCAGATAGGTGTCCTTGATGTCTGCGGATGTCAGAAAGTCCCCTGACGAAGAGAATGGATAGCTGAACGCAGCGATTCCATGCGAAATTTCCGCGGACGGACGAACCTGATGAGGATCTTTAGATCCAGAATGGGTCGAACCGAGCCGTCCTTCTTGGGCACCGTGAACAGATTGGAATAAAAGCCCTGACCCCTGTCTGAGGGGGGCACTGGGCAAATAACTGCCATATCCAGCAGACTCTTTACTATCGCCTGGCGCTCTTGCGCGTCCAGAAGGTCCGAAGGCACCCGAGACCTGAGGAATCTGGGAGGGGGCCGGAGCTCGAACTCCAGCTTGTAGCCGGAAGTCACCACTTCCCGGATCCATCTGTCCGAGACCTCCCGGTCCCAGACCTGGGAGAAGTGTTGCAGCCGTCCCCCCACCCACATGGGTGAGGGCGCCCCCTCATTGCTGGCTTGGCAGCGGGTTTTGGGCTTAGAGCCCCAGCTGTATCCTGAGCGGGCACGTCCTCTGCCCCTGTTCCAGGAATCTCCTCTGGCTGCGGGGAAAGCAAATCCTCTGCCAGCACTAGCCCCACGAAAGGAGTAAAGGAACCCGCCCCCCGAAAGGGACGACACTGTTTTTTGCTTTGAGGTAACTTACCGCCTTTGGCAACTGAATCCAATTTCTTACCAAAGAGCCGTAATCCCACAAAGGGAAGAGCGGTCAGCGACTTTTTTGACACAAAATCAGCTGCCCACTGGCGCAGCCAAACCGAACGCCTAATAGTCACCAATAGAGCCGACGTTCTGCCACACATCATCAGTGTGTCATTCAAGGCGGCTAGTACAAATGACAAAAACAATTCACACCTTTTAAGGCCAAGGAACTCGTCACTATCCGGACCTGACCCGGAAGAAGTCAACAGGTCCCTGACCACCGACCTGGTAGCCACCACCAGCAGCGCTGAAGCACAAACCGGCCTCATGGCTGACCCAACACTGGCAAAACCATGACAAGCCATTTGGTCAATGCGTTTATCCTCACCATCTTTAAGACTGGAGCAATCAGGAGAATTTAAAACAGCAGTGTTGGATAAACCCAGAATCGGTGCATCCACCTCAGGAGGGGACGCCCAACGCTTAACCGTATCCGAGGGAAAGGGATATTTTTTGTCCCAACTCTGAGGGACACCTGGGAGCCGGGCAGGCCTCTCCCATACCTTAGCAATAATCCCATCAAAATGCTTTTGGTTACGAAACTCCAAGCGCCGCCTGGATTCTTGGAAAATTTCCCTTTTGTTGTGGAACCACGTCAGGACCAAAACCTCAAACATCTGAGCCAGAACATTAGGAGTATCCGAAGACCTCCCCAAGCCCCGCTCGGTATCAGCACCAACAAACTGCTGATTGTCTGAATTATCTGATTATTCATATACCTCCCCTTCCTCAAGTTGGGAGTAATCAGATCAGTCCAGATTATCAACATCATCCAAGTCGACCGCCGGTGAAGACGGTGACAAGTGCTTTCTCTTAGCTGGAGCTTTTTTGGTGACCGTGCTGGAGAATAAATTTGTCAAAATTGGCCAATCGGGCACACATCTCCGATTGCAACTGCCCGCCCATGACAACGTCAGACTGGGCATGGATCAAACTGGGAGGGGGGGAGGAGAGACCGGCGGCGCTGAACCAGACGCCTGGGGTCCGGACTGCCACGAAATAGTCTGCTGCGCGCATGAGATACACAGATATACATTATCGCCAATAAGGGATGCCCCACACCCCATACACTTCCGGGATTGCCCCGAGGGGAGCCCGAGCCCAGTATCCAGGGATGCCTCCATAAGGTGAACTTATAGTTGGTTGCAATGACGAGGGAATTACGCATATAAGCAACCCGGGATGCCCCTTCAATGTCCCAAGTGGGAGGATTTGTAATAAGCCAATTAAAAACCCAGGGATCCTAGGACCGGGAGAAAACCCCCTAACACCACTGTAGGTTATATCTGAAGGACATAATAAAAAAGGCTAAAAAGAAAAGCGGAGTATAAAATATATATATATATATATATATATATATATATATATATATATATAACATAAAAATATAGAAATTTAGGTGATGGGAAAGAAGGGGGGCCCACTCACTGTGTTCCTTGAGGACAGCGTCCTCTCGCCGTGAGGTAAAGAGTAGCTCTGAGGAGAGAAGGGGGGCGTGGCCAGCGCGCAGAGTGTGAAGTGCCAAGCTCCGCCCCCTTCTCAGGAAACAGGCACGGAGCAAAGCTCCTCAGCGGTGCCTGTGACACAGGGGCGGGCCACAGCGCTTGAGAGCCCGGCCCCGCCCCCAAGTTTGAGAGCGTGAGGGGAGAAGCTCCCCTCCGCCATGTCAGCACAAAAGGCCGGCACCGCAGCAATGTGCAGCTGCGGCGCCGGTCTCAGAGGAGACCATAAGGAGGGGAGCGGGCCGTGGCTCTGACCCTGACGACCGGCCCCGCTCCCCGCTCAGAATCCAATGCCGCATCAGCGCTAAACAGACGGGTGGGGGCCGCGGCTCGCGCCTAAAGCCCGGCCCTGCCCCTTTTACCTCAGGGAGAACGCCTGCCTAAGAATGGCGGCCACAGCCCCGTTTTGACCGTGAAATACACACTGAATTATGATAAAATAATTACGCTAATAAATATTGGGGGATATAATCCAATAAATTAAAACAATATACATTAATAAATTAAGAATTAATGATTACAAAATTTAGACCTAACACCGAATAAGGGGCCCTGCTCCTACCCTCCCCTATCCCGCTAGGGAGAGGGGCATTACCCAAAGAGGGGGACCACCCAAAGTGTAAGGCCAAGGGACGGGGCATCCCAAACCGGGGTCACCGTCCCGGATAACCGCCTACCCTCTTGTATAGGGTCTCACGGGAGAGCATTTGCTCCTAAGCACCAAGGGTGCTTTTCTACCCTCACCCGGACCGTCAGCCTAGGCTGGGAGGCATGGGTAACAGAAAAAAAGAACCGGGTGGAAATAGATAACTAAAAAGGGGCCGGGAGTCATCCCGGCTACCTGAAATCCCCCTGTGCAAGGAGGAGACATCATCTTCTGACTTGCTCGCCGTCTGCAGAGATGAAGACTGGGGAATGAGTGGGAGGTCCCAGGTATTTATGGACTGGGAGGGGCTATCTTTTTCCTATCATCTCTGCAGATCGCCCTCTACAGGTCGGTATTACCCACAAGTTATGGATATCTTGAAGCGGGGTGTGTGACATACTTAGAATAACGCTATTTATACACAACCAAATAAAACACCATTGAAATGTATGGGAGATCGCTACTGAGCGACAGGTGATAAATAGTGCTGCTGAACTAGAGCGCTAGCGCTTTACACTGAGCCGCCGCTAATGATACATGCAACGCTACATGACGCTATTAGAGGCACTCACCAAAATGACTTTCATATATATGGTTTTCACATACAGCGCCCAGCATTCATCCGACGCTACGTGCCACTATCTGGCGTTAACGTTTCTTAAATAACCCCCATAAGGGACATCCAGATCCTCTCCTTAAAAAAATAAATAATCTTTTGCAGTTGTTATAGATGGCGGTGCATCACGATGAGGCCTGGTGAGGGAGATTTAGCAGCAGCGCGGTGTGGTGATACCTTTTTGTGAACGGCTTCAATATCGCTTAGCCTCTCATTCATGCGATGATGCAGCTCTGTAGCCTGCGCCTGGATTTTCTGCTCATGTTCAGCCTGCAGAAGATTCTTCTGGAACACGACTTCCTTCCTCAGAGTATCCAGAGCCTTCGGAAAGAGACAACAGAGAGGATTTCTTATTGTTAATATAATAAATAATAATAAAAGAATATTTTTATGGCACCAACCTCTCCTGTGGTGCTGTACAACATATAATGTTCCCAACAAGGGTAATAAAATACATAATAAATAAAATAGGGCTTTATTCATCAAGAGATAGAGCCAGCTAGTGCCTTGTAAGCGACAGGTAGCGTCAGGTGAACGCCGGCAGCGGCACGCAATACCACATTTATGAAGGTGATTCTGGTGAGCGCCTCTTACAGCGACACGTAGCGACCGATTCATCATCACAGACGGTTCAGCGTATAGCACCAGCGCTCTGGCTTTCAGAGTGCCTGGTATTACCTGTCGCTACCTGTCACTTTCCCATACATTTCAATGGACGTTACTTTTCTTCCCTTTAAACAGGGTTTTCTTTTAATAATTTTGTTTTGTTTTGTATCAAATCATTGTGTGACCTCTCCTGGCCTATTTAAATACATTTTTTAAAACTTTTTTAATTTTTTTTTTTTATGCATAATTGTCATTACAGGTCTGGCATTAAGGTGTTAATGTCACAATGTAATAACAATGTAAGTCCATATGTTTTCGCTTTGTTACTAGTGGATATGAGTCATTAATCACACAGCTTCTGGCGCTCTGGGCTACAGCAACACAATTTTGAGTGCCGGTGCTGTTTTTTCGATGAATATGGTTTGAGTCGCTCACACTGACCAGTTGCTACCGTTCGCACCCATATAGTGCTGTACTGGTATTATAGCGACTCACACATCAAATTCATCAATGCCGGCAATGTTACTACAGCTACTCAGGCGCTCTGTAATAGCGACTCACGGCCGATCAGAGTGACCACTAGCGGTTGCTCTTAGCGCCGCTGTACAGACACTCATCTGCTATTACCTGGCGCTAGTAATGAATCAGCCAGAGTTGAGTAGAAAGGGGGGCTGAATCCCTCAGAGTCCTGTGAGGTGAACTGGTCCTGATTCTGTACCGTAACCTAAGAACTGGACAGCGCGCTCACCATCTGGCTTCCGGACACTCTTTCTATTTTCATCCACCTCTGATTGCTTATCATTCATTTGAGAATATTGTAATTAGGGTAATTAGGATTTGGAGAGGCCCTACCCATTTTTAGTGCCTTTAAGAAACTAAAAAATTGGGGCGGTCACATGGGCGCAGTTGCGTCCTCTGTGCCGGCCACCGGCAGGACCTGCCCACGTGACTGCCCGGGGGCCAATCGCGGGACTCCGTTCTCGCTGCTGGCTTAGTATTCAGGTGAAAACAAGTTATTTATGTGTTTTGCTGCGAGGGGGGCTCCAGCATTCTGGATGCCCCCCCCCCCCTCGCTTCTTACAATCTCTACACAGCGGGACCAACACCCGTTTAGATAAAAATGGGTGTTGGTCCGGTTTAAGTTGACTAAAATCTGGGATTTTCACTGCCCCACTGTGTAAACTGTGTAAACAGTATATACACCTTGCCAGTGTACCAAGGTGCAGGTGCGGCTTTGCTCCATTAAGCTCCTTTGGCTACGTGGCTAAAGCTAAAACTGAAAGGGGGATTAGCCACACTCGCGAATGGCACTCTGCGCCCCCTGCGTTCCTCTTTGATTGTGTTCGGCCACGCCAGCCATTCAGTTACCACAATGCCACAAATGGAGGTGCACCACCTAATAAATCCAATGTGTTTCACTCAAATACTATAACTGCTTTCACAAGAGGGACTGCAGGCACCCCAAAGAAGGAGCACCATACAATAATATCAATACAACAAATATATACACACCCAATACTGAGAAGGGAAGTAGGCTGGAGTCCACACCCCCTCACACTATAAAAGCCACGCTAACTCTATCAAAAAATATTCCAGCAATTATAGATAGCTATTATAATGTCCAGCGCAGGAGTCAGAGACTGTATCAGAGCAGTCTAATGAACGAAGATCAAAAGGGCTATATTTAAATACATAGCAAGGCTCCGCGGGATTAGTAACAATAATCAAATATTAAATCTCAAGTCTTTATGGCTCAAATGAAAATTCCACCAGCGGCGCTCCTAAATTAAGCAGTGCGTCCCAACACCAGACCTTTAAATGCACGTACCAAATAGCTTCTTTAGGTATAACTTGTCAACTCAAACGCTCTCCTCAAAACAGTTTCCTTTTATAGTGACAAAGATATCTTCAACAAACGTACCTCCGTAAACGATTATCTTATAAATCTCATTAGAGAGTAGGGAATAAAACAAAAACAGTGCACATAGCGTAACTCCGTTTTAAAATTGAAGTACATAAGGTTTTATTGTGCTTACCGCATAGCAGATTAAGAATAGCGTAGGTATCAATATCCAGATAGTAAAAACAAGCAAAGAGGGAACAGCGTTGCCTTTCAATTCTCCTCGTTCAGGGCTTCAAAGAAACTTTAAATGCCGCGCTCCCCCGGCAACAAATATATCAATTTATTGTACACACAGAATGTATACACACACACAACACAATCAATCATACAAAACAAGATTAAAAATAGCTGCAATCCCCCCAAATCACATCCAGGGCTGCTGAAGTATGGACAGACTAGTATAACTGGGAATATAAGGAACGGACGCCCCAATGTTCAATGAAAAAAGGGGGGGGGGGGATTAGATTGATCTTTTTTGTGGTGGCACAAAATTACCCCCTGGTACTGCAGACCGATATCCACCAAAACCAATGCAATTCAATAAAGTGACCAGTGCAAATCAGTGCAATAGATTCCCAAACTAATTAATATAACAAAACATACATTGAAAGAGGGGAGAAAAACTGCTTTCAATACGCTTGAACAGCTGTGCTGCTATCCCCCTTGGTTTGGTAATTTGTGCGTTTTACTATGTTGAATATGACTGTCTCTTGTTTAAGCACTTAGAACTTTTTTTGTGTCCATTACTAAATGCATTAGCACAATTGCATTTTTATTATTAAGCATTAATATGTATGTTTTGTTATATTAATTAGTTTGGGAATCTATTGCACTGATTTGCACTGGTCACTTTATTGAATTGAAGTCTTGAGAAAGTTGGTTACCAATGAAACGCGTTGGCGGCGGCAGCGGACGGATCTTATCAGTACGCGGGCAAGCTACACTCCAGGGATACTTCACTTCCCCTCCCTCCCTTTGAGACATCAATCGGCCTGGACACATTGAGGGTTTGGTGAGAATCTTGCCTGTCTCCTAAATACTTGATATACATTGTTTTTATGTGAGTGCATTTTTAACTTAACCAGTGCACATGATTAAAACGATATTACGCTAGATTTTTCTATTTGGTTTTTCCTTTCTATGTGGTTTGTCCAATCTGGGACAATTTTAAAAGCCAAAGTGGGATAAGAATACCAAATCGGCTCTGTTAATAACAAGAGAGGAATGGAACATTGAGGATCTAATAAGGCATTCAAGCGCACCTCCACCTGTTAAAGCGGGGACCAGAATATTTAACCGGCTCTCCTATCCAATAAGAGAGGAATAAATCATGGAGGATTTTTAATAAGGCACCAAAGCTTATTATTATCTGGTAAGAGTATTTTGAAGGAGGTGGTGGGCACGAGATTCTCATCAGCAATTTGCTGTTATATACACGTGGTGGAATTTGCTACAGTGTTTTGAACATCCCTGTGATAGAAGGTCACTAAAATCCTTGGCCTTAGAGGATACTCTCAGATTGGGGAGCCACCCCAGAAGCTTGGACTTTTTTATATAATGTTTTAAGAGTTAAAGCTGACCTAAAGTGTGTTGTTTTATCATTGATTGCTCTGTGTTTTTGGAATAATATGCACTTTATTGAATTGCATTGGTTTTGGTGGATATTGGTCTGCAGTACCAGGGGGTAATTTTGTGCCAACACAAAAAAGATCAACCTAATCCCCCCCCCCCCTTTTTTCATTGAATATTGGGGGGTCCGTTCCTTATATTCCCAGTTATACTAGTCTGTCCATACTTTGGCAGGCCTGGATGTGATTTGGGGAAATCGCAGCTGTTTTTAATCTTGTCTTGTTTTGTATGATTGATTGTGTTGTGTGTGTATACATTCTGTGTGTACAATAAATTGATATATTTTTTGTATTGATATTATGGTATGGTGCTCCTTTTTTAAGGTGCATGTGGGCTGGGTGCCTGCAGTCCCTCTTGTGAAAACAGCCATTCAGTTACAACGGGGCGCGGATGCACACAGACCTAAAAATAAGTGAGAGATGCCGCTGGCACACCTGCAAGCGGCATGGGTTCACCAGCAAGGTAAGAAATTCAGCGGGGCATCCCAAATCAGGATTCCATAGGGGGTGGGTATTTAACCAGACCGTGTGTCTTTTTGAAACTAGTGTCCGGTTTTGGTTCACTTTAAAGCAGACCTATACTCTCCCTTGCAATTACAGTATGTGCTAGGATGGGTCCTGGTTCACAGGGACACTAAGCTAACCTAACCTACCCCCTCACACCATCATTGAGCCCATTAGAGAGATAATGACTCTTATCTAGCAGAGCTGTGTCCTTTGGGGGACATATATTAGCTACACACATGTGCAGAATCCGCAGCTCATCTAGTAGAGGACATACTACAAGTGTGCAGCTACTTCCTGCCCCCGTCATAAAGAGCTTAAAAGGGATATAGAAGGCAAAGGTAATTGTTAGACCGTTGTATGGCACTGTCCTAAACCGGTTTCCATTTTTTAATTAAAGATGAATTAGTCAAGATATCCGATTTATCTCTTGAAATATTTGGGCGTGGGCCATGGCCTTGTGATGCGGCATAATAATCAGCATTATGGGCGGGGTCTGTAAGACAGACATTACCCTGGCTGTTCTCCCTCTGTCCACAGTTTGATGGTGAAGAACATAAGACCACCAGCTGAGCCCTATTATTGGTGGTTGATGGTGAAGAACATAAGACCACCAGCTGAGCCCTATTATTGGTGGTTGATGGTGAAGAACATTAGACCACTAGCTGAGCCCTATTATTGGTGGTTGATGGTGAAGAACATTAGACCACTAGCTGAGCCCTATTATTGGTGGTTGATGGTGAAGAACATTAGACCACCAGCTGAGCCCTATTATTGGTGGTCTATGGCAAAAGAAAAGTAGTGCCACTACTCTTTGCTTTGTTTTTACTTTCAGGAGCAGCTGCGTTCTGACAGGAAGGGAGAGCACAGCCATGATGATGGGAGCTGATGAATGAACGTTTATGCACTTTGCCTACAGAGTTCCTTTAATGCCCATTTTGGCTTCCTAAGGATCTTTAAAGTGGACCAAAACCCACAATTTTGACTATCCTGGGTTTTGTCCTCCCCCGATCAGGGGTGCCCCGCTATGTGAAACCCCCCAGATCTCCCACATCAACTCACCTCACCCCGGTCCTTTGGCGCATGGGCGGCCGCTCATCCAATCAGCACGCTCGGAGCTGCTGAGCTATAGACGTCTAAACCAACGTCTTAGCACAGCGGCTCCGAGCACGCTGGAGGCCACATCACACGCTTCCCTCTAACATTTGTGAATGGCCGGCGTGGGTACGCGCCATGCTAGAGGGATAGCGGGGATGCCCCCTGCAGCCCGCACATGTAAGGCAAGTGTGGCGGGCGACCTGGGGGGTTTCACACAGCGGGGCATCCTGATTTTGGATATCCCAGGTGGGAGGGAATGGATCGGCCCGGGGATCCTGATCGGTTTCAGTCCACTTTAACTGTGGGAGGATGCCCCAGACGGCAGAATTAAATGAACCTACCTTCAAAAATGAGTTTAGGTCCCTCTCCAATACAAAATGCTTAGATTTTGCAGTGAGGCCGGTCTACAGGTAAGGTGCAGAACTTCTCAAATGAGGCAGCACCTTCCCGCAGACATTTATTAAATATTTTTTACCCTTTTTGTGGCTTGGGTTTGAGAGGTTGAAACTCCTTTCATGGGTATTCATTACAGACTAGAGAGCAAATAACCCCTCCCCCTGTTGATCTTATAACTGTGGGGCCTTGGGTGTCACGTTTGGAAGCAGGTCTTACCTGCGTCAGTGTCTGGATGACGTTCCTTAGCTCCTTTAGCTCCCACACTTCAGTGATGTCAGTCTGCGTGGCATGATCCGATTCAAAGTTCCCCAGACGGAGCTGTGCCGAGATCATGTGACTGCAAGACATTTTATCTGACATATTTATATAGTACTGACAAAGGTAGCCATCAATACAGGCAAAAATGCAAAATTGCCGCAGAGGTGTATATGGAACTTTTGGACTTGCGTCATAGGTTACAAGGTACTAGAGAGCAGTTCCTAGAAGGTATGGGTGGTACATAAGGCGGATAAAGTGGACCAAAACACAGGATTTTGACTATTCTGGGTTTTGGTCCTTGCCCCGCTGTATGAAATCCCGCAGGTCGCCCGAACAAACTCTTCACGGTCCTACAACACATGCGCGGCTGTTCGTCCAATCAACACGCTCGGATCCACTCGAGCCCCTTCATCCAGGAGCTCGTCTGATACGAGCGGATCTGAGCGCACTGGTGGTCGTATCCCCTGCTAGCCTCTAAACAGGGAGCGTGCACGCAGCGGTCAATCACAAATGCCTGGCACGAGCATGCGCAGTTAGACCGGGAAAGAAGGCGAGGTTGTGGGCGACTGGGGGCTTTTACACAACGGGGCACCCCCGACTCCAGGATGGGTTTTGGTCCTTTTTAAGGTTGTATAAAGGGGCCCTTAGTCAGCATGGAGAAGACATATGTAACTAGGGGAAATTCCTTGGCTGCTAAATGGGGCTCTTAAAAGGCATGAGGCGGCAGGGTGTGTTTTGGTCCTCTTTAAGGTTGTATAAAGGGGCCCTTAGACAGCATGGAGGGGACCTATGTAGGTAGGGGGAATTCCTTGGCTCTTAAAAGGCCTGAGGCTGCAGGGTGGGTGTAATTGAAATGCTGAGCTGTCACGGTGTCCAGACAGGGCTGAAGGTTAAAGGGGAGCCCTGACAATTGGTCTCTGTAGAGAGCTGAGTGTTCACATTGGTCCCCGTTGCTTAGAGAAGCTCACAGCTCAGTGCCCTTAAAACACAAGACAATATAGATACTGTAGAAAGACCATTGGACCCAGACAGGCTGGGCTAGAGTGCTCCTTTAGTTGGGAGCCATTTTCTCCAACGTTTCGTCAATAGCGACATGCTCACTGAACCACTGGCAACCAATGGGCTTTGCGGGGCTGTGCAAACTCAGCTATTCTCATTGGCTGGCTGTAGCCACCTAGGGCATGAGAGTGGACTGGTAAGAAGAAATGCCCAATGGACTGGCCCCCAAAAAGGCATTTGCATGGACAAGCAGCTCAAATGCCTGGTGGGCAGAGTTGGGGGAGGGATGGCGCGCAGAAGCTGCTGCAGTTGATAACAACTAGTTAGGTTGCAGTGCAGGTGAGGGGTCAGGCAGCTGGTTAGGTTACAGTGCAAATGAGGAATCAGGCAGCGCATTGGGTTGAAGTACAGATGCCGGGTCAGGCAGCAGGTTAGATTGCAGTAGAGATGAGGGGCCAGGCAGCAGGTTAGGTTGAAGTACAAGTGAGGGGTCAGGCAGAGGAGAGAGTTAGGTTACAGTGTAGGTGAGGGGTGTCAGGCAGCTGGTTAGGTTACAGTGCAGGTGAGGAATCTGGCAGCGCATTGGGTTGAAGTACAGATTCTGGGTCAGGCAGCAGGTTAGGTTGTAGTACAGATGTTGGGTCAGGCAGCAGGTTAGGTTGTAGTACAGATGCTGGGTCAGGCAGCAGGTTAGGTTGTAGTACAGATGATGGGTCAGGCAGCAGGTTAGATTGTAGACAGATGCTGGGTCAGGCAGCAGGTTAAGTTGTAGTACAGATGCTGGGTCAGGCAGCAGGTTAAGTTGTAGTACAGATGCTGGGTCAGGCAGCAGGTTAAGTTGTAGTACAGATGCTGGGTCAGGCAGCAGGTTAGGTTGTAGACAGATGCTGGGTCAGGCAGCAGGTTAGGTTTTAGTACAGATGCGGATTCAGGCAGCAAGTTGGGTTGAAGTACAGATGATGGGTCAGGTGGCAGGTTAGGTTGTAGACAGATGCTGGGTCAGGCAGCAGGTTAGGTTTTAGTACAGATGTGGATTCAGGCAGCAAGTTGGGTTGAAGTACAGATGCTGGGTCAGGCAGCAGGTTAGGTTGTAGTACAGATGCTGGGTCAGGCAGCAGGTTAGGTTGTAGTACAGATGCTGGGTCAGGCAGCAGGTTAGATTGTAGTACAGATGCTGGGTCAGGCAGCAAGTTAGGTTGTAGTACAGATGCTGGGTCAGGCAGCAGGTTAGGTTGTAGTACAGATGCTGGGTCAGGCAGCAAGTTAGGTTGTAGTACAGATGCTGGGTCAGGCAGCAGGTTAGGTTGTAGTACAGATGCTGGGTCAGGCAGCAGGTTAGATTGTAGTACAGATGCTGGGTCAGGCAGCAGGTTAGGTTGTAGTACAGATGCTGGGTCAGGCAGCAGGTTAGGTTGTAGTACAGATGCTCAACAATGACAATGAATGCAGGAGGCGGAGCTTTACAGCTAAGACAGGCGCAATTATCTGAGATTAGAGTGAAGCAGGAGCAGTGAAAATAGGTAAAAGTTACTATTCGTGGGGGGAGCAATTCAGGGGATGCTAGTTAAAAATGTGGGTTTTGGTCCGCTTTAAAGAAAAACTCTATTTTTGTCAGGTGTTTGATGTTCTGCCTTATTGTTTCCCGTTTTTGGAATGTAAAATAAACATTTGTATTAGGATTGTGCCTCCAGACCTGTGATTTACCTATCAGCATGTTGCTTCCAAGATTCCTGTGGCTCTCTGTCACTAAAGTGGGAGCAACTTTCCTGGCCTTGCGTAAAGCCCTTAGTATAGTTTCTGACTACAAATCCCAGAATTGTTCCATTGTACCAGGTGAGCTCTTTAGTCAAACAACAGTACTGTCCTCTCTAGGCGAGAACACAGCCAGTAGCCATTTAGCTACTGCAACACAAGACTAATTTCCACATCTGAAATGGTAAATTTAGAGCAGGAGAGGTAAACCTGTGAGTGCAGGAATGCGGAGTGTCGTTACTGCCTCAGCCAATCAGATGGTTAGCAGGCTGAAGTCAGGAAGTCTCTGCCAGGTACACCAAGTACAGATGACGGGTCAGGCAGCAGGCTAGATTGCAGTATAAGGGAGGGGTCAGGCAGCTGGTTAGGTTACAGTGCTAATGAGGGGTCAGGCAGCGAGTTGGGTTGAAGTACAGATGTTGGGTCAGGCAGCAGGTTAGGTTGTAGTAGAGATATGGGGTCAGGCAGCAGGTTGGTTTATAGTACAGATGCTGGGTCAGGCAGCAGGTTGGGTTGAAGTACGGATGCCAGGTCAGGCAGCAGGTTAGATTGCAGTAGAGATGAGGGGTCAGGCAGCAGGTAAGGTTGAAGTACAGATGATAGGTCAGGCAGCAGGTTAGGTTGCAGTGCAGGTGAGGGGTCAGACAGCTGGTTAGGTTACAGTGCAGGTGAGGGGGTCAGGCAGTGAGTTGGGTTAAAGTACATATGATAGGTCAGGCAGCAGGTTAGGATGCAGTGCAGGTGAGGGGTCAGGCAGCTGGTTAGGTTACAGTGCAGGTGAGGGGTCAGGCAGTGAGTTGGGTTAAAGTACATATGATAGGTCAGGCAAGCAGATTAGGTTACAGTACAAGTGAGGGATCAGGTAGCAGGTTGGGGTGCGGAACAGATAAGGGGTCAAGCAGTGGGTTAGGTTGCAGTGCAGTTGAGGACTCGCAGTGAGTTAGGTTGCGGCACAGATGCTGGGTCAGGCAGCAGTTTAGGTTGTAGTACAGATGCTGGGTCAGGCAGCAGGTTAGGTTGTAGTACAGATGATAGGTCAGGCGGCAGGTTAGGTTACAGTACAAGTGATGGGTCAGGCAGCAGGTTGGGTTGAAGTACAGATGAAAGGTCAGAGGGCAGGTTAGGTTACAGTGCAGGTGAGGGGTCAGGCAGCTGGTTAGGTTACAGTGCAGGTGAGGGGTCGGGCAGCTGGTTAGGTTACAGTGCAGGTGAGGGGTCGGGCAGCTGGTTAGGTTACAGTGCAGGTGAGGGGTCGGGCAGCTGGTTAGGTTGCATTGCAGGTGAGGGGTCAGGCAGCTGGTTAGGTTGCATTGCAGGTGAGGGGTCAGGCAGCTGGTTAGGTTACAGTGCAGTTGAGGGGGTCAGGCAGTGAGTTGGGTTAAAGTACAGAAGCCGGGTCAGGCAGCATGTTAGGTTGTAGTACAGATGAGGGGTCAGGCAGCAGGTTGAATTGAAGTACATATGATAGGTCAGGCAGCAGGTTAGGTTACAGTACAAGTGAGGGATCAGGCAGCCAGTTGGGGTGCGGAACAGATAAGGGGTCAAGCAGTGGGTTAGGTTGCAGTGCAGTTGAGGACTCAGGCAGCGGGTTGGGTTGCAGTACAGATGCAGGTTCAGGCAGCGAGTTGGGTTGAATTACAGATGATGGGTCAGACGGCAGGTTAGGTTACAGTGCCGGTGAGGGGTCGGGCAGCTGGTTAGGTTGCAGGGCAGCTGGTTAGGTTGCAGTGCAGGTGAGGGGTCGGGTAGCTGGTTAGGTTGCAGTGCAGGTGAGGGGTCAGGCAGCTGGTTAGGTTACAATGCAGGTGAGGGGGTCAGGCAGCTGGTTAGGTTACAGTGCAGGTGAGGGGGTCAGGCAGCTGGTTAGGTTACAGTGCAGGTGAGGGGGTCAGGCAGCTGGTTAGGTTACAGTGCAGGTGAGGGGGTCAGGCAGCTGGTTAGGTTACAGTGCAGGTGAGGGGGTCAGGCAGCTGGTTAGGTTACAGTGCAGGTGAGGGGGTCAGGCAGCTGGTTAGGTTACAGTGCAGGTGAGGGGGTCAGGCAGCTGGTTAGGTTACAGTGCAGGTGAGGGGGTCAGGCAGCTGGTTAGGTTACAGTGCAGGTGAGGGGGTCAGGCAGCTGGTTAGGTTACAGTGCAGGTGAGGGGGTCAGGCAGTGAGTTGGGTTAAAGTACAGAAGCCGGGTCAGGCAGCATGTTAGGTTGTAGTACAGATGTGGGGTCAGGCAGCAGGTTGGATTGAAGTACATATGATAGGTCAGGCAGCAGGTTAGGTTACAAGTGAGGGATCAGGTAGCAGGTTGGGGTGCGGAACAGATAAGGGGTCAAGCAGTGGGTTAGGTTGCAGTGCAGTTGTGGTACAGATGAGGGGTCAGGCAGAGGGTTGGGTTGCAGTAAAGATGAGGGGTCAGACAGTGGGTTAGGTTGCAGTGCAGATGAGGGTTCAGGCAGTGACTTAGGTTGCAGTATAGGTGGGGGATGGTGAGGTTATGGGTGATGATATGATGATGTAAAGAGTCGATAACGTAACTGGGTGATGAGGTAATAAGGTGATGACGTCATGGGATAATGAGGTGATGGAGTGATGAGGTGCAGGCAATGAATGGTGCTCAGTTCGGTCTAGTCACATGATGAACATCAGTGGCATAACTAAATGTGTCAGGGCCCTGGTGCAATTTGGGATGCCCGGGGGCATGGAACAAAACCACAGATTTTGTCAAAATCCCGGGTTTTGTTCCCCTTTAATGCAAATGGGTGCAGCGAGGCAAATAAAGACTGAAACAGCTGAGACAAATTTTGCCTTAAAAATTACTAATGAATAAGTTGAGGGAGCAACAACAATAGGGCCCCCCTGACTTCCTGGGCCCCGGTCGCATTCCCCCCTATAGTTACTGACGGGTACCTGAGCTCCAGTTCCCGAACATACTCCGCCACAGCCCGATCATCGTCTTCTATGCCGCCGCTTTCCATGATGAAATACAGCAAGGTACCAGCGTTCTATCACCATAGCAACCACCTCGCGCAGAGTATGCAAGTACTTCCGGTAAAAGGACTCACACAGCGGCCATCTTTGTTTTGGGAAAAAGAACTTGGCAGGTGGTAGCTGAGATGTAAAGGACGGGACGGATTTTTTTTTTTTTTTTTATGACGGGACGGAAATGTAACTACAGGATTGCTGGCGGCCGTGCAGGGTGGCCAACATTTAAATTAAGAGCGGGACACCTATACAATGAGACTTTCCTTATGAACAGAAAGTTACCTCATGATGTCCATAGCATTGTAACTTCGGTCACAGTTGGTATTTTTGGCTTTGAGGGGGAATGGTTAGTTTTCTACCTGGTGTCACTGCTGTTTATAATTATCTTATATGGTTATTTTGCCCTCACTTTCAGTATTTTGGATGTCACATAAAATTCAAGGCAGAACTTGCTCCTTTCTGCTGACATTTGTGTGTCTGATGCAGGGGCGAACTGGGGTTAAAAACGTCCGGGACCTTTCTGGTCACACCGGCCCTTCTGCAGTGTGTCCGGCCCGGTATCCATGCCCCTATAACAAGCAGTGTGCAGAACCCAATCGCAGGCTGAGAAGCAGAATCCCCCCATAATATGCTGAGTGGCAAAATCCATCCATAACAGGCTCTAAGGCAGATACCTCTGATAACATGCTGTGAGGCGGAACCCCTCCATAACATGCTGAGGGGCAGCATCCCCCCATAACAGGCTGAGTGACAGAACCCCCCCCCCATAACAAGCTGAGTGACAGAACCCCCCCCCCCCATAACAGGCTGAGTGACAGAACCCCCCCCCCCCCCATAACAGGCTGGGTGACAGAACCCCCCCCCCCCCCATAACAGGCTGAGTGGCAGAATCCCCCCATAACATTCTGAGTGACAGAATCCCCTCATAACAGGCTGAATGGCAGCATCCCCCCATAACATGCTGAGTGGTAGAATCCCCCCATAACATGCTGAGTGGTAGAATCCCCCCATAACATGCTGAATGGTAGAATCCCCCCATAACATGCTGAGTGGTAGAACCCCTCCATAACATGCTGAGTTGCAGAACCCCTCCATAACATGCTGAGTGGCAGCATCACCCCATAACATGCTGAGTGGCAGAACCCCTCCATAACATGCTGTGAGGAAGAATCCCTCCATAACATGCTGAGTGGTATAATCCCCCCATAACATGCTGAGTGGCAGAACCCCTCCATAACATGCTGAGTGGCAGCATCCCCCCATAACATGCTGAGTGGTAGAACCCCTCCATAACATGCTGAGTTGCAGAACCCCTCCATAACATGCTGAGTGGCAGCATCCCCCCATAACATGCTGAGTTGCAGAACCCCTCCATAACATGCTGAGTGGCAGCATCCCCCCATAACATGCTGAGTGGCAGCATCCCCCCATAACATGCTGAGTGACAGAATCCCCTCATAACAGGCTGAATGGCAGCATCCCCCCATAACATGCTGAGTGGTAGAACCCCTCCATAACATGCTGAGTTGCAGAACCCCTCCATAACATGCTGAGTGGCAGCATCACCCCATAACATGCTGAGTGGCAGAACCCCTCCATAACATGCTGTGAGGAAGAATCCCTCCATAACATGTTGAGTGGTATAATCCCCCCATAACATGCTGAGTGGCAGAACCCCTCCATAACATGCTGAGTGGCAGCATCCCCCCATAACATGCTGAGTGGTAGAACCCCTCCATAACATGCTGAGTTGCAGAACCCCTCCATAACATGCTGAGTGGCAGCATCCCCCCATAACATGCTGAGTGGCAGCATCCCCCCATAACATGCTGAGTGACAGAATCCCCTCATAACAGGCTGAATGGCAGCATCCCCCCATAACATGCTGAGTGGTAGAATTCCCCCATAACATGCTGAATGGTAGAATCCCCCCATAACATGTTGAGTGGCAGAACTCCTCCATAACATGCTGAGTTGCAGAACCCCCCCATAACATGCTGAGTGGCAGCATCCCCCCATAACATGCTGAGTGGTAGAATCCCCCCATAACATGCTGAGTGGCAGAACCCCTCCATAACATGCTGAGTGGCAGCATCACCCCATAACATGCTGAGTGGCAGAACCCCTCCATAACATGCTGAGTTGCAGAACCTCTCCATAACACGCTGTGAGGAAGAATCCCTCCATAACATGCTGTGAGGCAGAATCCCCCCATAACATGCTGAGTGGCAGAACCCCTCCATAACATGCTGAGTGGCAGCATCCCCCCATAACATGCTGAGTGGCAGAACCCCTCCATAACATGCTGAGTTGCAGAACCTCTCCATAACATGCTGTGAGGAAGAATCCCTCCATAACATGCTGTGAGGCAGAATCCCCCCATAACATGCTGAGTGGCAGAATCCCCCCATAACATGCTGAGTCGCTGAATCCCCCCATAACATGCTGAGTGGCTGAATCCCCCCATAACATGCTGAGTGGCTGAATCCCCCCATAACATACTGAGTGGCAGAACCCCTCCATAACATGCTGAGTAGCAGAACCCCTCCATAACATGCTGAGTTGCAGAACCCCCCATAACATGCTGAGTGGTAGAATCCCCCCATAACATGCTGAGTGGCAGAACCCCTCCATAACATGCTGTGAGGCAGAACCCCCCATAACATGCTGAGTGGCAGAATCCCCCCCATAACATGCTGTGAGGCAGAACCCCTCCATAACATGCTGTGAGGCAGAATCCCCTATAACATGCTGAGTGGTAGAATCCCCCCCACAACAAGCTAAATGGCAGAATGCCCCCCCCCCCCATAACATTCTGAGTGGCAGAATCCCCCCCATAACAGACTGAATTGCAGAATCCTCCCACCCACTCCCCTTCCCCCCACTCCCCTCTCTGTCCTGCTACCGCTGGGAGGAGGGGGTGGAAGACGATCTCAGGGGTGATGATGAAGCCCTAACACCAACATGGACTGAAGGCCATCAGAGCTCAGAGGAAAAGGTGGTGGTCACGCAGCCCCAGGTAGCCAGCAGAAGAGGGGGAAGGGTGCAAACCCTCAGCAGTCAGCCTGTTGCTAATACTGACCACCACGCCCAGGGACTTAGCACGCCAAAGCTAGCATAAAGGATGTCCCCAGCATGGCATTTTTTCAAGCAGTGCACAGATGACAAGACATAAGTCATTTGCCACATTCCCTGACGTGAGGGAAAAGCCATAATCTCTGCACCACATCCATGGTGCTGAGGCACCTGCCTCTACCATCGCCTCCCCAGCAACAAGGCTACCTGTCTCCCCCCAAACGGAGGATGTGAGAGCACCGTCAGCAGCACCATCACCACCAGCAGCACCACCACCTCCTCTTAAGATATCAGCTTCTTTTACTCTGTATAGCATAGCATCTACTGGGTATATTATACATGCAATCTCAGCCCAGCTGTATTGCATTGACTGGGTATACAATACAAGTCATTTCTGCCCACCTGAATTGCATATACTAGGCATAAAATACAAGTCATCTCTGCCCACTTGCATTGTATATACTCGGCATATAATACACGTAATCTCTTCCCATCTGTATTGCATATACTGGGTATATAATACAAGTCATCTGTGCCAATCTGCATTGCATATTCTGGGTATATAATACACGCCATCTCTGCCCACCTGCATTGCATACACTGGGTAAAAAATAAAAGTCACCTCTGCCCAGCTGAAACACCTAAAAAAACACCAGAGGCTCCCTCTGCTGCTTTGGTTGACTCAGCCTCTACCACCGCCTCCCCAACAACAAGGCAGCCTGTCTCCCCCCAAACGGAGGATGTGAGACCACCATCACCAAGCCTGTCCACACCATCCCAGGGAAGTGTTCTGCTTTCCATCCCCTAATCTTTGGAGAGAAAGTGGAAGTTGGGCCCATCTCACCCACGAGCCCTGGCCCTGAATGAGAACATTTCAAAATTGCTGGCCTTTGCACAAACAGGTTGTGGATAAAATAAGGTGTGCACTGGTTAATGCTATTAGTTCCAGTGTCCACCACTGACATGTGGACAAGTAAGCATGGTCAGGGACATCACATCTCTCTAACTGCCCATTGGGTCAATTATTGGGAGCTGTGACTGAGGCGGGAAGCACTTTGGCGACATATCCTTCCACCACCCAGGATTGCTGGACATCAGTCGGTGCCTCCTGTTGCCTCCTCCTCCTACTTTGCTTCCCCCTCGTGCAGTTAACACAGTGCCTGCTCCATCAGTTTGAGCCATGGGGAAACAGCAGCATACGGTGCTAAAACTCATCTGTCTGGGCAAAAGACCCCACCTTGTAGAAGCCTTTGACTGAGCCAGGTTGACGCACATCCCTTGCCAGGCGCATGTGCTCAACTTGGTGCAGAGCTTCCTGACCTGTTATCCAGACATGCCGGAGCTCCTGCATAGTGTGCATAGTGTGTGCACGCACTTTCAGCATTCTCACCCTGCTGCTGCTCGCCTGTCTGCACTGCAGAGGAACTTTCCACCCACTGTCTTATATGTGACTTGCCAACCCGGTAGAATTCCACTTTGTATATGCTGGGAAGGGTGTGTGAGCAGCATCAGGCAATAGTAGCTTTCCAGCTCCAAAATACCCGGGTGAGTCGAAGAGCAGGCCAACAGCACCCCACCACCAATGAGTGGGCCTTCATGAGGTACATTTGTGCCGTGCTGCAGTGATTCCAGTATGCGACCAATATGGTCAACCCTGATGACGCCATCATCTCACGGTGCTGAATCTGCCCTCAGTACTTTGACAAGTTTGTGTACTTAACGGTCCGCATCTTTTTTCTTCTTTCCCCCGCTAGCCGCTGTCAACCTTCGGTCTGGCAGGGTGTTCAATTTTCTGTGCTGGGTCTCTGCTGCATCATCTGGGCTCTTTGGGGCTGACCCACCTTCCACGATGAAGGCAGCGGAGGTTCCACCTCTCACTCCATACAATGACAGCAGGCGGCGTCGCTGCAGCCTCCCGACGGGCAGCCCCTCTCCACCTCCCGCTCCATGTTTTCGACATCGGGCGGTGTCGCTGCAGCCTCTGCCGGGCAGGCACTATTTCCCGGTATCGATGTAGCCTCCCACTGATCAGGCTCTCTCCAGGTCCCACTCCACGCTTCCAACAACAGGTCAGACGGGGTGTTCCATGTCCAGCACTAGGTCACTGCTGCATCTTCTGAGCTCTTCGGCACCACCCCACTTGTTTAGGTGGTATCACTGCATCCTACACTGGGAAAGTATTCTCCACCTTCTGCTGCGAACAGCAGGTGGCATCACTGCAGAATCTGCCGGACAGGCCAGTGGTTCCCTCAGAGGGGGAGGTTTGGTTTGGGCAGGGGACATGGCCTGGAAGAGGTGTGGTCTGGAAGAGGCATAGCACTTCATGAGAAGCATACCTCTCAACTTTTCAAGAGGGGGAAGAGAATAGGCAAACGGCCTTTGCAATTTAGCTATGCCCTTGCTGAGCTCTAATTTTAGAGTTAGTAAAGCTGAATGGAGGGTGGAGTTAGGCGTTCTTTAGGTCGATTGGCTACTCTGTCTCCCATTCAGGTCTTTACTCTGGGCCGCATCTGGTCTCTGGGCCCATAACCTGTTGCAGAGTGTGGGTGCTAGGTGCAGTGGAGTCAAATCCAGGTAGACATTTGTGTTATTACAGGAACTGGCTTTTACTGAGTACAGTAAGAGAATATCACCTTACAATGGTGGATAACATAGACTTGAAAAAGAAGTCATAGAGATCACCTTGATGTACAGGAAACACAACATGCAGTAGTAAATGTAAAAAAGAGACTACACATATTTTTCATCGTATAAGAAATACCTGCCCATAAGACGCACCTAGGAATTGGAGGAGAAAAAAAAATATTTTTAACCAAATGTTGTGCTAAAACACTTCATTACAGGCAGTGTGGCATCTCCCCACCCCATTTTCCATGGGCAGTGTGGCATTCCCCCATCCCATTCCCCATGGGCAGTGTGGCATTTCCCCCCCATTCCCCATAGGCAGTGTGGCATTCCCCCCCATCTCATAGGCAGTGTGGCATTCTCCTTTCCATTCATATTGGCAGTGTGGCATTCCCCCATCCCCTTATTCAGTGCGGCTTTTCCCCCCTACCATTCCCCATAGGCAGTGTGGCATCCCCCTTCGCATTCCCATAGGCAGTGTGGAATTTCCCCCCTCCCATTCCCCCTTGGACAGTGTGGCATCCCCCCATCCCATTGCCATAGGCAGTGTGGCATCCCCCCTCCCATTCCCCATATAGGCAGTGTGGCATTTATTTCCCCCCATCCCCTTATTCAGTGTGGCATTCCCCCCCATCTCATAGGCAGTGTGGCATTCTCCTTTCCATTCATATTGGCAGTGTGGCATTCCCCCATCCCCTTATTCAGTGCGGCTTTTCCCCCCTACCATTCCCCATAGGCAGTGTGGCATCCCCCCATCCCATTGCCATAGGCAGTGTGGCATCCCCCCTCCCATTCCCCATATAGGCAGAGTGGCATTTATTTCCCCCCCATCCCCTTATTCAGTGTGGCTTTCCCCCTCCCATTCACATAAAAAATGTGGCAGAATCACCCCAAGCCCCCCCCCAAAAAAGGTATACTTACATGAAGGCTGACCCCACTCTCGCTTATGGCACTGCCACTGCCTCTCGGGTGTGAGCACGTGCCGGGCCGAGAGGCAATTATGGTGCCAGATGCCAGAGTGTGGACAGAGCACAGTGTTCATTTAAATCATTTAAATTTCATTTTCTACCACAAATTAAATGAGCGCTGCTGATTGGCTGAGGGGGGCGAGCATGCACCATGGGAACAAGGAAGAGGTGAGTTTGCACACAGCGAGGCTTCCCAAATCGGGATGCCCCCACCAGGAGGAAAGAAGCCCAAGGAAGTGAAAATCTTGTTTTTTTGTCTTAAGCTGGTCACCCATGGATAGGAAAGACAGGCGAGCTGTAAAGGAGTATATTTTCTAACAGGAGGAACCGCATTTTCATTTGTTTCACTTTAAAGTGGACCAACACCCAGGATTTTGACTATCCTGGGTTTTGGTCCACTTCCCTGGCAATCCGGGGGGTTTCACAAAGCGGGGCACCCCCGATCAGGGAGTGCCCTGCTATGTGAAACCCCCCAGATCGCCGGATTCAACTCACCTCACCCCGCTCCTATGGCGCATGCGCGGTCGCTTGTCCAATCAGCACACTCGGAGCCGCTGAGCTATGCGTGTCAAAGCGACGTCTTACCTCAGCGGCTCTGAGCACGCTGGCGGCCGCATCTCACGCTTCCCTCCAGCAGGGAGTGCGTCTGCGCCAGGCATTCACAAATGACCGGCGCGGGCATGCTCCCTGCTAGAGAGAAGCTTGAGATGCGGCCACAGCCCGCGCATGTGCCGTTGGACCAGGATTAAGGTAAGGTTTGCGGGCGTCCTGGGAGGTTTCACACAGTGGGGCATCCCGATTTTGGATGCTCCGCGGGGAGGGATTGGATTCGGCTGGGTGTTGGTCCACTTTAATTACACTACTGCTTACTACCACAGATTGCAGAGTGGATGGGTGTGGCTGTGCGGCACCAGGAGCATCGTGTTTGTGCTGCATATTTTATACAACAGTTATTTGCCTGCGCAGTTACTGAACCATTTCTAAAGTAAGTTGTAAGGCAGTTAATAAACTTCATGACTCAATATCACTATGTGCTGGCTCCAACTCACATTCTAAATTATGAATCAGATCCCATAAGCCTTGTGAACTTGAAATAGAAGTCTTTCCGTCATGAAATGTCACACTGTGCTGAAAGACATGCCGGGCATTCTGGAATCCTTGTGCTGGCAATGACCACATGGCACTCAGCGGACACAAGTACTAGACAGTGACGCTGTCACATAGCTGGTGGCAAGCGCCTGTCATCTATATATAGGTGATGCGCTATGACGTTTGGGAACTCTTGAAAAGTTAATATCGCTTCTACTTATGTGGCTCCTCTGTTAAATAGATTAAATAGGTAAATTTCGGTCACATACATGTATGTCAAATAGATAGCAGATATAGATGGATGGACACAAAGATAAGTTAGACAACATTCGATATGTAATATATTAAAAAGTTAATTTAGATAGGTGGGGTACGGTATTGATCACATACATCACCATACATGTATGATAAATAGGAGAAATAATGATATATGGATAGATAGATCATTTAGATAGGCACCCCCGGTGTCCAAAATGGGGTGTGATAAGCAGCAGCAGGGTGATCTAGTGGTGATAGATGATGAGTTCTCCGATCTCCCCTTACCTTTATGTGTCTTCATGCTGCCAGAAGGCCCTTAGTTACAATAGCAGAAACAATAGCAAGTGATTCCATCTAATAATAGCAAGTGATTCCATCTTCCACTACCGACCGCCTCTCATGGAGTCGTCCATGGAGCCTTGATTATGACCCTCACAAGCCTACTCCATTTATTGCAATGCAGGGGTCATCCCAAAGTGGGTTAAGCAAACCTGGCCCCAGCAAAAAGCCAGACTGATGGATGCCACTATGTGTGCCCAGCAATGGAGGATGGATCTATAACAGCGATACTCAACTGGCAGACCGGGGTCCGAATGCAGACCTCGGCACAAGATTTACGGACCCCTGCCCTGACAGGCCTGCACTCAGTTGCTCCTGTGTTGCCATCCTCAGAGCTGCCCCATTGATCAGCAATGTAGTGCTTAGTCTCCTTGCCAGTGTCATGGCCCCCTGGCACCTAGCATTGTAGTATGAAGTCCAATGGGGCCAAAAAAAAATCCTGTTTTTCCCAGTGGCCAATAGGATTTTTGGGTTGGTGTGGTCTGATTTTTAACTGTCCACCTCCCACGACAGCCCTCCGCCCGGATCTCTACCTCTCACTGGATACTTTTAAACCGACCTTTACAAAAAGTGGTTGAGTACCCCTGATCTATAAGATTCCTGGGCTGATCGATTCCCTCCCCCTGGGCCATCCAAAATCGGGATGCCCCAATGTGTGTCTCCCCATTCACTTGCCTTACTTCCCGATCCAACAGCGCATGTGCGGGCGCTATCGCTCTAGCAAGGCAAGTGCCAGCGCCAGCCACTTGTAAATGGCCGGCGCAGACACGCTCCCTTTTAGAGGGAAGTGGGGGATGCGGCTGCAAGCACTCTCTGCGCCGCTTACCTTAGACAATGTCTTAGATGGTGTGACGTCAGCGGCTCCGAGTGCTCTCATTGGACGAGCGGATGCACATGTGCTGTAGGACCGGGAAGAGGCGAGTTTCTTTGGGCGATCTGGGGGGTTTCACACTGCGGGGGATAGTAAAAATCCTGGGTTCTGGTCCACTTTAATGTGAAAATTGTATTGCTATTCCCACTTTGGGCACTAGATGGAAGTATAAGACCACAAATGTAAAGAGAATTTAATTCAGACTCTCAGAATTATAACTCAGAGTTGCCCTTTAGGATACATAAGATACATTTGGGCCAGATGGATAGACAGGGAGATTGTACATAACCATGCTAAGGGAAAGACTGGGGTAGCTCTCCGTGTAAAGTGGCTGGTGGGGCTACTACAGAGACATAGCTCGGGTGCAGTTGGAATTGAGTAAGAAGATGTGGCTGTAGTACAGTCGTGCTGAGTTGCAGAGAGAGGGAGCTGAGGTCTATGCAGAGAGAGTTGAGGTCCATGCAGGAAGAAACTCAGTAGGGTCCTCATGTGGATGTGACAGAGGAGATACCCCTTAGGATTAGAGAGGATCCAAAGGGACCGTCAAGCCGCAATGGAGGAGGCGCTGTGCCTGAGACTCTGCTAAGGTGTGGCTGCCCCTATCTGAGATGTGCAATTCTGCATCCCAATCTGGAATATCCCATAGACTGTCCCCATAGACACAATGGGTGCTCAGCTCAAAGTGGGGTGGTGGCTGCCTGAATCCCCCTCTGGAAAAAGTTCTACATTTAATTGGGAAAAACCTAGCTGCCTAGCCCCTATGCTAATTTGTTCTGACAAGCAAGAGTGCCTGCGTCGGCTGAACGCAAACCTGTTTAACCATATGTTGAAACATTCTGATAACCAAGTTTACCTGTGTCCTTTTGCATGATGTGCCTATTTAACCCTTACACTGAAACGTCCTTATGAAGAATTGTTACATGAGATGCTAGTTTATTGGCCTGTGAACGGTGTATATGACTGTGACGTGGAATAAAGCATCTTTTCATGACCCTGCAACAATAAAAGAAGGTGATTCTTTCATTTTTCCTGCTTGCCTTTAGTGTCTGTTTGCTGAGATACCATCTTGTCATCCCCACATGCTGCGATCCCATTAACCCTTACCCTCGGCTACTATCAGGGAACTGCGGGTCACGTGATCCAACTATAAACCAGGAACCTCCGGACACCCAGATCGCGTTCCCAAGAAACCCTTGTCCGAGTCCTCCTATCAGGAATACCAGGCCCAAAGCCTGCGGACACACAGATTCTTGGTTTAAGGCAAACAGATCGCTCAAGTTAAAATTTAAGTTTTAATGCTATAAGCCACTAGGCAGTGATAACAAACATTTGGCTATGATGGAATATGAAATGATACAAATGCTGTTCTGAGAAGGTTACAGGATACAGTGAGTTACACAGAGAAAGAATAGTCAGTTACCTTAATATGCAGTTGCAGAGTAGTGGTGATGGGGAGCTCCCACAAGAGGTAAGTGAAGAGTTTACAGATGATTCGGACACCTCCAGCCCGCTGCAGCGAGACCCCTCCAGAGAAGTGACAATGCGCTCATCCCCTTGGCCTACTTTTAAGCAGGTGTCTACCCTCCACCCCTCCCTTCTGTGGGACGGATTTTCACCTCCCCTCCCACTATTCTGGAGCGTGGTTTAGCCCCTAAAACCCTTTAGGAGTTATAACTTTGAGCAGGGGGGTCGTATGGCTTTGGATACGGCACCAAATGATTGGGCTGGATGCCGGGCATCCGATGAGTTCTGAAATAGGGTCCCTAAGTGGGTCAGAACCTTAGATCTCCATTTTCCTGGTTTTCCTTTATTGACGAGCCCGCAGTAACCTACCTCCATGTGCAGTTTTGTGAGCCGGTTCTGATTCTGTACCTGGCTTGGTGCTGGGACACATGGTGGCACAGCTATGGTCCGATTTGTGTTGGTGCCTCTTGTCTGTGGCCCCAACTTTTGATGTGACAAATTCACAGCCAGGGGTCCAGCTAGCTGCAGACCCACTGGAGTCTTCCCAGGCTAGAGGTGTTAGGAAGGCAGCAGGGGGGCTTTGAAGCTCAAACTGCCTTTCCAGAGTGTCAGAACCCCATGACCATATATGGACTTGTTCCTGCTAGCCTTGTGATGGCAGACATTTGCTAAGAACAGAGAATCTTAAAGGGGGAAGCCGGGCATCAGCGATAAAATGTAATATTTGCCCTGTTCCTCACAGCTACCATACCTGTGTGCTGTGACATTGCTTGAGATAAGTGGCACTGTGACAGACTTAATAGCTGACCGTAATTATTGCTAGTAAACCCTGATAACTACTGTTACACTAGAGTAAAAAAACAAAAACAATTGCTGTAATTTTCATTGATAAAAACTATGCCGGCTACGGTGGCGTGGCTATTATCAATTCAATCACAACTCGCTAGAAGCGATTCAATCAACGGTCATGTGGGTTGTAATTTGGCGTATGAGGAGCAGATGCACTCATGGCTTGGGCTCACTTGCGTTATTGGGGCGCATGTGTCCGTGAATCATGTGGCATCATCAGTACATTTCCTAATGTGCCAGCGATCGTGCATAGGCCCCGGGGCTTTGTGACCTGTGCTGAAGCAAGCCTCAATTGTGAACTGGTATGGGGTCCCTTTCACATGTAGTGATGACCAGAGCTAAAAAAAATGTTTTTTAAATCACCTTCGCCATCTTCGTTCATCTGTCCCCGCCGCGTGGTGTCCTCTCTGCTGGTTGACTGGATTTGGGGCACTCTCCAGCAGCTGCGTGATGTGCTGCATTCAGCATGGCTCCAGATACCTTGACAACCTACCAGCGCCTTATTGATCAGTCTAGCTGCTGTCCATGCTCCACATGGCATTTTCTCTGGATATCTTGAGTATGGACATATGTCATATTTCCACTGAAATGATGAAGGTAATGCTAAATATTCATTCCATACCCCCCAAAACCATGCCCACTAAAACTAGTCTTCCAGGTTGTGGTGTCCCGTGTATTTGTGGTGCTCCTGTGCAGCACTCTAAATTTTCCACAAGTTAATATGAATTAACTGCACTTGGCGGTTGTGGGATCAGCACAATATTCAAAGCAGAAATGCATTCATTTCTTCTTAAAATCAATAGAATTCCAGCTGAATTTTAAGAAGCGGGATGCAGCATCTGCCATCTGCGATAACACAGAATAACACAACCATAATGGGGAGCAGCACAGCCCGCGGCTCCCTTGGGCTGGCAGGAGCAGTAGCTCCTATAGGTTTGCGGGTTTGCACAGCTGTTGTGTATTGCGAAGACCAACTCCCTGTATCCTTGTCAATTAATTAATATGAAACAGAGAATGAATGCAGAATGCAGATAATAAATCTCCTCAGCGCCAGAGGACCCCATAATTTCATTACATCACACATTGACTTATGGCCTCCAATCAAAGGATTAATGTCATGATAAAATAAGAGAGCTATTTGTGTTGTGAAGCTCCCTAATCTCGTGTAAGGCTGTTTATTTGGGGGGGGGGGGGGGGGGTGATACCTCACTCAAGACAGGCTATGGCGCTAACCTGTAGGTAACAAGTAGAAGCAGAGCCTTCAATAAGTGGAAGAGTGAGTTGGATGTTTGATTTATGGGAAATAGTTTAAGTTGTCTAAGCAAAATAATACATTTGGAGCAGAGGAACTACTGCTCCCAGCAACCATTTACCACATTATTCATTCAGTGACACAGTCAAGTATAGCAGTACTAGGAACTTTATGTAATAAAGGTTAACTTGCAAGTGTGAACAGACTATACAAAGTATAATAACACAGTGAAAGTCCAAGTTGGGGCTTTAGTGAGTTTGTGCACATATACCTGGATATATATATATATATATATATATATATACACACACGCCATATTTTTCGCCCTAAAAGACGCACTTATTTTTCCTCAAAAGTGTGGGGGGAAGCAGTGCGTCTTATTGGGCGAATGTAAAAAAAAGAAAGAAAAATAGTCAACTCACCAACTCACCTTGCCCTCCGTACAGAAGGTGTCAGTGTGTGCAGGCGCTGGGGAGAAGGAGCGACAGATACAGCTGCCTCTGCTGCTTCAGCTAATAGTGGGAATATGGCCCATGCATGTTCTGTGGGATTGCACACTATGGGTGACCACAAGGGGTTAATAGGGCGGAGCATCCCAAATCAGGATGCCCCAGGGATGAGGATATCAGCCTCTTTTACACTGAATAAGACTGAACTAGGGCTGAGTTATCCCTAAACTGTCCACTGGCTGGACAGTGGCGTACCTGGCCACTGTCAGCCCAGCAATCAATTCTGCGAGTCATGTGTGCATTTCCCTGATGTCTGGGAAAATGGGCCTTCCTCCTCTGCTTCCATCACATCCTCCATCATGGCCTGAAGGGCTTTTTCCAGCAGGCAAAGGATGTGGATGGTAGCTGCGGCAATGACGCCATCAGCGCTGACCATATTGGTGGCACACTGGAAGCACTTCAGCAACACAAAGATGTCTCTCATGAAGGCCCACTCATTGGTGGCGAAGTGCTGTTGGTCTGCATTTCTACTCTCCCCGGCATTTTGGAGCTTAAACTCCACTATTGCCTGCTGCTGCTCACATATCCTTTCCAGCATATACAACGTGGAATTCCAGCTGGTACTGTATGTAAGTCACATATGAGGTGGTGGGTAGGAAATCCAATGTTCCTCTGCAGTGTGAGTGGCAGAACGGTGGGATCGCCACCAAATTGAGCACATGCACCAAGCAAAGGAGGTGCGTTAACCCAGCTAGGCGCAAGGCTGCTACAAGGTTACACACAACATCCTGCCAGGCTTCAAGTGCAATGGCAGCAGCCACTCATCTCTCTGCTCCTGGACGCGGGTCCACATCTGTACAGTGTGGGATATTTCACCCAGACAGATGAGTTTTAGCACCGCATGCTGCCATTTCCCCATGGCAATGCTCAAATTGGTAGTGCAAGGGCTGCACTGACTGCTTGAGGAGGAAGCAGATTAGGAGGAGAAGGCAACAGGAGGCACTGGCTGATTTCTAGCAATCCTGGGTGTTGTAAGCATATGTGCCACAATGCTTCCCGCCTCAGTTCCAGTCGCCACTACATTGACCAGTGGGTAGTTAGAGAGATGTAATGTCCCTGCCCATGCTTACTTTTCCATGTGTCAGTGGTGATGTGACACTGGAACTAATGCCATTAACCAGTGCACATCTTATTTTTTCTACAACCTCATGGCAGGGATGGCCTGGTGAGAAAAGCAGTGGCAGCTGGGAATAGTGTATTGTGGAACAGACACTGCCATCAGATCTTCAAAACTGTCCATCTCTACTAGGTGGAATGGGAGCATTTCAAAGGCTAGCAATTTGAAAATGCTCGCATTCAGGGCTAGGGCCCGTGAGTGACATGGGACAACTTTCTCTCCAAAGTTTGCGGAATGGAAAGATGAACACTTCCCTGTGATGTCATGGACTGGCTTGGCAATGGTGGTGTTGGTGGTGCTGCTGCCGGAGCTGGTGGTGTAGGTGGTGGTGGTCCCACATCCTCCCTTTGGGGGGAAACAGGTGGTCTTGTAGTTGGGGAGGCGGTGGTAGTGGCTGAGTCAACCGAAACAGCAGCGGGAGCAGTGGTAGGACTTGTTTGCAAATTGTACCTTGGCATGACCTGACCCCAGCTCTGCTCTGTCTGAGCAAAGCACAGCTATAACCCGCCCCCCTGTACCTTATCCCACTCTCCTCTCCTCAGTAAGTGTGATGCTTCTGAGTCAAGATGGCAGCGCCCGTATCCTAAATTCCTGAACAGAGTTGCAGCCCAGTGGGGAAAAGAATAAGTTAGTGACTAAAAACATAAAATATATTAATTTTAGATGCTGGGGAACCGTTTTTTAAGAGTTTGGGCTTTTCATTAAATCACGGTGAAGGTCCGGTTTAATTCTGTATTTATATATATTTCTTGTTTGCTGTGCTCTGTGTCCTGTTGTATATAGTTTTCTAATTTGCTGTGTTTGTATTGGTGTAGGTGCAGGGTCATTATATATAGTGGTGTTTTATGTGCTGTGCTTTCACCTTGTCACAATAACATAATAAATCACCATTAAGTTACATCAGTTCAGCTTCTGTGTCTATCACTTGCTGGTCACACCTTGCAAATCCATGACCTACAATTCCCACTGACTGTAGAATGTAGATCAGATGTGGTATACGATTCCCACTGATTGTACAATGTAGGTCGAATGTGGTGTACAATTCCCACTGACTGTACAATGTAAATCAAATGTGAAGTACATTTTCCACTGATTGCAGAATGTAGATCAAATGTGGTATACAATTCCCACTAACTGTAGGATGTAGAGCAAATGTGGTATACAATTCCCACTAACTGTAGATCTACATTAATAAATTATGATTTGCCTATTCAAAGTATTTGAATTGTTGTAACTATTACAGCCTATCTTCTATCCAAACCTCAATAAGGGGGTGTGGCTTAATAAAAAAAATGGTCCCTTTTCCCACCCTGAAAATGTATGGTAGTTGTTGAGTTGGGGTGTTGGAAAATGTGTAATACAACAAATACATTCTTTCTTTGATTGTGTGCTTGTTATGCTGTTGATAAAGTTAGTTTAAAAGAAAACAAGGAAGTCTTAGGCTGACCATGTGACTAATAGCATAGTGTGTGTTACCAGGTAACAGAGGAGCCGTTTGGGTTAACTCTATACCGAGAAGTCTTCCTGATGTATTAAGTTCATGTTTGTGTTCCTGATTGCTACTGAATAAATAGCCTGCATGCTTGGAGAGAATTGTTAGTACAATCCATTGCCAACAGAAAAAAATACCCTTACCTTGCCCGTGGTCCAGCGTCATTCTTCCAGACACGTGCGGCTGCACAAACAGCATCCCCGAAATGTGTGCACTCCTGTTCGGGTGAATGGGAGGGTGGGCCGCACACAGCGGGGAAAGCCTTTTTTTTGCCTTCACCACAAAATGAAGGCGCTCAGAAAAAGGAACATAAGGGGAAACTGCGCTGGACCATGGGCGAGGTATGGCTTCTTTCTTTGTATTAGGGGTTATTTGGGTTAGGTGGGGACTGGACTTGCGCTTTAAGCAGTTCAAAACCCAGTTGAGTGAAAAACAATCGCCATCACTATCCCCGATGATTATTCCTCACCAGTGGGACATCCCATTTGGGATGTCCTGCTGTGTGAAACCCACTGGAACCTTATAAATATCTGTACCTCCCCGGCGATCCCACAGTGTATGTATGGGCTCCAATTTGCATATTAAGGAGCAGCATAGAAAGTGGAATGGAGGGGGATCCCCGCATCCTTTAAAGTAAGGAAAATCTTTATATATTTATATAAAAAATATGCACCCACCCACCCAGACCCAACCAGACCAGGCACAAGGCCCTTATGCCCTTTGATATGGAGCCATTGCTCTTCCATACCTATGGGCACCTTCCACACCCCAATACCCCAAAAGGGGGTACAGGTAATTGGGCAGTGGTACCACTATGTCACTGCTGGCCTTCACCTAGGGAATCCCAGATCAGGATGCACAACTGTGTGGAAATCTCCCCCAGGTGGGAGCCCCATGATGAGGTAAATAACATCGTCTGCCTCTCCAGCATCTCTGGGCTGAGGTGTGACAGGCGCGTGCCCACGTCTAAAGAGAAACTGGGGATGCAGGGCATGCAGCTCTGATTGGACAAAAGTAAGCACATGTGCTGAGGGCATGGGAAAAGGTATGTTTTTACTAGATTTTCTAGGGGCTTCACATAGCGGGGCATCCCAAACTGCTATGCCCGCAGAGCAAAAGACAGAGCCTGGAATAGTAAAAATCCTGGGTTTTGTTCTGCTTCAAAGCAGCTGGATGAAAGCCCTCTCCCGGGGCATCCCTATTTGGGATGCTCCGCTGTGTAAATGCCCGTAATCCTCCTTCGCTCGCATGACCCAGGCAGCATCCTCAGCACCCCTCCATATGATGTATGCACCCATGTCAGATGTAGTTAAATGGCTGGAAGTGGGTGCACACAGCCAGAGGGAACGGTAAGTGGAAACTCTAGCGATCCATTCATTCAGAAAGAGATTGTTGGGCAGTAATATGCACAGCAACAGCAATCTATTCTGATTGGAGGAGAGCCCGTGCTTGTGCCATGGGAGCATGGAGCACAGTAATATTTGCATCGATCTCAGGGGGTTTGACATCATTGGCCCAAGTTAGAATGCTACTGTAAAGTGGACCAAAACCAAGATGGTGAAAATCATGGGCTTTGGTCTGCTTCAAAGTATAATAATAATATTAATGTTTTCACTTATCTGGGTTTTGGTCCGCTTTACTGGGGCATCCTGTGCTAGGAATCAGCTAAGGGCCAAAAAGAGGCGAGCCGCTTGCCTGCTTTGGCCATTCACAAATAGTAGGAATCAGGAAAGGTATGGGATGCCTCTGTATGTGAAACCCCCATTTGCCTGGTATTCTTACCTCCCCAGCAATCCCACATGCATGTGCTGGCTCTCCTCCAATCAGAACGGTTTGCCTGGTGACACTAGCCAATCAGAATGGATTGTGTCACCCAGCAATCCATTCTAAACAGGTACTTCACTGTAGCTGACACATGCCTGTGTTGGCCATTTAAAAATGCCTGGCGTGGGCTTGCACATCAGCTGCGGAAAGCCTGTGTTGCTGCAATAAAGTGTGCATGTTCTGTGGGATTACCAGATCAGTAAGTACTGTATACCTGGCAACCGGGGGGGTTTCACAGACTCAGGATGCCCCAGAGTAGGAATCATCCAGCCCTGGAGTCTTTTTATAATCCAGGGCTGGGACTAACAGCTGTTGGGCAGCTTCAACGCTTGCTGAACTGCATCTTAAAACATACCTTCCAACTTTTCAGGGTGAGAAAGAGGGACAATTGTTAAATTAAGCCACGCCCTCTCATTGATTGATGGATAGAGGATAGGATGTAACAGTTACAACAATATAAATGCTTTGAATAGGCAAATGAATCATTTATTGGTGCAGATCTGCATATTTAACCTCAAAAAAGGACAGAGAAGAACAATGAGGGACACAGTGATATGGACTCAAAATGGGACAGTCCCTCCAAATCAGGGACAGTTGGTGACAGAGGTATGTTAAAGTGGACTGAAGCCCAGCAGAATGATTCCCGGACCGATCCATTCCCTCCCTGCGGGGCATCCAAAATCGGGATGCCCCGCTGTGTGAAACCCCCCAGGTCGGGCTCTACACTTACCTTAATGGCGGCGCATGGGCGGGCCCCATCCCCGCTATCCCTCTAGTAGGGCACGCTCCCTGTTAGAGGGAAGCGCGATATGCGGCCGCCAGCCCGCTCGGAGCCGCTGAGCTTAGATGTCGGGTTAGAAGTCCATAGCCCAGCGGCTCAGAGTGCGCTGATTGGACGAGCGGCCACACATGTGCCGTAGGACCACAGTGAGGTGAGTTGAAGCTGGCGATCTCGGGGGTTTCACCTGATCGGGGTGCCCTGGGGGAATGCAAAAAACCCAGGATAGTCACTTTAAAGGGTTCAATTAAAAAAGCTTTCCATGTGCAATTCTGAAGCCAGACCACGACCGACCAACCGAATGAATTTAGCTAGAAGAATCTAGAAGGTGACTCCAACCATTAACTTTGAACCTGTCTCTCTGAGCTGCGCGTGCGCACTGTGGCAGTAACTGCCAGTAACAGCTGCGATTCAGCTAGGGAACACGCCGATCACATGACTCAGCCAAGACTCAAAACAAACTAACGTCATATGGGGCGGGGCAAAAGCTGTCGCTCAGCCCGGGTGGGCGGTGACCATAGCAGAGGAGGAATCGCCGCCAGGCGCGTGATGACGCAGCCGTTTAGTATGTAAACAAACCTCCTGGAGAGTGCTAGAAGCTGCTGGGGATTGGACGGCGGTGACGTCATAGAGGGGTGTGTGGAACGTTGGACCGTTACAGCGCTGCAATGTAGCGACTCTAATGTTTACTACGGCGGCCATAGACGGCTCAGGCTTATGCAGTGTAACCAATCTAATCAGCCTCTAAATATAATAAAATGAAATGCTCTCTATTAAATGAGAGTTAAGGGGGTAGATTACTTTTGTTGTGACAAGTTAAAGCCGACCAAAACCTGGGGTTTGAGATTCACCTGGGTTTTGGTCCGCCAATCAGAATAGCTTATACTCTATTAATAAATCTATTCTAAAAGAATGAAGTGTGGGGTGCCTCCCGCCGGGTGACCCCCTCCAGCCGTGCATGGTTGTGCCAGGCACTGGGGGATGCAGATGCGACCTGCGTATGTGCCACAGCATCATGGACCATTAAAGTGGACCAACACCCAGGATTTTCACTATCCTGGGTGTTGGTCTACTTCTGCGGGGCACCCCGATTGGCCCCGCTGTGTGAAACCCCCCAGAAAGCCCCAAAAAACTTACCTCACCACCGACGGACAAGCGGTGGGTGTTGGTCCACTTTAAAGTGGACCAAAACCCACCTGCAGGGCTGGCTTCAGGTCTATGTGGGCCCTTGGGTGGCATGGTCTCAGTGGGCCCCTTTATGGTGAAGAGTCGCGTCACATCACAGAGGGACATCCCAAATCTGGATGCCCCCTAAGGATCATGCTATTTGGACCAAAACTCTACTTTTCGTCTACTTTGAAGTGCACCAAACCCCTTTAAACCTGACCTCGGAGTCTAAATGAATCTAGATTTTCCTGATTTGAGATGCCCCTGTAAAGCGGACCAAAACTCAGGGGAGGAATTGCTTGCATAGTGGGCATGCCAGCGATCCCAGGGGGTTTCACACAGTAGGGTATCACAGATTGGGATGCTCCAGGGATAGGAAATCAGCTGGGGTGAGCAACTTAAAAGCAGAACAAAACCCAGCACTTCCTCCCCTGGAATCTAAATTGAGATGCCCCGACGTGTGGAACCCCGCCATTCGAGGAGATGTGGGCACCAGCTGTGGCAGTGCCCTCCCAGTCCGCCGTTGGTCAAGCGCAGTTGCACACTTCAGAAGCCAGCCCTGTCAATGGGCCCCACAGATAGTGGGGGCCCCCGGCAGCTGCCCCACCTTGCCGGGTGCTGACGCCGGCCCTGCCCAGCTGGATAGATTCACAGGCCGATCCATTCCCATCTCAAAATCGGGATGCCCCACTGTGTGGAACCCCTAGGTTGCCTGCAACACTTACCTTAATCCCGGTCCAATGGCACAGGCTGTGGCCGCATCCTCGCTATCCCTCTAGCAGGGCACGGGTGAGATGCGTGCCAGCGTGCTCGGAGCCGCTGAGCTAAGACGTCGGGTTAGATGTCCATAGCTCAGCGGCTCCGAGTGCGCCGATTGGACGAGTGGTTGCGCATGCGCCGAAGGACCGGGATGAGGTGAGTTAATGCGGAATCTCTGGGGGGGGAGTGGACCAAAACCCAGGATAGTCAAAATCCTGGGTTTTGGTCCACTTTTAAGTACACCAGGCTACTTGGGGGGTAGGGTGAGTGGGGCATCCCAAATCGTTATGCCCCAGAGACTAGGATTTGCCCAGCCCTGGAGTCTTTTAGATTTTGACTTTCCCGGGTCTTGATCCTTGCCCCCGAGGCTAAGGGCCGAAAGGAGACAAGCTGCCTGCCTGCGCTTGCCATTCACAAATAGTAGGACTGGGGAAAGGTGAGTTTATACTGGGCAATCTGGGGGGGGGGGGGGGGTGACACAGCGGGGCATCCTAGGGTAGTCAAATCCGGGAGTTCTACTTTAAGGTGGATGTCCAGTCTGTGTTACCTCCCTCCCCCTGCTACCCTTATATTGCAAAATAAAAAAACTCCTTAGCACACCGATCGCTGATAACTCTGTGTACCTGCCTCAGGTAATGTTGTAATCCCCCACCTGGACATCCTCTTTTAATATAGCCCGTGAGGTTGTGTATTGGAGAGGTGGTATTACAAGCTGCAGAGAGTATTATACTGGGGGCACTGATGCAGCCAGGGGTACTAAGGAATGGGGTATTATATTAAGGACAAATTATTTAGGAGGAGGGTATTTTACAGAGAGAGTACTGATACAGATACAGGGGTATCATATAGAGGAGGGGATACATAGAAGAAGGGTGTATTATATAAAGGGGGCATGGATACAGTATGAGGTATTACACAGAAAGAGCATTACATATTGTCATGGGGTATTATAAAAAGGAGTTTGTGAATTGGAGAGGGGGTATTATAGGGTTATAGGGCCACTGATCTAACAATTTGGAGCATAATATAGCGGGGGGGGGTAGGTTCTTTGGGTCATTAAGAAGGATAGGGGTCTTGATGATAAAGGATGTGGTTTTATATAGAGGGGCAGGGCCGGATTATGAGAGGGCCTCCACCACTTGTTCTGCACCAATCTTTGGGCTATGGTCTGGTCTAGGAGGATTTTCAGTCTCTGCTCTGACGGTCTGCAGGGGCCAGCAGCAAATCTATCGGTGTCAGTGGCGGCGCCCCTGCGCCAGGGCAAGCCTCTCTTAATCCGGCCCTGTAGAGGATTATATTATAAAGGATAGTGGCCCTCATAAAGGAGGTAGTATTATATAGAGGGGGTATTATAAAGGCTCCCTCATAAAGAATGTGGTGTTATATAGAAGGGGTATTAAAAAGAATAGGAGCCATAGTAACAAATGCAGAATTATATAGATGGGTATTATAAAAGATAAAAAGGTTAGGGCCGCTCAATGAGAATGTGGTAATATATAAAAAGAGTATTAAAAAGAATAAGGGCCCTCATCAAGGATGTTGTATTATATATAAGATGAGCTATTATAAAGGATAGGTGCCCTCATAAAGGATGTGGTATTATATAGAGGGGATATTATAAATGAAAGGGGACCTCATTAAAGGATGTGGTATTATATAGGGGGGTATTATAAAGGAAAGGGGACCTCATAAAGGATGTGGTATTATATAGAGGGGTATTATAAAGGAAAGGGGACCTCATAAAGGATGTGGTATTATATAGAGGGGGTATTATAAAGGAAAGGGGACCTCATAAAGAATATGGTATTATATAGAGGGGTATTATAGAGAATAGGGTCACTAATGACAGGCTGTGGTAATAGAGGGTGTGTTATATGAGGGAAGGGTTATTATTACATATGGGGGGGGGGGGCTTGCCCAGAGAGTGATATCTATGAGTATAAATGGCACAGTGACGTCACATTGTCGGGCTGGCGGGTGTCTCGGGTGTCAGGCTCCTCCCGCCTGTAGTAAGCGGGTATATTTATCCCAGGCGGGTATATAAGAGAGACAGCAGGGCTCCATTCCTCACACACACACACAACAAGGAGCCGCCTTTCCTTTCTGCTCCCTCCCCCCGCCGCCGCCATGCCCGCCTTCTCCTTCCTCCCTCCGGGCGGCGCTCACACCCACTTGAGCCCCATGTGCAGCCAGGAGAGGCTCGTGCCTATCCGCCTCTTGCCGCCAGGCCTCGGGCGGCTCGATATGCAGCTGTCCGCCGCCCAGGAGCAGCCGAGCCGATCGTCCGATCTCCAGAGATGGCTGATCATGCAGCGGGAGGACCCCAAAAGAGCGGTGTCGCCCGATGAGGAGGGCAGCAGAGGCAGCCGGCCAGCCTGGCCCCACAAAGAGGTGAGCTCCATGTCCTGGCACCCTGAGGAGCTCCGCACTGGACAATGGCAGCTAAAGGAGCCCAGCAGCAGCTGCAGCGGTGCCCCATCCTGGCACCCTAAGGAGGAAATAAGCAGCCATGTCTCATCCTGGCACCCTAAGGAGGACATCAGCAATGCCCCACCTTGGCACCCAAAGGAGGACGTCAACAGCGGGGCCCCAGCCTGGCACCCTAAGGAGGACATCGGCAATGCCCCACCTTGGCACCCAAAGGATCCAAGAAGCAATGTCCCCTCCTGGCACCCCAAGGAGGACATCAACAGTGGGGCCCCAGCCTGGCATCCCAAGGAGGACATCGGCAATGCCCCACCTTGGCACCCAAAGGACCCCAGAAGCAATGTCCCCTCCTGGCACCCCAAGGAGGACATCAACAGTGGGGCCCCAGCCTGGCACCCTAAGGAGGACAACATTGGACAGTGGCACCCTGAGGAGGCCAGCACCAACCCCGAGTCCTGGCAGCAATCTCCCACACTCGCCCAAAACAAACCCACCCAAGAGCGGCTGGCGCTATACCTGGCTGAGCTGGACAAACAGGACAAGTACCTGCGGGAGAAGAACCGTTACCGCTTTCACATCATCCCAGACGGAAACTGCCTGTACCGAGCAGTCAGCAAGGCCGTGTACGGCGACCAGAGCCTCCACGCCGACCTCCGAGAGCGCACCGTGCACCACGTGGCCGACAACTTGGACACCTTCAATCTCATCGTGGAGGGTGACATTGGTGAGTTCCTGATCAACGCTGCCCAGGACGGGTCATGGGCCGGGTACCCCGAGCTGCTGGCCATGAGCCAGATGCTGAATGTCAACATCCACCTGACCACCGGTGGGCTGCCCGAGTGCCCCACCGTGTCCACCATGGCCCATCACCTGGGGGAAGAGGACCCATCCAGGCCCTGCATCTGGCTCAGCTGGCTCAGCAACGGTCACTACGATGCCATTCTAGAGAGGCCGGAACCCAACCCAGAGTACGAGAACTGGAGCCGCCAATACCAGGCCCGGCGCCAACGGGACCAGGAACTGGCCAAGTCTATGGCGATCTCTCTCTCCAAAATGTACATTGAGCAGAATTCCTGAGAAGTGAACCCCTGACTATGGTATGGACCTGTTAGGACTTATCCTTTAAACCGCACATGCTCTACCCTCCCCTCAAGGGCCACCAGCAGGCCACATTTTGCATATCTCCACACAGATGCGCAGTTGGAGTAGTTAGGGCTCATGCAGAGCTTTAAGGTCAGCTATATGGAAATCCTAAGTGGGCCACAAAGGACAATGATTATGGAGGGACTAGAGGTAAGTGATCTGGTTTCACTTGCCTCTTAGCCGCCTTCCAATGTCTCTATCACCAGAGAAATCTCTGTATGTTATTACTACTATGACAATGGGAGTTGCCTGGCTTGTGCAAGGAGTTGCCAAGCTGGTGGAAATGTCCCGACTGGAACATTTGCACAGTTGGCTTGTTTGGCGCTAAAAGCGATCATATATTTTCTTTTTTTGCAAGTCCAGCAATGGTGGGTTTTTGTGTTCTCCAGTAGCTTTACACTTACAAAGTTTGCAATTGGGACACTTTTTCTTTAGATGCTTCCATCTCTTCCTTGCAAGCTGATCCACCAGGTAAAGAAGAGCCAGTGTATTATTGTTGCAGAACTATATCTACCAGCATGCCCTGCCTCCTAAACTTAATGGCAGCTGCTCAGAATTTTGCAACAACAGAGGCCAGGCAGCTGAGAGAAATGTTGCTTTATGGCTGTTTTCCAGTTACCTGTGCTACTAAATGTATAATAGAGATGGAAATGTAACCTTTGAAGGGTAAAGCTACTTTAAAAAGGGGGCCAGAGGTAAGTGTTACAAGTTGTTTGTGAAAGTTCTCATTCATGCAAGTCATGGTATATCTGTAGGATTGAATCAAGAGTGTTTTCTTAAAGTGTACCAACACCCAGGATTTTCACTATCCTGGGTTTTGGTCCACTTCAGTGGGGCACCCCAATCGGGGGTGTCCCGCTGCGTGAACCCCCCCCAGAACGCCCGATAAAACTCACCTCACCCCGCTCCTACGGCACATGCGGTGCTGCTCGTCCAATCAGACCGCTCTGAGCCACTGTGGTATGCGCGTCCAACTAAAGCGGCTCCGAGCACGCTAGTGGCCCCATCTCGCGCTTCCCCCTAACAGGGAGCGCGCCTGCACCGGCCATTCACAAATGACCGGCGCGGGCACGCGCCCTGCTAGAGAGAAGCGCGAGATGCAGCTGCGGCCCGCTCATACGCCATTGGATCAGGATGCAGGTAAGGTGAATGGGGCGTCCTGGGGGGTTTCACACAGCGGGGGCATCCCAATGTTGGATGCCCCGCGGGGAGGGATTAAAGATTCACGGGCCGATCCCCCCTGGGTGTTCCACTTTAAAGGCTTTTCTCTATTCATCCGACTGTCCGAGTTTTGTTCTGTGCCTCTGGGGCATCCCAATTTGGGATCTGTGTGAAACCCCCCAGATTTCCCAGTAAATCTCTCCTCTTCCCAGTCCAAGTGCACACGTCCAATCAGATCCATTTGATGTGCCTATGTCATTCGGCAATTTATCTGCAAGAGGCTGCGGCGTGCACTACTGTCCAAGCCTATCTAAATAGCTGGGGCAGGAGCGTGCACACAGGCTGGAGATGCTGCTCTTGCTGCAAATAGCCAGAGCCATGTGCCGAATGACATAAGCAGGGGGAACAGCTCTTATTCGACGAGAGGCCGCACATGTACCATTGGTCCAGGAACAGGTATGTTACTGCCGATCTGGGGGGTTTCACACAGCAGGATATCCTGACTTGGGATGCCCCAGGGGAAGTCAGTTGTCAGACTAGCGAAACTTCAAGAAAAGAAAACCGCAAGTCCAGTTGCCTTGATTTATTCATACAGATAGTGATATAAGATATACTTACCTCTGTCCCCTAGGTATTTTTTTTTGTCTAGTAAACAGGAGAAATGTTTAGGTGCTCTGTTCCTCCCACTTCAGGATTGTTATCCGCTGGCCTGCAACTTGTTCTGGTTATTTTTCTCTGACTTTATAAATATTATGCTGTGGTTTTTTTTTTTGTTTTGCATCTGTGTGACAGACACCTGTATTAGAAGGTTGACATGTTCTTTCTAAGTGGACCTCCAGTCGAAACATTCTGAAGGTCCATTTGCACTCCCACATAAGAAAAAAAGAATCTTGAAAATGCACAGAATGACTCGCATAGTCCGCACTACTGCTTTTGCACCCCACCTGGCTGCCAATGGGGTTTGTGTAAGCATGCCTTCTGGCAAACCTGATTGGTTGTTGACAAAGCAGTGAATGCACCACTATTGGTGGAGCACAGAAGGATGAGTGTTTGGCCCAGTTTGGGCTTCCTTTTAGTTTTTGATCCCCATCTTTAAAGATGACCAAAATCCACAGCTATCGACCATGGAATCCATAGGGGATCAGGGCCGCTAGATTCCATTCCCGGGGGCATCCAGAATCGGGATTCCCACTGTGTGAAACCCTCCAGGTTGCTCAAAAACTAATCTTCTTCCCTGGTCCAACAGGGCATGCGTGAACAGCGACCAAATCCTAGCTATCACTTTAGCAGGGCGTGTGCTCGCGCCAGGCATTTGTGAATGGCCAGTACGGGCACGCTCCCTGTTAGAGGGTAGCGGGAGATGCGGCCTCTGACACGGTGGGGTCCGCTTCGAAGGCTTAGATGAAGAGGGCGGGAGCGGATCTGAGCGCACTGATCGGACAAGAGGTTGCTCGTGCGCCATAGGACCGGGGAAGTTGAAAGTTTGTTCGGGTGACCTGGAGGGTTTCATGCAGCTGGGCATCCCCGATCGGGGTGCCCTGGGGGCAAGAATCAAAACCCAGGATAGTCAAAATCCTGGGTTTTGGTCCACTTTAAAGTGAACCATTACTGGCCCTAGAGTGCCGTCCTACACTGGTAAAATCAAAGGTAACGAGTCCTGAGATCAAGCCCTGTGGCATTCATGCTCAAAGGGACAGCTCCTGCCCCAGTCACAATACCTTGGCACACCCACCTCATTCTCTGCAATGATACCACTGAATGAAGCTCTACGTGCCAGTGAATTGCGGGATGGGCCTGCTGACCATGGGACTTGATCTTCTGCATGAGACCCCCCCAGATCGCCGAAGGTAACTCGCCTCTTCCCAGTCCTACAGCGCATGCGCGGCCGCTCGTCCAATCAGCACGCTCGGAGCCGCTGACGTCACATCGTCTAAGGCTTTGTCTAAACCAGCAGCTCCAAGCGTGTTGGCAACCACATCCCCCTGCTTCCCTCTAACAGGCAGCGTGCCCGCGCCGGTCATTCACAAATGGCAGGAGGGATAGCGGGGACGCGGCTCGCACATGCGCTGTTGGACCATGAAGCAAGGTAAGTGTATGGGGCGACCTGGGGGGGTTTCACACAGTGGGGCATCACGGTTTTGGATGCCCTGGGGGTGAGAAATTCGATCGGCCCAAAAATCTTATAGATTCACACTAGGGGAGGGTTTTGGGACCCTAATGAGCACCATTCCACAGGCTCTACAGTGCTTAACATACTTGCCTTGTTCTTACTGCTTCACCTGATGGAACACCTGCAAAAAGCTGTGCACCGCAGTGCTCTCATCTGGGGGCACAGCAGCATGTTTAGCTGTTTTGGGTCCGCCTGTTAGGCCGAGCAGTGAGTACAACAGAAAAAAATCCTGATTACACCGTTAAAGTGTGGACGGAGTAATTGTCGAAATGGTCGGTGCTGGTCCCCCGTAAAGTGGAGGATCTCATACAGATGATCTCAGGAATGTTTTTTATATGATTCAGTCAAACTTTGAAAAGGACTGTCAGAAAGTTACCACGTATGTTGTTGGGACCCACATGTTTTCTAGTGACGGCTGACCTGGAGATGCAGTATGTGGAAATATTGCAGCTCTACTATGGACAGCAGAAGCATAATTCTGCAAGATTGAGGACCTATGATTGCCCTGTCTATGGCCGCACCACCCGAGAGATCGAGAAAAATCGCTGTCCAGTCTCTGCTTACCGGCCGCAGACTCTTTGCCTTTACCCCGTGGCTGCCTGGTGAGCCCACCCCTCATCTCGGGGATAATAAACAGACACGTGCGCCCTTTGTCAGGTTGAGGGCATTGTGTGCTGATTTGTAAAGGAAGTATTTTTGCTACGCTTTGTTTACCATGCCACCGCCGTTGCTGTGCTGCGGGGAACTGGACTCTCATGTTGGTGGCGAGCCATCGACCAATGGATCTTTTTGTTGCGGCTGAGTAATTATCGCAGTTCCTATTTTTCCAGTTTTGTAATATTTGTATATATGTTCATAGTGACATTCCTGCCAAGGAATAAAGTTTCTTATCTTTTTCATTTCCACAGTCTCTGTCCTCTTTCTTCCCCTTTTTTTAATTTTTTTTTTTTTTTTTAATTTTGTCTTCTTTGTTTTGTACCTGAGTTGCTTTAGACTGAAATAGTTCTATCCTGAGTTTCTGTGATAGGTATTTGGGGCTGAACTGGGCTAATGGTTTTTATGCAAATTGATTCTGAAGGGACATAGGCAAGGGTTAAATACGCCTGCTTGCCCCGTGCTGGCTGTCAGGGGTGGCATCTTTCATTACTAATAAACAGAAGTCGCATTAATGCCTAATTATACTCAAAGTGCACCAAAACCTAACCTACCGCGATCGGCCCGGGAATCTATAAGATTACTGGGCCGATGATTTCTCAGCCCCCCCCCCCCCCGGGGCATCCAAAATCGGATGCTCTGCTGTGTGTCGCCCATACTTACCTTCTTTATCCGTCCAGCAGCGCATGCATTAGCCGTGGCAACATCCACCCTTTCCCTCTAGCAGGGCACGTGCCTGGCATTTGTGAATGGTTGGCGTGGGATGCTGCCATCAGCGCACTTTGAGCCGCACGCCTTAGACGAAGGTCTAGACCAGCGCGCTGATTGGACAAGCAGCCGTGCATGCACTGTAGGACTGGAAAAAGGTGAGTTTGTTTCGGCAACCTGGGGGGTGTAACACAGCAGGCACGGACCAGAAACCAGGATATTCACTTTAAAGACCATTTTCAGGCAAAAAAAAGGCTATGCTCCCCTTTTCTCCCACACAGACCATCGCTCCAAGTCCGGGACAGCAGCGCACACCTGAAAGGCTGGATGCAGGTCCCTCCCCGGCTCGCACCTTGTGCAGAATTGCTTTCTCGTTGGGCTACTCTTCCTGTCCCGCTCTGATGTGGCGACTCTCCTGCACCCCTCAGTCATGGTGAGCTACTAGGCCCCTCTCCATTCACTGCAATGGAGGGGGGGCGTGGCAGCTCACAGTGATTGATACATGTTAAAGTGGACCAACACCCAGGATTTTGACTATCCTGGGTTTTGGTCCACTTCGGCGGGGCACCCCGATCGGGGGTGCTCCACTGTGTGAAACCCCGAAAAACTCACCTCTCCTCGCTCCCACGTGACCGCCTCTGCCAATCCCCGCCGGCGGACAAGTGGGAGGCAGCGACGGACAAGAGAGCGCGCCCGCCGCCGCCTCCCGCGCGTCACTCTTACAGGGCACGGGCCGGCCATTCACAAACGGCCGGTGCGGGTGCGTGTCCTGCTAGAGGGACGCGCGGGAGGCGGCGGCGGGCGCCGCTGGATCGAGGATAAGGTAGGGTTTTAGGGGTTTCTGGGGGGTTTCACACAGCGGGGCACCCCCGATCGGGGTGCCCCGCAGTCAGGGGTCTGATCGGTCCAGGAATCTTATAGATTCCCGGGCCAATCATGGGAGGGTGTTGTTCCACTTTAAATCTGCAATAACAGACATCCAGTAGTCCTCAAAGAATACATATACACATCCAATGTAGCAATTTCTCCTGTCTGAGCACAGCTGGCATTTTTTACATTTTATTATATATCTTCTGCTAAGATAAAGTAAACCAATTCATACATTGTAACATTTGGCACTGCTAACACATTGTTACATCTCCCAGGGAGGGAGAATGCTAGTTGGGACAGAGAAGATGCATATCTTTTAATGTGAACTCTGAGGCTGGTCTCTCACCAATGTGGCTGCAGGACACTCACGCTTTCTGTCAAGTGCCCCCTGTTGCGCCCTCCACTCACATGGAGTGGAATAGCAAGCGCCGCACCCTATAGACAAGGACACTTTACCAGCTCACATAGATTTAAATGTAGAAAAACACAAGGACACAAAGATAATTTACTAATTTCTTTTCCTTACTACTTAGCTTGTGCACTGATGTCCTGTGCTGCCCGCCACTGCTTCTGACAGACGGAGCTGTTTGCCAGAATGTTGTAGCCATCTTTTTGGGGTCCTCTGCTCCAGCAAAGACCTGGTGGAAGGCCCCCAAGAAGCTGGCTGCAGTAACGGAGGACAGAGGCCAGGACAGCAGCCGGGGACCAGAGGCAACGGACAGGGGGAGGCAATGGTTATGGCCCTTCACCACAATGTCTATGGCTGTATTGCTGATGTGCTATGCTGATGTTAAAGGGGGTGGTAAATTCGTTTCAGGCCCTGAATAATAATAATAATTTTGTATAAATAGTAGTGATTGAGCTGCTCCCACCCCCCTTTATTCATTTGAATTGCCATGAGCACAAGCAGGGAGGAATTCAGTCAATATGGATCTCTCCCTGTGAAGTGTTCTAAAGGGAGGCTGGCAGCTTCCCAGGTGAGTAGCTCTGGCTGCATTGCATGTCCCAATTTTGGGGACTCAGAAATAAGAGTAGGGACCACACTAAACACAGAGGGCCTTGCCGGGGCAGTGTGGCTTCCACATGTATCTGCAGATATGTGCAACCAAATCTCTGTCTTTCCACATAGCTAGACATGTTTGTTGCTTGATATTTAGATGATGAGAGGGTTAAACTGGGCGGTAAATTAGTTCCCAGGCCCTGAATAATAATAAATTTGTATAAATAGTAGTGATTGAGCTGCTCCCACCCCCTTTATTCTTCTGATGTTAAAGGGCCCATTTATTTTAATGGGCTGCGTTTTCAGACGCGAAGTATTTCTACTTCATTGCAATGTAAATGGCCTCGCCTCAGTGTTAGCACAATCGATCAGCGGTCCTACGATCTCCAGAAACTAGGTTTGTTTTTAGAGCTTCATAAAAAAAAAAAACAGAATTGGGATTTCCTAATAAAGATAGACATTTGCTTAGATGGACATTATGAATTAAAATAAACAAGAGGAAATAAAATCATCATCGCAACAGCTGAGAGTCTGAACATCAGCAATTGGATTGGACCCTCTGTATGTGACTATGCAAGAAGGGCTGAATGCCAGTTTCCTCCCACCCAGGCTGACCTATTATCATTTAGGGTCAACACTGAACGAGCCATTTACAATTTCAGCCATAACTTGTGCTGCTCACACCAGATTGATGTTATGTTAATACTTTGAAGGGTGAATTATCCAATAATATCAAACATCATTTTGCAGATATGATTTATTTTTAAGGTTTGCACGGCTGGAGCCACCAAATATTTATGACCAATACCACATTCAGGCTTTCAGAAGTCTCATAAAGGTACTGAGAGGGTGCTATTATTTCTCACATTTGAGTTATAAGGTCAATTCTTTAAAGTGGATCAAAACCCAAGATTTTGACTATCCAGGATTTTGGTCCCTTCCCCGGGGCACCCCCCAAATTGCCGATGCCAACTCACCTCTTCCTGGTCCTATGGTGTATGCATGGCCGCTTGTCCAATCAGCGGGCTCGGAGCCTCTGACATCACGCTGTCTAAGGCCTGGGGCTCCGAGCGCGCTGGTGGCTGCATCCCCACCTCCCTCTAACAAGGAGTGTGCCTGTGTCGGCCATTTACAGATGGCTGGCACCCTGCTAGAGGGATAGTGGGTATGCGGTTCGCGCATGCGCCGTTGGACCGGGAAACAAGGTAAGTGCATGGTGTGATCTGAGGGGGTTTCACACAGCGGAGCATCCCGTTTTTGGATGCCCTCAGGGGGAGGGAATTGATCAGCCCAGGGAATCCCTTAGATTCCCAGGCCGATCGTTGTGGGGTTTGACCCATTTTAAAGAGAGAAAATGAGAGCTGGGCAATTGTAGGCTCATATTAAAGAAAATATACCATACATATATTCCTACTCACATATGCTCCAAAATATTGTATATAAATGCCTCTCTTCCATTCCTAATTTATTGAACCTAGCTTGTTTCTTTTGTATTTGTGCTGGTGTTTAAAGCAGCCCGGTGCTGCACAGGGGTGATGGATGGCACGCGGCAGGCTTGGGGGGCATCCAGAATGCCGAGTTTCACTCACCCAATGAAATGCAGCCCTGCATTTGGCTGCTGCTGGTCGTCCGGTCTGTGTATCAGCCTGCGGCAGGTGAGTGGAGGCTCCAGCAATCTAGATGCACCCCCCCCCCCCGAGTGCGGTCCAGCACATTGACCATCCAAATAAAAATACTAAAGGGTTCTCACCTTTTGTCCCCCACAGCTGATCGGTCATACTCTGGCAATCAGCAATTCACCCAGTCGCTGGATTGCATCCCCCAAACTCCAGTCACAGGCACTTCTGTGTCATAGGGGCCCTTTTTATTGTAGTGAATGGAGAGGGTGTGAAAGGGCCTCTGTGACTCATGGTGGAGGAGCACAAGTCCAACGTTTTGGTGACTAGAGTTCAGGGCCCAGCCAGGCTGGGGGATGCGATTTAGCGATAAGGTGAGTTGCTGATTGCCAGTGTAAGACCAACCATGCGCCATGGGATCGCCAGTGAGGTATTTTTATCGCTTGACTGGTGGAGTGTCAAACAGTGGGGCATCCCAAATCTGGATGCCCTAAGTCAGCGATACTCAACTGGCGGACCAGGGTCTGAATGCGGACCTTGGCACCAGATTTCCGGACCCCTGCCCTGACAGCCCTGCACTCAGTTACTTCTGTGTTGACGTGCTCAGAGCTGCCCCCTTGATCAGCGATGTAGTGCTTAGTCTCCCAGCCAATGTCATGGCTCCCTGAAACCTAGCATTGCAATATGAAGTACTGCACAGGAAGTGGCACTGCAAGGTACACACAAACTTTGTTCATCATTCTCTTTGTCCAATCCTGTCCCGCTGCCCCAGCTCTGCCCCATCTGCCCCTGTCCCACCATCTCGCCCCCCCCCCCCCAGCTCAGCCCCATCCATTCCTAACAGATTTGCTCCATCCATCCCATCACCATCCATTCCTGTCCTCCCAGCTTTATCCATCCAATCCCTGTCCCTTCAGCTCTGCCCCATCCAGCCCAGCAAGGGCAAGCAGCCTTTATTAGTTTTGCCTGGGGAATCTATAGCCCCTCCCCCAGTGTGCTGATTTCTAACTATCCACCCCCTGCGACAGCCCCATGCCCGGACCTTCACCTCTCACCGGATACCTTTAAATGGACCTTTACAAGAAGTGGTTGAGTACCCCTGCCTTAGGTGGACAGACCGAAACCCAGGATAGTGAAAATCAGGGGCTTGAGTCCCCTTCAAGTTTAAAGTCCCTGTCCAGACAATAAAATAAAAAAGTCTATACTCACCTGTTGTCCCCTGCACATGCTCCATGCGGTGCCACCGTCTTCATACACCGATGAGGGAGAACAAGCAATTCACTTTCTTCACCTCTGAACATATATGGTGGCGTCCATCAGGGAGGCTTTAGCTTGCCTACTCCATTGTAATGAATGAAGTAGGAGTGCTGCAGCATCAAAACATGGCCCCACGGGCGTCTCCACGCTGGGAGACAGAATCGCTTGATCCCCACACTCGGTAAGTTTTAAGGTGCCGGTGCTGGACAAAGGAGCTACCAGGGACAAAAAGTGAGTGTTGGCTTTTTCTTAGTTTCAACTGGACAATCCTTTTAAGTCCTTCCACCATTTTTGTTGCCACCTTTGGACCCTTTCTATTTAAAGTGGACCAAAACCCAGGATTTTGACTATCCTGGGTTTTGGTCATTTCTCCCCGGATAGCCCCGCTTTCTGAAACCCCCCAGAACTTGCCTCTTCCCGGACCTACGGCGGCATGCACGGCTGTCCGTCCAATCAGCTGCTGACGTCATATCATCTAAGCTTCGTCTAAGGCCAGCATCTCAGAGCGCACTGGCGGCTGCATCCCCCGCTTCCCTCTAACAGGGAGCATGTCTGCGTCGGCCACTCACAATTGCCTGGCGCGGGCACGCGCCCTTCTAGAGGGATAGCGGGGATGCGGCTCATGCATGCGCCGTTGCACCAGGCAGCAAGGTAAGGGAATGGGGCGACCTGGGTGGTTTCACACGATGGGGCATCCTGGTTTTGGATGCCCAAGGGGGAAGGGAATCTATCAGCTCAGGAATCTTATAGATTGCGCTGGGTTTTGGTCCACTTTAAAAAAATGTATTTTTGTAGGTAAGGTCTCCAGAACTGCACACAACTGTGACCTCAACAGAGCCCGAATCCAGCAGCTACACAACCTCCCTCTTCCTAATGGTGATGCCTCGAGCTATGTAGCAGAGCATCCTGCTTGCTTTCCCTACTGCCTGGCTACATTGTCCACTCATCTTGCAGTTTCCAGTAATCAGTATCCCTAAGTACCAATATAGTACTGTGCATGATTTTACTTTTAGAGACCATAACCTCCAGTATTCCCATTTATTGGAAAATACAGATGGCACCTCCTGGTTCCAGTTTAATTTAAACCGGACCTTCACTCTGAATAAGAGCCTATATTGTATGTTTCCCCCACCCTGTACATACAGATTGCTCACATTAAAAATGATTCTACAGGGGATCCACCGTATGGAAGAACTAGTTGGATGGGCTGGTTAGTCTATCGGGACTCACACCTCCCAGCATTGCTTTAGTAAGCCCAATATAGTGCTATATAGCCCCCCCCCCGGACTGGGACTGGGGGGTGCCCAAGAGCTCACTGTGCCACTGCCACCCAGAGAACTGACATGAGAGGTTGGCCGGGGGGAGAATCCGGTCCTTCCTTATCCCAGGCCGCACTCCTGGAACGCCACTCCCGTCCCTTTTGCACTTGCCCCGCCCTTCTCACCTGGACATTGGTCATGTCGAAACGCAGGAGAAAGGTGTATACCAATCCCGGGTGGTGCTGTCGTGGCTCGGAGGTGGAGCGTATCCCTATGTACTCAGACTAGGGGACCATAGTGGTCCCCCCCCCCCCCCCCCCGGGCCGCGATAGGGTTTCGACTCTCTCCGGTGCAGTTACTGACATCACCTCCTGCTTTAATACGGAGCCAAATATAAAGTTGTACATGGATAATGCATAATAATGTGCAGAGATGCAGTCTTGATGTATATATTATGTCTTGGCAAACCATGCAAACCCTGTACTCTGCTCCCCTCCTTTTTCCCCTTTTTTCTTTCTGTTCCTTCCCTTGTCTGTTGTTTTGTAATCCCCCCATAGTTTTGTATCTGTTCTCTTTTTGTTTTTGAAAACCAATAAAAAACTGATTAAAAAAAAAAAAAAAATGATTCTACCTGAACCTATTGCGTTTCTGGATCGTCTGTAATCCCTTTGTGAATGTATGGCACCAGCTTTTAGAATGACGGGCACAGGACAGAGCTGTACATATAGCATGAGGTCAGCATTAGTCATATGCTGGAATATAGGTTATGCTTTGACTCCATTATGCATCAATGGGGGTTTGTTGCTATTAAAATAAGTGATATCATACTACCACTATGTTCTTCATACCCAGAATGCCTTTGGCTTTGCTGGCTGGAAATGAAACCTTGGAACATACAAGTGCTGTGTGATGAAAGGGAAGAAAGACAGACGGATGATCACTACTGAGGAGTCACAGACTCCGAGCAGCCGGCTCTGCATTGCATAAAGACTTTGGGAGGCTAGGTCAGTATAGGTGCTTCTTCATTCTTTGTACACAGGTGCTCTTTAAAGCACAACATAACCCGGGATTTTGACAATCCCGGTTTTGTTACTTGCCAACCAGGTACCCCAGTTTGGGATACCTTACTATGTGAAACCTCCCAGATCGCCTTGTAAAAATCACCTCTTCTTGGTCCTACTGCAGATGCGTGGGCTCTCGGCCAATCAGAGCCATCTGCCATGCCTATTAAATGTTCATGAAATGGCTCTGTTTACGGCAATCTAGAGGCCGGCCAATGTTTACACCAGCCATGGAGCCGGGAAGAAGGAGGGTTTTGCGGCACCAGGGGGAAGGGGGTCACACATCCGATATGGGATGCCCCAGGTGGAAGGCCAGTGGCACTGTGTTTTGTTCTGCTTTTCATTTTCTAATTATCTCAAGTACCACCTGGATTGTATGTATGGAATGTCTCTCAACAAAAACTTAAAAAAACAGCCATTTAAAGTGGACTAAAACCCAGGATTTTGACTATCCGGGGCTTTGGTCCTTTTCCCCCAATCGGGGGTGCCCTGCTGTGTGAAACCCCCCAGATCGCAGAAGCTAACTCACCTGTTCCCGGTCCTATGGCACATGCACGGCCGTTCGTCCAATCAGTGCGCTCGGATCCGCTGAGCACACATAGTCTAAGGTCAGCGGCTCCAAGCACGCTGCCGACCGCATCCCCTGCTTCCCTCTAGCAGGGAGTGTGTCCACCTTGGCCATTCACAAATGGCTGGAGCAGGTACGCGCCCTGCTAGAGGGATAGTGGGGATGTGGCTGCGGAGCGCACATGAGCTGTTGGACCGGGAATCAAGGTAAGTGTATGGGGTGGCCTGGGGGGTTTCACACAATGGGGCTTCCCGATTTTGGATGCCCCCCGTTGGAGGGAACCAATCAGCGTGGGTTTTGGTCTACTTTAAAGTTCATGAAACACAAAACTTAGACAGAGATCATCTTTTGAAACTGTTTTGTAAAGGCATAATTAAAGAGGAACAATGGAGGCCCTGGACTCCATGGCCATCCGGGTCCCACTCCCTGGGGCATCCCGAAATGGGTTGCCTCCTGTGTGAACCCTCGTTTCACTTAGCTGCTGTTGGAGACCTCAGTGACATGGCTGTATCCCTGTTCGCCTCTAGCTGTGCACGTACCTGCGCTAGGCCTTTCTTAATGGGTGACGCTTGCATGTCCACAGCTAGAAACTGAGCAGGAGATGTGGGCACGGCGGGAGCTGAGTGAAATCGAGCAGGACACTCAGCCAATCAGGGCACTCGGTTTTGGTTTGAACGCCAAGCTGGGGGGATACACACATCGGGGCATCCTGAGTCTGGGAGGAACAATATCGGGAGAGTGAAATTCCCGGGTGTTGTTCCACTTTAAGCTATAGATAACCACATATGAGGTTTGGGGGTCATTCTGGAGCCTTGTCAAGTACCACCAGTACTGAGGTACCCCTGACCTCGAGCAATTATATGTGAGGAGTACTCACCTCTTGTCAGTGGTGCCCATTTACCAAGTGTTATAACTTTTGGGTGGAAGGCCCTAGAGATCCGTTGCTGTTGCCAATGAACTCAGTTGGGCGGTCCGCACACTATGAGACCATCCACTTCTGTTCTATATGGCTTCGACCTCAAGTTCTCTGGAATCTTGCCCTTGTATGCCTGAGGATGACGGGACCCACATACGTATGCGTTATGATTTCCAGGTCTCAATAATTGGGTCAGGTAATGTGTAATATGCACAGGATTTTCATAATTCCTTGTTCTGGTGCCAGTATGTCTGTGGGATTTCCTGCTGGCCAAGCTTGTAGCCATCTTGTCTATTCCAGGTCTGAATGGTACCCGTTAAACCAGTGAGGCCCCCCCGCTGGGCACTTAATAACCCCGGTCGCATTTTAAATAAGATATTTTGTTTACTGACATGAACAGGTCATAGAAATCTATGGTGTCTTCTCACACCCAGGATATCAGAGTTCATTCTTGGGAGATTATAACTATTCCTCACCTCTATAATTACCTAAATTGACAGTGTATCATTACTATCCATCTGTGCTGTATCAACAGAGCACTGAGCTGTACAGAGGGCCAAAACTAAGACACAGCTGCTGACCCAGGGCTATATTTACTCATCAAGCTGCCCAGGCACTGTTTTTGTCAGGTTGTGGTCCGAAAATATAAAAAAAAATCCACACTACCGGCCAACCCCTCAGCATCCACCAACTGCCCCCCAGTCCCCAACATAAGTATGCAGTATATATGCAGTAGCTCTTAAAATTAAACTGCACCCTCAGTTTGCACAAAACCACGCAATTCTTCCCACAGTGTGAATGGGCCCATACTGACAGACTGACATGGACAGAGCTTCGAACCTGTGATTGTGTCTCATGGTGAACGAGTCGCTTCAGAAGCCCAAAAGGAAATCCCCCTGTTCCCCCATAGGCCATACTAAGCCTTTATCAAGTACCTTATTTTATGCCCTACAAGACGCACATGCCCATAAGACCTAGGATTTGGCGGAGGAAAATAAAAAAAAAATATTCTAAACCAAATGTTGTGCTAAAAAAAAACATTACAGGCAGTGTGGCATTCTCCCCACCCCATTCCCCATCCCATTCCCTATAGGCAGTGTGGCATTCCCCCATCCCATTCCCTATTGGCAGTGTGGCATTCC